>JAVRXN010000013.1:51420988-51732136 GCA_033556935.1 Timema podura | reverse complement strand
TTGTGTTTCAGCTCACGCCATGAAAAGAATACGGGATTCGGACCAGGGACTTTTGGCGCAACAAAAATAATTATCACACACGATAGAGTTTTGTCTCCTCGAGATTTTCATGCCATCTTTTATCGGAAAAGTAACTGTGAGAGCTTTAAATGAGCTGACAGCTATTTAGGACAATCATACTGTCTCTTAAAGCTTGTCATGCTATCTCTTAGGCGGGCTGGAACTACCTGCCAGTTTGTAATATGCAAGAGTGAAATAAGTGCTGATTTGCAGGACAACAGCAAACTATATAGCTAATTGTCTAGAATTAAACAAGTAGGTGTGCACAGTTTCTTACTACCCGTTTGGTGGTAGTAGGGATGAGTAAGGATCAAGTGTACACGCATTTGTGTGAAAAAAAGCGAGAAAGTATGTATATTTGTGCGGCGTGAGAAAATAAATCTCAGTACACCGGGCAGTACTGATGCCTTAGACTATGCGACCATTGAACAATGCACCCCGAATTTGCGAGAGTGAAAAAAAGTTTAGCATGCACTTTTCTGACTGATTTGCACCCCCACATTTGCGCGAGTGAAGGGCGTTGCGGAGCGAAAAGGTGTTCCAGTATTTGCTAGGCTTGAAGCCACTTAAACAAAAAAAAGATTTTAAAATATTCATTAAATGTTTGAAAATATATTCGTTGACATAATATTAAAAAATTACCCGCTTAAAACAACAAAAGAAATTTATGATGTAATAATATAAATTTACAAAAATTCACAAGTATGGGGGACCTTGAAATTATTTTAAATATGCTGTAACGCTTTAAATATCTAAGTCAAAATAATGGGGCATCAGCATTTGCGCGAGTGAAAAAAGATTTGTGTATCCGCACTTGCATGGCAGAGCTTCTACCCGCCACGTCCGTCTTCGTTGACACCTGGGAAGATTCTGAAACATAACGGGACTTACAGACACCGGCCTCCTTTCGCGCCTGCACAGCTGTGAATTTCACAATCACCTCCTTCAATGCGGCACGCCCTTTGATGTGCCTATAAATAGCCCTTGAAATCATTCCAGCCGGTCATTTAATTTTGTGATTGATCGCGATAAACATCAAAATGAGCTTCGAAGCGTTGGAAGATTGGTTCAATACAGGTATGTTTTAAAATCATTTTGTATATTTTAATCGTTACTATTTTGCTTTTTTTATGTCTTTGTTGTAAAGCGGCATTTGTTCCTTTGACAGAGTGTCAAGAAAACCCTCCCCCGACACCCACATTAGCGGTAGAGTCGGACAGTGCGAACCCGCTCGAGTTTTTTAACGATAATGGGGTTTGTACGGTGGATGGCGGCTCGTCTATGGGTAAATAAAATCCTGTTTTTTAGATTTGAGCATGGTTGGGGTGTAGTTTTTTTTCTCACGATAGTAATTAATATGTATTTATTTAATTTCAGATTACTGGGACCCGTACGGGCTGGATGAGGGGCTACTTGAGAATGTGGCATTAGGAGCGCCCGGAGCTGTGAATGAAGCCGCCACCTGCATCGCGACGCCTAGCGTCAATTGTACTACGCCCATTCTCGAACAGTGGCCCTCTGCAAATTCTCTCCCCGATGTTTGGGCTGAATTGGACGCGATGATATGTAAGTTTGTCATTATATAATTTAGTACACACTTAGCTTGTTTTGGCAAAACCTTTCTTCCTCCCCCCCCCCCCCCCCCCGGCCCAAACCACTGTTGTTTAACTCGCACCCGCTAGATGGCATTAAAAGGCACTTAGCGAGCAAGCAAGCCTTTCTGCTCCCTCTCTCTCGCCACCAAATACTAGAGAAGGAAGGATCTGTCACCAAAGTAATCTTACGCTGTTGGTACGGGGGACACGTTTGGTTTTGTAAATTATCAGACAACGCTGGGAAAATAATAATTGCCGTTTTAGTCGGTATTGGTCCTGGGTTCGTTTCCCTGTATGCTTGAAAATGTATGTTTAACCCTTCATAAACCGGAGGGGCCATTGTTACTGTATTATTACAAACACTTTAAGAATGTTGCGGTGTTATAAATACCAAAATTAGTCTGAAATTGTGGCAGCATTTAAAGAGAAAAATTACGCGTATATTTGTATACAGATTTTAAATGGTATTAAAATATATACATGCATAATAATTAACCAGGGAAATTATATAATTTTTTTAGTCGTGTCCCTATTGAACTAGGGGTGCAGGGCTCGATTCCCTGACGAAGTTGAAAATGTATGTTTAACCATTCATAAACCGGAGGGGCCATTGTTACTGTATTATAACAAACACTTTAAGAATGTTGCGGTGTTATAAATACCAAAATTAGTCTGAAATTGTGGCAGCATTTAAAGACGCGTATATTTGGAACAATTATTGTTAAAGTGTTTACTTTGACACGTGCTTGTGTGTTATAGTTCAACTGGAGAGTGAAAATGGCGGTGCCGTCCTCTCGCAGCCACCGGCCATGACACCCCTTCACCCAGCCGCACGAGCACCGCCTCCGAGCCCGGGAGAAGGTGTTCGAGCCCCAGCTACGGCGAGGCAGACGGGTTCCCCACAACCCGTGGCGGTGGTAGCAGGGCCATCTTCGGCACCCCAGACGGGAATTAGTGGCCCGGTAAATCAGGTAGGTGGAGCTTTGAACCAAGGCCTCCCTCTTCGTATCGTCGAAGAGAGAATTAAGCAGTTGAGGCGTTTCTTTTATACCGGTAGAGAAGTTACCGTACATCTTGGTGCTCCAGCAAGCGATCGTGACGCATTAAGCTGGCTTGAAGAACAAATTACTAATTTGCTCAACCGGTTGCAGGACCATGGTGTCAGTAGCGAAGACCATGTAGGCTTACGTTTAAATAGCACGGACTCGACGTTGAACCCTGTGTACGTCTCTTTTAGACGAGCAGATCAGTTAGACGCTCGAGCCGTGCTTGATAACGTAAGTCGCGTGTTGCAGAGTAATAGTTTGTTTTTGAGTACAGCACCATTGTACGTTAAACTCTGCCATTTTAAGGAGCCTCGCGGGAGTGCACGTTATTGTGATAAACTCTCTCCCGCTAGCACATATAGCCGTAAAAACCAAGGAATCATTACGATTCAAAATGGTGACACACTTTGTCTTGCCCGTGCATTAGTTGTTGCCAAGGCTGTATGTGATAATAAAAGAGAACCAGGATACAAGGATGTGAACACCTTTAGACAAATCAAATGGGGTCGTCCTATTCAAAAACTCAAAGCAGAGGAACTATGCCATAATGCCCGTGTGAATCTTTTGAAAGGTGGCGGATTGACTGAGCTGAAACAATTTCAAACATACCTCTCCGAATACAAAATCACGGTGTTCAGGGAACGTCGCGGGAGACAAGTCCTATATGAAGGGCCTGCTCCCGCCGACCATTCCTTTAAGGGCAACCTTGATTTGTATTTTCACGACGATAAGCAAGACCATTTTGACGTCATAACATCCTTGACAGCCGCATTTAAGTGCTCGTACTTTTGCCGCGAGTGCCGTGTGCCGTTCAACACAAAGAACGCGCACAAGTGCGAGTCCTCGTGTAAAAAGTGCTACACTAAAGTGGTTTGTAGCGGAGGTCAATCTGTGGTCTGTAAAGATTGCGGTCGTTGGTTCACAAACCAGACATGTTTTGATAACCATAAACGTCCCGGTTTTTGCAGAGGTCACAGGTCGGTCTGTGATGTCAAAAAGGTTTGCGAGGTATGCGGGCAAAGTTTCAGCTTGGAAAAGTCAAATTATTCACATAGGTGTTATGAGACTTTTTGTAGAGTATGTGATTCATATCGTCCTTTTGGGCATTTCTGTTATATGAAGCAAGCCCCGTCCAAGCCGTCACTGGAAAAGAGTAATTTCATGTTTGTATTCTATGATTTTGAATGCAGACAAGAAACTCTTCTTAAAGGTGCGGTCAACACGTACTTGCACGAACCTAACCTATGTGTCGTGCAGACATGTTGCAAGGCCTGCCTTCATATAGATGCAAATGACAATCATTGCACCGATTGCGGGGGCGATAGGACTCGCATATTCGGGGGTGATACCACAATGGCCCAATTTTTCGGATTTATAGAACAAATTAAAGCTTCAAAATTTAAGGATATCACCCTCCTTGCTCAAAATTCAAAAGGGTATGATGGGAATTTTATTTTAAAATATATGATGGAGGTGAAAAAATGGACTCCAGACATTATAATGAACGGTGGGAAAATCATGTCCATGCGTTACGGCCCGCTCCACTTTATTGACTCGCTGAACTTTCTCCCCATGTCGTTGTCCAAGATGCCCAAGACATTCGGCCTGGACGAGTCTTTGGCCAAGGGACATTTCCCCCATTTTTTCAATAAAAAAGAAAACGCGGGGTATAGGGGTCCCTTGCCGCCAAAGGAGGATTACGGCGTCGGGGAGATGTCAGTTGAGGGAAAGGAGCACTTTGAGAAGTGGTATGACGCGTTGGTCAAAGAAAATTATGTCTTTGATTTTAACCGCGAGTTGGAACTGTATTGCGTGAAAGACGTAGAGATCCTACGGAAGGCCTGCCTAAAGTTTAGAGATATGCTGATTGAAAAAGCAAAGGTGGATCCTTTCAGAGAGGCGTGTACTATCGCTGGAGCGGCCATGTTGGTTTACCGCCGTAGTCATCTTAAGGAGAATACTATCGGTATTATCCCTAACGGTGGCTACCGGTGCGCAGACCAACAGTCGCACATAGCTGTACAATGGCTCTGCTGGGAGGCCCATCAACGCGGTGTCTCTATTCTTCATGCGGGTAACGGCCGTGAGGAATATGTGTTAGGGCGACGTGTAGACGGCGTTGTTAAAGCTGGAGATACCACCACCGTCTTTCAGTTTTGGGGCTGTTATTGGCACGGGTGCCCTCTCTGTTATCCGGGCAGGACCACCCCTATCAAAAACAGTCCCCACGAGACCATGGAGACGCGCTATGAAGCGACCATGGCTTGTGTTGAAAAGTTTAAGAATGCCGGCTACACGGTCGTAGAGATGTGGGAGTGTACGTTTAATGCGATGAAACGCACAGACAAGGACTTGAAACAATTTGTACTCCGGCACGAGGTGTACAGCAAGGAGCCCCTCAGTCCCAGGGACGCATTCTTTGGCGGGCGTACAAATTGTATCAAACTCTTCCACGAAGCAGACCTTTCTTGTGGAGAGAAGATCAAGTACTTGGATGTGTGTTCGTTGTATCCGTACGTTTGCAAGTACAAAAAATACCCCATCGGCCACCCCAAAATTCACTTGGAACCAAATTGTCCCGCTATAGATAAAGTAGAAGGCATAGCCAAAGTTACAGTGACGCCTCTACGGGATTTATTCATGCCCGTATTACCTACACGGATGCACGACAAGTTAATGTTCATCTTGTGCAGGAAATGCGGGGAGGAGAAAAACCAAGGCGCGTGTCAGCACAACGACAAAAAAGATCGCTGGTTGACAGGTGTCTGGGTGATTGACGAGATCCGGAAAGCCGTTGAGAAAGGCTACACCGTTGAAGCCGTACACGAAGTGTGGGAGTACAATGTATCTGTTTACGACCGTCAGACACGTTCTGGCGGATTGTTTCACGGCTACATTGATACTTTTTTGAAAATCAAACAAGAAGCCAGCGGATGGCCAGAGTGGTGTACCTCACAAGATGAGAAGTTAGCTTACATTCAAAATTATGAGGAAAGGGAGGGGGTAAAACTCGATTTCGGCTCTGTTTGTAAAAACCCTGGTCTCCGCACTCTGGCTAAACTGTTTTTAAATTCGCTATGGGGAAAGTTTGGGCAAAGACCCGATTTACCACACGTAGCCGTTGTCAACGACTATCAGGGCATTCACAAGTACCTAACGGATCCGTACATCACCGTGGACAGCGTCATTGATGTAAATGATGAGGTTATGTTCCTCAATTACAAGGATGCGCGTGACGCGTTGCGCCCTAACCCTAACACGAGTGTGGCGGTGGCGTGCTACACGACTGCTATGGCTAGGTTGCACTTATACAGCATCCTTGAAAAATTGGGGGACCGCGTTTTGTATCATGATACAGATAGCGTTCTATTCACGGAACGCCCCGGCGATTGGAGTCCACCGACCGGAGACTTTTTAGGTGACCTCACTGACGAACTTCAAGATTACGGTCCGGGAAGCTACATTAGCGCCTTTGTATCTGGCGGTCCCAAGAATTACGCGTACCGAGTTTGCGTTGGTGGCGACCCTGCCAAAACAAAAACGGTATGCAAGGTTCGCGGTATCACTATAAACTATGGCAACCGGAACGACGTTAATTTTGACGTTTTGAAAGCGATGGTCACCGAACAGGCCGCGGAAAGATACATACAGATACCGCACAAAATTGTAAGAAAAGGTCTTGCGACTGTATGTACCGTTTCGCAGAATAAAGTCTACCGGCCTGTGTACACCAAACGGCGGATAACCGATGATTATAATACGTTGCCGTTTGGGTATCAGAGTCCTTGTAAACGCGTTCGCCACGACTAAAAGGTGATCATTTAGACGGGCTGAATAATCATCTTTTTTAGTCTTTCACTCTAGACAGTTCCACTGACATACCATTTTTCAAAGATTTGAAATTTTTTTTCATATTTTTTTCTGCATGAAAACAAGCATATTTTTTTTATTTATTTTATGCAGCCGGGATACTTTTTTTATATTTTTTTTTTTATCCGCCAGTATAAATCTCCACCTACCTGGTTATATCTAGTCAAATAAAATTAGTGGTTTGTATATATTTTAATTCTAGTCAAATTTGTTTGTATATATATTTTAAATTCTAATCAAATTTGAAACCATATGTTAAAATACTTTTTAAACCGGACTTTATAAAATTAGTACCGAGGCCACTATTCCCGCTACGAGCTCAAGAAATTGATTATTGTTTCCATAATATATATATATATAATTTTTGTAAATAAATATTCCACGTATACTTTTTTATCGTATGAGATATACTTGTAAAAAAAACACTTTGATTTGTGTAAATAAATATCCCAAGTATACGTTTCATGGTATGAGATATATTTGTAATTAAATATACCAAGTATACTTTTTTTTGTAGTATGAGATATATTTGTAAAAACTTTGATTTGTGTAAATATTCCACGCATACTTTTCATGGTGTGAGATATATTTGTAAAAACTATGATTTGTGTAAATAAATATTTTTCAAAGTATACTTTTCGCGTTGGGAAATATATTTGTAAAAACTTTGATTTGTGTAAATATTCCAAGTATACTTTTCATGGTGTGAGATATATTTGTAAAAACTTTGATTTGTGTAAATAAATATTTTTCAATTTCATGTTGTGAGATATATTTGTAAAAACTATGATTTGTGTAAATAAATATTGTTCAAAGTATACTTTTCATGGTGTGAGATATATTTGTAAAAAACTATGATTTGTGTAAATAAATATTTTTCATGGTGTGAGATATATTTGCAAAAAACTTTGATCTGTGTAAATAATTGTGTGAAATAAAATTTGTAAAAACATTGATTTGTGTAATTAAATATTATAAAAATTGTTATGTTTGTGTTTTAACGTCTACACCCCCACCCATCTATCCTATAAATACAAGATCATTTAGCTTATAAGCTCAGTCTTAAACATTATGGACAAGTTGAAACATCCATTTTCGGCCATCATCAGCGGCCCTTCAGGCTGTGGAAAGTCCCATTTTGTAGCCGACTTTATCCGTCACCTGGACACAATGTGTGACGTTAAATTTGATAAAATCACCTGGTATTATGCTTTATGGCAACCGGGATTCGAACAAGACGGGTCTGTCATATTCTGTAAGGGTTTACCGGAAATGGATGACACCTGTGATGACTCTCCTCCACAACTGATTATCCTGGACGATCTGATGCGTGAAGCCAACGAAGTGGTCGTCGATCTTTTCACCAAAGGATGCCACCATCAAAATATTAGCGTCATGTACCTTACGCAAAATATATTCCACCAGGGCAAGGGACAAAGAGACATTTCCTTAAACGCGCATTATATTGTGCTTTTTAAAAATCCCAGGGATAAAGCTCAGATTCAACACTTTGCACGTCAAGTGTGTCCTGAAAACCCCCGTATTTTACAGGAGGCTTACGCTGACGCTACAAGTACTCCTCACGGGTATCTATTGTTAGATTTTAAACAAGGTACACCCGAATGGTTTAGATATAGAACCCGCACAAATGTCGGGTGCTGCGTGTACCTACCACGCAAAAGCTATAAAAACACCGACACGTCCCAATTACATATCATTTCATAACCATGAGTCCCAAAGTGCTGAAGCAAGCCCCGCTGCTGCGTGCGATGCATCGCATGAACCCACAGCAACGTGTAGCCTTGTTGAAGACGGCCGACAAGAAACTGATTGACTCTGTTTGCGAGTGTGCCTACAACACTTTAAAAGGGCGGGTGCCGTTGAAAAATGCGCAGAAGACAAAGTTACGTGCTCACAAGCAGGTGTTGCGCAAGCTGGTCAAACGGGGAGAGTGCTGGAAGAAGAAGAGACGTCTGCTCGTTCAGAAAGGAGGAGCGTTCCTGCCCTTACTTTTAGCCCCATTAATCAGCGGTGTCCTCGGTTCCTTATTCAACAAGTAGATAATGGAACACACGAAAAAAATTATATTGGTGTCCCCGGAAACATTACACCGTTACGAGCAACACCACCAACAAGCGGCGTCGGCCACAAATCTAGTGGTATCCGAGCTGGACAAGGAAATGGAAAAAATCCTCGCTTCAAAACTTGATGACAAGTCTAAATGGACTTTATACCAACAAGTGCTGCAGCGCTATCTACACTTTAGTCAACAACAACCTCCACCGCCTGAAAATATCACGGCGACCGCCCCCGTACTTCCCATCGCGGCTGTACTCAATACTGTACCAGTACAGGCACGTAAAAAAGCCGAGCTTTTACTAGAACATATTAATTCCAGGGGCGGTATCTCTTGGGACGAAGACGGGGAAGTGAGTATTCACGATACACCTCTCCGTGGATCTAACATTGTGGATTTAGTCAACGATCTGGTCAGAGCTAGAAGACACAGCGAGCCGACGGGGTGGCGAGAGTTTCTCACTGCACTTCAAAAAATAAACATCCCGAAAGAATTTATTGTAAATCCGAAACGTTTGGCGCCCATTAGAGATCCGACGCCCGTACCTCAACCACTTACACCGTCGCAACGCCCTAAGAAGAAGAAACTGAAAAGGGTGGACGAAAACAGGTGGCTGCCGTTCAGAGCTTAATGCCCCGTTTAGCCGACATCTACTACGACCCTTCTCATCCTGCGGGGTTTGCAGGGGCGGCGTCGCTCATAAAGGCGTCCAAGAAAGATCCCGACAAAGTACGAAAATGGCTTCGTGCGCAGGACGCTTATACCCTCCACAAGCCGGTGATAAAAAAGTTTCCACGCAACAAGTACGTGGTGTCAAACATTGACGATCTCTGGCAAGCTGATCTCAACGATATGCGAAGTCTCGGAAAATACAACGACGGTGTGGTGTACTTGCTCACCGTCATCGACGTGTTTAGCAAGACGGCCTGGGCGAGGACGCTTCCGTCCAAGACGGGGAGCGTCGTGAGAGACGCCTTTCGGGACATTTTCAAACAAAGCGGCCGTAAACCTCTAAGTTTACAGACGGACAAGGGGACAGAGTTCACGGCACGTCTAGTCCGGAAATTTCTCAAGCAAGAAGGCGTGCATTACTACACCACTCATAATCCAGACGTGAAGGCAAGCATCGTGGAACGATTCAATAGAACTCTGAAAGGACGCATGTGGCGCTACTTTACCAAAAATAACACGTATCGCTACGTGGACGTCCTCCAAGATCTAGTCGACGCTTACAACGGCGCAAAACATTCCAGTATCAAGATGGCGCCTGCCGACGTTTCAGAAACCAACGTGCTTCAAGTCAGAGATAATCTGTACGGCAAACGGGGCCCAAGCTCGAATAGTAAACCAAAACTCAAAGTCGGTGACACGGTGCGTATTAGCAAATCCAAAATGCTGTTTGAAAAGGGCTACGAAAGCAATTGGAGCGAAGAAATTTTCAAAGTCAGCAGCGTCGTGTTGAGGCAACCAGTCGTCTATAGACTGACCGATCTTGACGGCGAGGAGGTGGAGGGAACGTTTTACGAACCCGAATTGCAACGCGTACGTCTTCCCGAAACTTTTAAAGTTGATAAAATACTACGCGTCAAGGGTAAGGGCGCCAGAAAGAAAGTGTACGTGCAGTGGAAAGGTTACCCCGCCAAGTTTAATTCTTGGATTCCTGCCAGTTACGTCAGCGCCCTACCATGAAGGACCAGTTTTACCTCACCTTGCCGAGCGATAGCTCTATGGGATATTTCCCGAAAAATACCCTCACGAATTTCACCACGCAACTACCCTACCGTCTTACACTCGACGGCCAGTGGGAAGTAGCTCTCGCCGAATTCCAATATCCATGTTCTTTCACCACCGTACCCGAGGGCAGAAACATTGTATGGTACAACTGGGTTGACGCTAACGGTGTGGAACAAATATTCAAGGATCACATCCCGCCTGGAAACTATAGCACTATCCAAGAAATGGTCAAAGCCCTAAACGAAATAGAGGCGTTTAAACGGGATTCTGGAGTTGTATTCAAGTACACAAGCACCAACAAAAAAGTGGACGTTGTTTCTTCTTCGCCAAATGTACAGCTGCTGGAGCTATCTAATCAACTAAGTCTACAGCTCGGTTTCGATCCTAATACTAATCTGATCAAAGTCCCAAAGTCACCGTACGCCGCCAACATTCTACTAGGCTTGCCCTCGCAAATGTACGTCTACACGGATATCATCGATCCTCAGCCCGTGGGTGACATTGTGGCACCGCTTTTACGTATCGTCGGTATCAACAACGCAAACTATCTCTACGGCATACATAAGACAGTTAGCTACGATCCGATGCACTACGTGCCAGTACTTAGAAGAGAAATTGAAAGCCTGGAAATCAATATAAGGACCGACACTGGTGAAGCTGTACCATTCGAGTTTGGAAAAGTGTGCGTGAAACTTCATTTTCGACGCCGCTCAACATGAACTGTCCTTACCAAAGATACTACGTAAACCAGGCTGGAACGGGAATATCTTCGATCTACCACGGTGTTCCCTATCAACGTGGGCATGGAATAGGAAGTTTTTTCAGCGGCCTATTCAAGAGCGTCGTACCTTTGCTGAGAAGCGGCGCTAAAGCCATAGGAAAACAAGCCCTTCATACGGGTATCGACGTGCTCTCCGACGTCGCCAATCAGCGTCGTCCTTTCAAAGAGGCTCTACGGCAGCGTGTCGGCGAGGCTGGAACAAACCTGAAACGCAAGGCGGAGCAGAAGATCGGCACACTGATGACCGGCTCAGGCTATAAAGGGCGTCGTAAGAAGCACCGGCGTCAGTCTTCAGCCGTTACCCGACGTAAAAAGGTCAAGAAAGAAGCTGTAGATATTTTCAGTTGAAATGTCGTTTCTACACCCCCAGTCCTGCGAGTGTGCCAGCAGTGAACTCGATCTATTTTCAGTCCCACCAACGCAAACCAGTCTCGAAAGCGGACAATGGATCCAGTACAAACCTGTCTCTTCACTCACCGATGATTCACCCATAGAATTTACCGTTACCGGTCAAGGCGAGTTCTATATCGATCTTTCACAGACTATGCTCTATCTCAGGGCGGCCATCGTGAAACCCGACGGTGGCTCTTTCACAGAGGTGGATCAAATCGCTCCCGTCAACAACTGGCTGCATTCGCTATTCACGCAGGTGGATGTGTTTTTAAACCAAAAACTAGTCTCACCGCCCAGCAACACGTATGCTTATAGATCGTACATTGAAACGCTGCTCAATTACAACGGTGAAGCTAAAAGAACACATTTGACTTGCGGTCTCTGGTTCGCAGACAGCCCCGGAACCTTTGAGGAGACTAACGCAGGCAACAAAGGATTTGAGGCCCGTCGCAGTCTAACAGCCAAAAGTAAGACGGTGGATCTTTTGGGGTATCTACACGGTGATGTATTTAACCAAGAGAAATACCTTTTGAACGGCACCGAACTCAGAGTCAAGTTGGTCCGTTCCAGAGACGGGTTCAGTCTTATGGCCGTCCCTGAACTCCCGCACTATAAGGTTCACATCGCTGAAGCAGGCCTTCTAGTGCGACGTGTCAAAGTAGCACCTTCTATACTGTTGGCACATGCCAAGGCATTAAACGTCAGTCCCGCAAAGTATCCCATCACCCGCGTGGAAGTAAAAACACTCACTATTCCTACGGGTGTACAAGGGAAATCGCTGGACAACGTATTCACAGGACAACTACCCAAACGATGCATCGTGGGCTTTGTATCAAACGCAGCGTTCAACGGAGACGCCACCAAGAACCCGTTCAACTTCCAAACCTACGGCATGAACCATTTCTCGTTGTACGTGGACGGAGAACAAGTGCCGTCGAAACCGTTACAGCCCGATTTTTCAAACGGCAACTATGTCATGTCCTACCACACACTGTTTTCTGGAACGGGTATCCATTTCATGAACGAGGGTAGCGACATCACACGAGAAGCCTTCCCTAAGGGATATCATCTAATGGCTTTCGATCTCACACCTAATCTGTCAGCCCACATGACATCACATTGGAATTTGACGAGGCACGGCTCTCTGAGCATCGAAGTGAGCTTCACCAGAGCTCTCACCGAAACCGTCAACTGTATCGTGTACGGGGAGTTTGCCAACATCATCACCATCGACAAGGACAGAAACGTCGTGACCGATTATGGGAGTTAATATAAACGGCTTCCCGCCCCTTACACACGTCATTTAAATCATGGACGTCATTGTGGATTTCCAGAGCTTCATCGACGACAGCAAGCAGTTTATCGTCAAGGAATTGAGTGTTTTATCTGTATGCGGAACATTACTTCAACATTGGGTGTTAAAGCCCCCCTTCGCTATAGAGGAACTTTCACCGGCGGCCAAAAAGAAAGCCGACTATATCGTCAACAAGCTGCACGGTATTCCCTGGGATAGCGGTGATGTGGATTACAGCCTGCTCGAATCCCTCATCTCCCGCGCCACAGCACGTGCAGAAACCGTCTACGTCAAGGGAGCAGAAAAGAAAAAGTTTCTAGTCAAATACACGCCTACGCCCGTCGTAGATCTGTACGATAGAGGTTGTTCGTCTTTGAAAACACTTAAATTGGGTCGCACCATGTGCATGGCACATAGTTCTGTTTGGAATTTCTGTTCGGCCTCCATCGTTTGGGGACTTCGAGACTGGATGATTGAAGATGGACACGCACACCATAAGACGTGCGCTGAAAACAAGCCCGTGGTTCCGTTCTGTACGGTCGGGTGTTTTCCCTGCTGA
This sequence comes from Timema podura, assembly GCA_033556935.1. NCBI lineage: Eukaryota > Metazoa > Arthropoda > Insecta > Phasmatodea > Timematidae > Timema > Timema podura. The sequence continues at coordinate 51,718,727 of JAVRXN010000013.1, read as the reverse complement.
TCAACTACCCACAAGAATAGCGCGACCTGCCGCTCTCGTCATCAACACGGATCCACATACCAAGCCTGGGACGCATTGGGTCGCCATCTTTATCGACAAGAACGGCGTGGGAGAATATTTTGACAGTTATGGATTTCCGCCGCGTATAAAGTCGCATCTGGCATTTATACGAAAAAACACTTCCCGCACGTCTCATAGCACGCTACAACTTCAAAGCATAGCCTCGGACGTTTGCGGGCATTACTGTCTCATGTACCTTCTCTATCGCGCCCAGAACATTCCGATGAAAACTTTCCTAGCCCTATTCTCACCCACCAATCATACAGGCAACGACGCTAAGGTGGTGAGATATTACAACACATTTTTCAAGAAGCTAGGCGCCTGCCGCCCCTCAAGAGGCTGCGTACAATCAGCGTGCGCCTATAAAAGGGGCGTCACGGCGGCGTGCCGTCCATAACCGTGACAGTCGTCGAAGCGATGGAAGGTCAAGACGTTTGCGCCCGCAAAGCAAAGCCGGTGAAGCCGCTCGCCATCACCAGTATTTTCAACACTCTGTTTCCGCTGGACGAAGTCGCCGCCAAGCGAGTCATCGTCGGCATGAGCGTCAAGAACAACTTTACGCCCTATGTCCAGCTAGAAAAATGTGGAGGGAATTGTGCGGTGTTTAACCGTACAGAGTGGCAAGAACTGGGCAGCTACAAGTCTGTCATATCAAAGTTTTTCAGCAACACGCAACCTCCTCAAAAGATTAGTCTGACTAATCATGAAATCTCTTTGCGACGCATGTGCGGTGACCGTATGGTCGTCATCAGCGAGAAACAAGACGCAGGACTCAAACGGGTCGCCTATCTAGCACCTAGCTGGGCACGTCTTTGCGAGGTGTGGGACCTCATCGACGTCGCCGTCGACCGCCGGGATATGTGGTCGACACCCGTCGCACGCTATTGCAACGATTTGATCGACACGCTCGTCGTAGATGTATGCGACACGCTTACAGAATCAGTGGATGTCATCGATCTCGAGCAGCCTACGGTGGAAACGCACATCAGAAACCTGGATCTTATCAGTGCTACCTACTATACACGCCAAGTCGTCGGTTTGGACTATTACATGCTGGATTGTGAACTAAAAACAATTTTACTAACGCATCTAAAAGACACTGTAGAAAAACGTATGAACGAATATATGCGTCATTCTTGTAAAAGTGTATAATATGTATGTAAAACCTTTAATGTATAATAAATGTATGTTTTGTAATATCGTGTTTTATTCAAGCAAAAAAAACCTGTCTGTTCCTTACACGTAGATACGAGTCTCGACTTGTTGGGCTAGCAACATGAACAGGGTCAATTACTTCGAGGTTTTGAGGTCCCAATCTATTCTTGTCTCGACTTGTCTTGTCAACCCGCCAAACCGGCGCCAGTCATCAGGGAAAACCCATTACCAAATAGGGGGTGGGGGACATTATTCAAGGTCATGTTGCAACACCAGGAAAACCCCTTGCCCGGGTCAATGACCTCAATTCTTGTCTCAACACGTTTTGTCGATCCAGCGACGGTTCTCGATGACGTCACAGGGTGATTGAGGTGAGAGGGGGGAGGGGGAAAGTGCGCAACCGTGATGCGCAGTGGTCACTACCCGGTAAGCGGCCGACCAGCAAAGATACTCTCCATTCTACGCAGGACAGTCGTAGCGAGAGGTTCGTGCAGAGACGTATGCTCACCATCCAAATAAAATATTCTCCAATGTCCTTCCCCCTACCCATACATGAATAATTAATTAGCACACATCAATAATCAATTAGCAGACATGAATAATTAATTAGCACGCAACAATAATTAAGAAAAAAAAGGACCCACACAAGTACCAACATGTTCAATGTGTGGTGGGGTTGTAGGGGATGGTGGTGTAGGGGGGGGTTGTAGGGGGGAGGGGGGAGGGGTTGTAGGGGAGGAAATTTCGTAATCAACTGGTGGAGATTTTGTAATCAGAGCGGAGGGGTGGGGGTGGAGGGGGAGGGAGGGGGGGGGGGAGGGGTGGTCTAATTATAGCAGCCAATCAGAGGCCAGATCTATTTATAGCGACCTATCCGCGTCTGATCTCATACGCCCCACCATACTACTAATACACCACTGTATCCTTCTCTCTCCCGACACCACCAGTAAACACCAACACTGCATTATGTCAAGGTGTATGGATTTATTTATATGGCAAAACACGAAATTTGGCATGAGTGTTCCTTGTCAAAATCTAAGAGATATATGTTTGAGGATTTTTCAGATTTTTGCGTAATTCAACCCCTAAGGGGGTGAAGTGTTAAGGGCTGGCTTTTCCGTATCTTCTAAACTGTTAAGATGGAAAGATGAGTTTTGGAAGGAAGTTTCTATTTGTGTAAAGGGCGAGAATTATTATTTTTTATATTTTTAAATTTAATCCTTAAGGGGATGAAGTGTGTAAGGGTGGTTTTTCCGTATCTTCAAAACCGCTTGAGCTGGAAAGGTGAAACTTGGCAGAGAGGTTATTTCAAGGTAAGGGGTCAGAAATTTTTAGAATTTTTCACAATTCAACCCCTAAGGGAGTGAAGAAGTAGTTTTAATGTATTCTCCAAACTATTTGAGCTGGAAATATGAATCTTGACAGGGAGGTTCCTTTCCAGGCAAAGGACGATAGTTAATTTTTTATTTTTTAAAATTCAACCCTTAATGTAGTGAAGCAATGAGGGGTGAAGAACGGGTTATTCAGCAAATATTTAATAAAGCCATGCTTACCAATTTATTGTTTGTGTGAAAACTAAAGCTATAGTTATTATAGACTTTAACTCTATATTTATCAAATACACTATAGAAAAATACATTTAATGTTAAAGTGGAATTGAATATGTGTATGTTTATATATATCACGTTTGTGATTATGTATATTATGTACAAATACAATATACATAATATATAATCGAAATCACACGTATATAGTAGCATATATAGCCTATCAATATTTATATGCACATAATTACACTTCAACATGTAATGTTATCTCTCTATATTGAATATATATAAATTTTCCCCATAGCAACCAATTAATAATAGTTAAATTATATGTTCTAAATAAAATTCTAATACCATATCTAAAAAGTTTCAAACAGAGTTCTAAAATAAATTATTTTGATCTAAGGCTCACAACTGAAAATAAAAATTGACATAGTTTTAATGTAACCTTAGAGCCGCTTTGTGGACTGAAGGGTCTCAAGCTCTGCTCTCGCTGTAGGCTGGGCTGTCTATGACAGGGAGATTAAGGTTCTAGTCCGGGTAATTTGTTCTAAGGGGGTATTTACAAAATGGTTTTTCAATCTCCCTCCACGCATATGCGAGTACGTCAATAACAATGGGTGTTATATTCTACACACTTGGTTTATCCTGTTGAAGAAGATAGCGGTATGTTCTGAGGAAATACCACTTGAGTGTATACGGGTGAGTTCAAAACCAACTTCTCGGTGGACTGGACAAGATGAGAATGACGCTCCTAGTTGTAGGGACAAGATGAGAGTGACGCTCCTAGTTGTAGGGACAAGATGAGAGTGACGCTCCTAGTTGTAGGGACAAGATGAGAGTGACGCTCCTAGTTGTAGGGACAAGATGAGGGTGACGCTCCTAGTTGTAGGGACAAGATGAGAGTGACGCTCCTAGTTGTAGGGACAAGATGAGAGTGACGCTCCTAGTTTCGGGTAGTGAGATGATAATATTTTGTCCAAACGTGAGTATAAAACACTAAACATAACTTATTATTTTAGCTAAACACAAGTAAAGATGTAGTCTGTTATGATGTATTGTATTGTAACCTACTTCCACTGTCGAATAAAAATCAAATAATGTTTATGTGCCACTTTGCTTGTATTGAAGTAACTGTGAGGACAGTGAGCCCTGACAAACTCTACTAACTAGACTGTGTGTGCATGGACTTGAGCACATACATAGCATAACATAGCAATCCTCGTGGTATGTTATTTGGTTAGAGCGAGTGAGGTCTTGCAACTCCCATTGGTCTGAACAAACCAGGTAAACAACAATTATTGTGGCGGGCATAGATCACGGAGCTAAACTTGGTAATATGAACATTTAGGACGGCAGTTTGGAGTTAAAAAGTCTTCAAATGGGGGAGGGGGAGAGGGAAGATCGCATGTCGAAATAAACGAGAAAAGAGCAGTTCGAGACAGAACGGAGACCCGTCATTTTAAATATAATCTTGGCAAACTGTTGTCATGCATGATATTAAAGGTTGGAGCCAGTTACAGGCAGACAAGGAACTTATAATAACAACAATATAATGTAATTGTATTCCACAGTCTCACGCGATGGTGAGCACAAAATGTCCGTCTGTCTATCTGTCTTGTCTGGCCCTAGCTATTAGGATAGCTTGGATGTCTTCAGATTTGTGGGTGGATGTTTATTTGAGTCACATTCTATTGTAATGTATATATTGACTGGCACGACAGCTGACCCAGGGATGTTGTTAGTCTAGAGGTAATAAAGTTAACTTAAACGAATGCACTGATCACAGAAGTTATTATATAAGATGGTGGAATAAGCGATTACAAGGTCATGTGACTATATGATTTGAAATGTTGTTTGGAATAGTAGTTTATAGGTCTGGTGACCAATCTATTAGTTTGATCGGGACAATTGAGAGCTGCTATCATATGAAGAAAACTTACCAAATCCGTTGGAAAAACTGGTGAAATGTAATGAAACATGATGATAATTAGAATGTTCTTAAACACAAATAATTATGAGAAGTAATGTTTGTACCACTGGACTACTCAGATACAGCTCATGATGAGACATATAGGACCACCTCATAGAGAAGTAATGTTTGTACCACTGGACTACTCAGATACAGCTCATGATGAGACACATAGGACCACCTCATAGAGAAGTAATGTTTGTACCACTGGACTACTCAGATACAGCTCATGATGAGACATATAGGACCACCTCATAGAGAAGTAATGTTTGTACCACTGGACTACTCAGATACAGCTCATGTGAGACATATAGGACCACCTCATAGAGAAGTAATGTCTGTACCACTGGATCACTCAGATACAGCTCATGATGAGACACATAGGACCACCTCATAGAGAAGTAATGTCTGTACCACTGGACTACTCAGATACAGCTCATGATGAGACACATAGGACCACCTCATAGAGAAGTAATGTTTGTACCACTGGACTACTCAGATACAGCTCATGATGAGACACATAGGACCACCTCATAGAGAAGTAATGTTTGTACCACTGGACTACTCAGATACAGCTCACGATGAGACACATAGGACCACCTCATAGAGAAGTAATGTCTGTACCACTGGACTACTCAGATACAGCTCATGATGAGACACATAGGACCACCTCATAGAGAAGTAATGTTTGTACCACTGGACTACTCAGATACAGCTCATGATGAGACACATAGGACCACCTCATAGAGAAGTAATGTTCTAACCAAAGAGCACCATGGCTTACCAAGCTATGCCACCAGAAGTTGTTTGTTTTCATTTATATGTCGCTCCTGTATAGGTGAAAGTTTAGCTATGCAATAGCAGTGCTATGGATCCTCCTTAAGATAATATTTACTTTTTTGTGTTTTTATAATTTTTAGATTTCCTTCATTTGCCTTTACAAAATTAAAACTGTCTGTTTGTTTGCTATTATTAATTTAGCAGTTTTATGGAGTGCCAACTTTTCATCCATTTCCTGGCCCCTTATTATTTTATGTTCAAACCTTTCAACTTTAATGTTATACCTATTTGCCTAATTTAAATTTTCTTCCAAACTGAAAGTAGATTTTCTAATTTTAATTCAGATATCCAAGATTTACTTACATACCAAATTTTAATTGTATTTTGCATCAAGAAGCTTTTTTTTTCTTTATTGGCTTAGAAAATTTGGATACCCCGTTTCTTGAAACCAATTTATAAATTTCAAATTTTCATTATTTTTTAATTCTTTATTATTTGGAGTGGTCGTCCTAACAGCTTGTGAGTATTTAAATTTTATACCACCCTTAGAAACGTTTTTATATTAGTTTTTGAAATTCCTACTACTCCTTCAACCTAGATCTTAATTTTAAAATTAAGAAAATATCATACTTTTCTAGCTATCATCAAAACTTATATTTTACACCGTATTAAAAGTTTTTTTGTGTAGTTTTGGAAATTTCTTTTCATCCTCCATTTCACTACCTCCACACCCACCTTCCCATTTTGAAATTTCAAATTTTAAAAATTTGGTGCTTTTGGTGTTTTCTCTTTACAATCTTACCAGATTTACATTTTTTACCTCACTGATAAATAGTTGATAATTTTAGTTTTGGAAATTTCTACTCCGATCCATTACTTCATTGCTATTTGGGGTGGTTCTCCCCCCTCCCGGTAAATGTCATCTCCTGCCACAGTGATAAGTAGTTTATTCTTTTAGTTTTTTGCCATTAGGAAACTCCCTCCCCTCACTTCACTATCCTCCATTTATAAACATAAAATATCTAACACTAGTTTTATTGGTAGTGTTTCATCTACATTCGTGGGAAATTTAGTTTTCTACCTCCCTAAAGGTTTTTTTTTAATTATATGCCTCCCTTTCCCTCCCCTGTCCTCCGTTTGGGTACCAATTGAGGGTCAGTTGATTAGAGTTTTGAAAAACTAGTGATGGAATATTGTTTATTGGCCTTGAAAACATCCAACTATAAAAGTCTTGAAAATTAAACGGAAAACAACAATTTTACCATTTTTTATACCATTTATGTATTGATTTAGGGTAAACAGACTGGAATGTAGAAAAAAGTTACAACATGATTGTGTTTAAGCAGTGTTAGAAAGCCCCGGAAATCAAACTACAGTGCGATGGGACAAACTTGGTTTTTGGCCCCCAAGGTAAGTATGGGGACTTTTGTGGGCCACAGATTCAGCCCCTTTTGATTTTTTCCCCATCATTATCGGATACCCAGGAAACTACATATCAAATTTCAACTTTCTATCTCACCGGGGAGTATTTAAAACCTCAGACAGACACGACATGTATTTTATACAATAGATAGACAAATACCTTATGATACTAATACTGAACACTCCTATAGTAATAAAACAAGTGCAGGAGTGATTAACTAGAGTGCTGCTACCTAGCGGCGTGGTGTTACATACTAGCCGCGAAACTCAAAACTCACCTATGTAAAATGTCAATTATTTACAGAATATATTTGCAAAGGGGTAGTTTGCCATATAAATATCAGTAATTATATTAAAGTAGTTATATGTATTATATGTGGGGGAGCTGAATTGTATCCACTCTTAATGGTATCCATTCAGACTATTTTCGAATAAACACCTTTAAGAAAAAACCTGAATTGTATCCACCTGAATTATATCCACAAAAACCTGAATGGTATCCAATCTGAATGGTATCCATTCTGACAGTTTTGTAATAAACTGATTTAGTAAAAAATCCTGAATTGTATCCACCTGAATTGTATTCACTCTGAATGGTATCAGTTCCGACAGTTTGGTAATTAGCTGCTTTTGTGGAAATCCTGAATTATATCCACAAAAACCTGAATTGTATCCGATCTGAATGGTATTCATTCTGACAGTTTTGTAATAAACTGATTTAGTAAAAAATCCTGAATTGTATCCACCTGAATTGTATTCACTCTGAATGGTATCAGTTCCGACAGTTTGGTAATTAGCCGCTTTTGTGAAAATCCTGAATTATATCCACAAAAACCTGAATTGTATCCGATCTAAATGGTAACCATTCATACAGTTTTGAAATAAACAACTTTAAGAAAAAACCTGAATCATATCCACAAATGGCCGACTTGAGGTTTGGTTTAACAGAATGAACGTCTAACGTAAACGCTTCGTCAAACTTCTGGTAGAAGGCAGCAGGATGGAATCTTCTTAACTTACTACTTGTATACTAGAGTGCAGCCAAATCAATATGTTAATTCAATCAAATTATTTAAATAAGTTTAAGTAATTATTTGAAATTCGTAGAGTATTATAAGGTTGCCAACATTACAAATAATATTAAAAAACATAGTATTCTAAATTATTTCTGGTTTCCAATAAAAACCATTGCTGAAATAAGTTTTTATTTTACTTAACATGTATTGTAGGGTAAAAATTGGCTGCAGAGGATATTCCTATCCTATATCAGTTAGTCCTGCTCGATTATATACTTTAGGGTAGCAGAAGTTAAACGAATTGACATTAGGAACACATTCTAGAAAATATAAACAAATTGTTTGCAGTCAACATTGATAACATTTTACTGTATTTTACTGCTATTTATAGATATTGACTATCTTTGTATTAGTATTATTATTGTTCAACACAGTTTTTTATTTTTTCCCTTGAAGATGCTTCAAAAATTCATTTCTAATCAAATCAATATATAGGTGAATTTAAACTAAGTTTGTCATTAGTGCTCTAATTCTTTCTTCAAGTGGACTGTAAAAGTATTTTCTTAAACATGAAGTATTCATTCTCTTTAAAGATTGCAGTGCATACTAGAACATTAATTTGCAACCATATTTAATTTGAAAGATTTTTTTCAGGTCAATATAATTTAGAGCACGTATCGACTTCGATAATTTTAAAGATACAAATCTTTTATTTTACTAGCAACAGAGTTTAGTCACTATGTTAAAAAAAATAAATTGAAAATCTATCTTTAATTTATTCAAATCTAGTGATTAATGAGAACACTTTTGATAATTCCTGGCAATAGATTTATTCATGTGAATTGGCAGCACTGCTTATCTCACTTCCTATGCTCAGTGTCAGTGATTCTAGTGATGGGAAGAATCGAGTAACAGTAGTCGACTACACTTTTGTTTATCGTAATCGGCTGTACTCGATTCTTCCAGAAATACTCAAGTAAAAGTAGTTGGGGCCCTGTTCTTATTTTAATTGCTCCTTTTCTTTATCTGCAGATATAATACGCATATTGGTTGGCATGTTTAACGTGTTATTTTAATCAAAATATTTTTTCCCATAGAGCTCATTTTACAGTCCATAGTCTTATCAGCGCACGATTTAGAACAACATTCAATCCCCATTTGATATTTTATCAATAATACATCTATGACCATATCGGGAAAGGAACTCAGGACACCTAGCCTGGTTGCCAGACACACTACTAACTGTGGTAGTGTTGAATTTATGCTAGGTGATTCGTTAAAGATTCGAGCCGCAATCTGATTACTAACGGTGACAGTATAATGAGTGTAGTAATCCTTAAACCGATCGACCCCCTGGTGAGGGTAGCAGGTTTCTCCAGCCAGAAGTAAATAAATGGTATGGTATTTATTGTGGTTGCACATAAAATATACTTTGAAACATTTAATATTGTCTCGGCAATTGCAGCACAATCCAGTCTATTAAACTATACGAACGAAGAAGTATATTATTAATTTTGATATGAATGATAAGAGCTGACATAACTCTTCAGTGTTCAACGTCACAACTGTCTGAGGCTGACACACTCCTCAAGACCGGGTAATGTGCAAATCAAGAAAAAACCTCTGCAACTTAAAAACGCCACCATGAATAAATTAATATTTTTCACAAATAAACCTGAACTATTCTTTTAACATCCAAAATATAAAATAGGTACTCATTTAAAATCAAAATAATAAAGTTTCTTACGTGACAACTTTTCATGTTTTCCTCTAAACATTTTAAGAAGTATAAAAGTTATGGAATTTGTTCCAAATCCCATGTCAGATATATTGTCTATTTCAAACTTTGCAGGCGATGTTCACCACAATTATTACAACCACTATAGAATTACTCTTATTCCACACTAGCGGAAATATACTTATGGTGTGATATTTATATGTAGACTCTTGAAGTGATAGACAATATTAATGTTCATAATTTGGGGGGAAAAAAGGTGGTTTAAAAACGATTTTTTTTAGTATATATTGACTCTTACTAGCTTCTTCAATGAATGCTATATAATAAATTATGGGTGCTTATTTCGAATAAATAATTGTGTTCCTTTTTGAGCTACATAATTGCAACTCTGATGGTTAGAAAAAGGAAAGCGTTAACGGGGAAACCAATGAGATAGAAAGAGACGTAAGTGTCAATAAGTGCATCTACTTAATTTATGAACGAAATAACCTATTGGTATTCATTATTTGGTCCCTATATTTATAAAGTATTGTACATATTTATGATAGTTAGGTAATTTTAGTAACCATTCATCACACGAAATATAATATAGCTTGACATATATTAAAATTAGGATAAAATAGTAAGGTATATCACAATGTCTTATCAAGTTTAAAGAGAAAAAGAAATACCCAAAGGTTTCTCTCTTTCTCGCGTATTGCAAAACAGATGACAGCCCGAAAATTTCCGAAACAGACATCCAAATTAAATTTATCATTGGCTGTTATGATCTGTATTAGGCTAGGCTTATTGGCCTATTTTTCATTCTTAGCTTAAATAATAGTTTGACCATGGCTAATTATCGAGAATTAACATCTACAACAATGATCAAGCCACATTTTAAAATCTCCTAGCCATAAAATATATTGATAAATGATAACATCCATAAATAACATTTTGATGAATATGAAGTGGAAAATGCCCAATGCACTTGTATAGTTCGAAATTTAATTGTAGGTGAAATTCGAGTTTAGTTCAGTGGTTTCCAACCCGGGTTTGATATCAAATTTTGTCTTTGAGACCATCGCAACCCCTTGATGTCCTACAAGTATTAAAATCCTAATTTTAAATTATAATTTTTTATTAATCTTACTAATCAGGGCTATCCGTATTTTAGCACCGCATCTTACAACCCGTTTGGGTTATAAACATGTGTACTAATTTCGCTAGTGTATTAGGGATGAAAAAGGTTGTATTTAGATTAAGTGTACCGAAGTTGTGAGGAGGGAGAGTGAAAAATTATTTAGGGAAAAACCATCCCAGAACCGTCAGTTAGAATATGAATCCCGACCTCATCAGTTAAACCAAACTACCGTGCCGCTTAGACCACGTGTTTGATTAAATTCCTATAAACTATATGTTGCTATATTATTTATATGAATGCGACTAAGATGTTTCAAAAGTGAATCAACGAGCCCAGAGGGTATTTTCAAAGCTATGATAGCAGCGCACTCACCTAAACACAAGACTCATACAGCAAACTAAGTTTAGCAAGTAACTGCCTGAGTTAAGTAACTAAAAGAATCCTAATTAGTAACGAAACTATTTTATACTGTATTTGAATTGTGCACTTTCATATAGTAATAGTCAATCAAAAAGTAAACATAGCACTACAAAGGCCATGACCCCGAATGGGGTCGTGACTCCCAGGTTGTAAACCATTAGTCTAATGCCTTAGTTCACTTAGACATCAGCACGAGAAATGGTTGGTTTGAATCTGTATCGCTGAAAAGCTGACCTGTTGGTCTTCCCGAGTGGCGAGTGGAGTTTGTACCCTTCAGACACAGGTAGGTAAGCTAATCTGTGAAAGAAGGGAAGGGTAGTCATGGAGGGGGTAGGAAATGTCAGAAGAGGCAAAATATGTTATGCTTGAGTGCGTTGAGTTAAGATGCAACTCACTTCATAAAATCACTTCAAATTTGCCAAATAGGCAACGTTTTTAAGTAAACTATCCTTAATTTTATGTTTGGATATCTAATTCAAAAAACCTCTCTAGGTAACCCTATCTAAACCTTAGATATCGATCGATGATCGATGAAATAGTTCAGGCTCTATGGAGAGATACAAATACACAGACAGCCGGCATCGCGAAAATAACTTTTTCTGTTTCAGGGAGTCATGAAACATCGATATTTATCAAAATTTCAAGTATTTTTTTAAAGATAAAAATACTTTCTCTACCCGAGGGGTGCGAGAAAGTCAAAATTATTTCTACAAATTAAATCAAAAGTTTTTTTAACATAGTCAATTTTGACTAGTAGTAAAGATATTATATTGAAAACTATGAGAATAATAAAATAGGTAAATGCACGCTATTACTTGGCCAGTAAGCTATTGGTAGCTATATTGCCGGCTTTCCAGGAATGTAAAACTCAGAATATACAGGACAACAATTTTACCGGTTGCTCTGTATGGGTGTGTAACGTGGTCTCTTACCTTACATGTCAAAAACAAATCCAAGGGGTTCTAAAACAAGGTGGTTAGGAAGATATTTGGTCCAAAAAAGGTATGAGGCTACTGGGGAGTTGATGTTACATAATTAAGAGTTAAATAACCTGTACTTGTCCCAATACATTGTTAAGATAATCAAGTCTCGTATATTACCATGGGCAGAACAAATGGGAGATTCTAGAACCTTGTTTAAGGTATTGACTTGTAAACCCAATGGGAAGACCTAAACGCAGGTGGGAGGATAACATTAGAATGGACCTGAAAGAGATAGGGTGTAATGAGGTAGACTGGCTAGACCTAGCTTAGGATAGGGGTAGGGTGTATCGAGGTGGACTGGATATAAATAGCTCACTATAGATATAGGATGTAATGAAGTGGACTCGATAGAACTAGCTCGAGATAAATATAGGATGTAATGAGGTGGAGCGGATATAACTAGTTCAAGATAGGTACAGGGTGTAATGAGGGAAACTATAGAACTAGCTCACGTTAGAGATAGGTGACCTACATTTGTAAAAGTGGCAATGTGTTTTCGAGTTCCTAATGCCATAGTGCAAGTAGGTAAGTAGGCCTACTCCTCCCCCTCTTCATTTCCCAAATTATCAATTTGACATTTTAAGACTTATTTGGTTATCTTAAAGTTATCTAAGTGCCTATCAAATTTCAAAAATAGTGTTCTACATTAGTTATTGATATCTTATAATGTTCTGACGTCATTCGGATATCTGGGAAGATCCATTAACAAATATCCAAGGTTTCAATTTTCTACCAACTCAAAAATTGTTTTTACATTAGCTAGGGAAATTTTCACGGGATCTTCCTTCCCCATTTTCCTCTACTTCATTTTAAAATTTACCCGCCTGACAAATGTCAATAGTCTAACACTGTGAGACGCATAGTTTTGGAAATTTTAGCTCTATCACTGTCTCTCTACCTCATTTCCTAGCTCCCACTTATAATCTCAAATGTTAATATTTATTTGGTCATCTGCCTTCCATTTTAAAGTTTCTATCATGCCTAAAAGTTTTGTACACCCCTTGACCCCCCTTATTTCCTGAAGTCCCATTTAAACTTTTTTAAATTTACAGATTTTTGTAATTATTTGGAGTGGTATCTTTAATGGCCTGCTGAATATCAGCAAATTGATTGGTAATTTAAAACAGTGCTGTGATTGGTTGGCTGATATTTATAGCACTAGCTCAACACAACACTGTGATTGGTTATTATTTATAGCACTGGCTGAGTACAGTGCTTTCCCATCCGCCCCTCCAAGTTTAACCCCCTTTCCACATCCACGAGAAAACTTACCCTCCAATTCCCCTCTGGTTATTTCCATGACGACATGGGGTTAACGACCTGTTGTCCTCTGTTGCTCCTTCAATGTCACAAAGGCTTATATATGGAGTTTTGTTCCGTTGGTCTTCTATGTGGCAATGGGTTTTCCTGATGACTCATACCTGGCGTCAGTTTGGCGGCTCGACAAGAAAAGTCAAGACGGGAATAGATTACGACCTTGATTGATGTCGCAACTCTCCCCCATTTATGTGGTAATAGGCTTTTTCCCAGTGAGGTAATCGCAACCCTTGCGCCAGTTTGGCGAGTTGACAAGACAATTCAAGACAAGAACAGCGGAGTATTGACACAGCTCTTATCATACACAATCAAGATGGAAACCCCACATAATTTATCATTCTTAGTTAGGGGCTGCTATCCCCCCCACAAAAGTTTACTAAAATTGAATGTTTGGTACCTACCATCGACATGTGGGGATGTATAAGTTTGGTGGCTCGACAAGCTGAGACTCGTATCTGGTAACACTACGTTTTGGGATAAGGTAAGGTAAAACAGGTTTTGCGTGAATAAAAACCAATATTACAAATATATATTTATTATACATTAAAGGTTTCAAAAACATACATAATATTTATTATTCCATCTACTGGAATGACGCTTATATTCGTTAATACATTTTTCTACAGTGGCTCTTAGATGCGTTAGTAAAATTGTTTTTAATTCACAATCCAGCATGTAATAGTCCAAACCGATGACTTGAAGTGTATAGTAGGTAGCACTAATGAGATCCAGGTTTCTCATGTGGCTTTCCACCGTAGGCTGTTTGATATCAATGACATCCACTGATTCTCTTAGCGTGTAAAATGCATCCACGACGAGAGTGTCGATCAAATCGTTGCAATATCGTGAGACGGGTGTCGACCACTTATCCCGTGGGTCGAAGGTGCGTCGATGAGGTCCCACGCCTCACAAAGACGCGCCCAGCTAGGTGCTAGATAGGCGACCCGTTTGAGTCCGACATCTTGTTTCTCGCTGATGACGACCATACAGTCACTGCACATGCGTCTCAGAGAGATTTCATGAAGATTCAGACTAATATTCTGAGGAGGCTGCGTGTTACTAACAAACCGAATTGTAGTTGCCTAGTTCTTGCCACTCTGTACGGTTAAACGCCGCACAATCCCCTTCGCATTTTTCAAGCTGGATATACGGAGTAAAGTTGTTATTGACACTCATGCCGATGATGACTCATTTGGCGTCGACTTCCTCTAGCGGAAACAAAGTGTTGAAAATACTGGTGATGGCGAGCAGTTTTACCGAATTTACTTTGCGGGTGCAAACGTCTTGACCTTCAATGATGTTTGATCTCTTTAACGACTGTCGTGATTATGGCCAGCACGCCGTTGGTATGCCCCTTTTATAGGGAAAGACTAGGTGCACAATGATTTGATTCAAACTCTTGAGGGACGGCAGGACCCTAGCGTCTTGAAAAATTGGTTGTAGCATCTCCACACCTTAGCGTCTGGGCGCGATAGAAAAAATACATGAGACAACAATGGCCGCAAATGTCTGAGGTTATGCTTTGAAACTGTATCGTGTTATGAGAAGTCCGGGAAGTGTTTTAGTGTATAAATTCTAGATGTGACTTTATACGGGGTGAAATAACATAATTGTCAAAGTTTACTTTCACACCGTTCTTGTCTATAAAGATGGCGACCCAATGCGTCCCAGACTTGGTGTGTGGATCCGTGTTGATGACAAGAGCAGCAGGGAAAACACCCGATCGTATAGAACGGGACCACGGGTTTGTTTTAAGCACACGTCTTATGGCGTGCGTGTCCATCTTCAATCATCCAATCCCGAAGTCCCCAAACGATGGAAGCTGCGTCCCAATTTAAGTGTTTTTAAAGACGAAAAACCTCTGTAGTACAGATATACGACAGGCATATAAGTGTATTTGGCTAGAAACTTTTTCTTTTCTGCCCCCTTGACATAGATGGTTTATGCAAGCGTTGTGGCACGGAAGATGAGAATTTCAAGCAGTTTGTAATCTACATCACCGTTATCCCAGGGAATACCATGCAGTTTGTTGAGGATATAGTCGGCTTGCATTTTAGAAGGGGTGGAAAGTTCCTCGATAGCGTATGAGGGTTTTAATGCCCAATGTTGAAGTAATGTACCGCATACAGATAAAAAACTCAGTTACTTGACGATAAGCCTTTTGCTATCGTCGATGAAGCTCTGGAAATATACAATGATGTCCACGATTTATATGACGGGCAAAGGGGCGGGAATTCACTTGTATTAACTCTCAAAATCAATCATGACGTTTCTGACCTTGTCGATGCTGATGATGTTGTCAAACTCGCCGTACAAGATACAGTTGACGGTTTCGGTGAGAGCTCTGGTGAAGGTCAATTAGATGCTCAGAGAACCATGCCTCGTCAAATTCCAATGTGATGTCATGCGGGTGGATATATTAGGTGTGAGATTGAAAGCCATGAGGTGATATCCCTTAGAGAAGGCTTCCCATGTTGTGGCAGATTATGACATAGTTGACACTTGAAAAATTAGGCTGAAACGTTTTTGACGGCACTTGTTTTCCATCCACGTACAGCAAGAAATTGTTCATGCCGTAAGTTTGGAAATTTAAAGGGTTCTTGGTGGTGTTGAACGCAGCGTTTGATACAAATCCCACGATGCATCGTTTAGATAACTGTCCAGTGCATACTTTGTCCAGTGATTTCCCTTGCACAGCCGTAGGAATAGTGAGTTTTTTATTTCCACGTGGGTAATGGGATACTTTGAAGGACTGACGTTTAATTCTTTGGCATGTTCCAACAGTATAGAAGGTTCTACTTTGACACTTCACACTATAAGACAGGCTTCAACGATGTGAAACTTAAATTTCGGGATTTCAGGGATGGACATAAGATAAAAGCCGTCTCTGGAATGGATCAACTTGACACTAAGTTCGGTGCCGTTCAAAAGGTATTTCTCTTGGTTAAACACATCACCGTGAAGATAACCCAAAAGCTCCACCGTCTTACTTTTTGCAGTGAAACTGTGACCAGCCTCAATTCCTTTGTAGCTTACTTTAACCTTTTCAAATATTTCGGGGATTTCAACGAACCACAGACTGCAAGTCAAATGTCTTCTTTTTGATTCACTGTTGAAATTGAGTAGCGTCTCAATGCACGATTTATAAACATACGTGTCGCTGGGCGGTGAGACTAGTTTTTTGTTTCAAAACACATCGCCGTGTGTGAATAACGAATCCATCCAGTGTTGACGGGAGAGATTTGATCCACCTATATTAAAGCACCCCCATCGGGTTTCATGATAGCCACCCTGAGAGAGAGCATGGTCTGAGAAAGATCGATATAGAACTCACCTTGACCGGTAACAGTAAATTTGATGGGCAAATCGTCGGTGAGGGAAGAGAATAATTTGTACTGGATCCACTGTCTACTTTCAAGACTGGTTTGCGTTTTATTTCTGGCCCCTTTAAACTTGACACGTATTATTTTATTATTTCATCATCTATAATAGTTTCGGGACGTACGTTACCAATTCAGGTTCGTAAAAAGTCCTCTCCTCCTCCTCGCTATAAAGATCATTCTACATGTAGAAGACAGTTTGTTGCAACATAGCACTGCTGACTTTGAAAATTACTTCACTCAAAATGCTCTCGTAGCCTTTCTCAAAAAGCATTTTTGATTTGCTAATAAGCACCATTTCAATGATCATGAGTTTTAATTTACTACGTGAAATTGGGCTTCGCTTACCATACAAGTTTTCTCTGACTTAAAGCACATTGGTTTCTGAAACATCTGCAGGCGCCATCTTGATTCTGAGATGTTTTGCGCTGTTGTAAACCTCGACAAGATCTTGGAGCATGTCCACATAGCGGTACGTGTTATTTTTGGTAAAGTAGCGCCACATGCGCCCTTTCAGAGTTCTATTGAATCGTTACACGAAGATTGCCTTCACGTTCGAATTAATACACGCATTCTTTATTGAGAAATCTCCGGACTAGACGTGACGTTAACTCTGTGGCCTTGTCCTTCTGTAAACTTAAAGGTTTACGCCGACTTTGTTTGAAAATGTCCTGAAAAGCGTCCCTCACGACGCTCCCCACCTTTAAGGGAAGCGTTCTTGCCCAGACTATATTGATATACTGAGCAAGTACACAGTACCGTCGTTGTATTTGCCGAGACTTCGCATATAGTTGAGATAGGCTTGCCAGCGTTCGTAAATGTTTGACACCGCGTACTTGTTCCGTGGAAACTTTTTATCATAGGTTTATGTAGGATACAAGCGTCCAGCTCACGTAGCCATTTTCGTACTTTGTCCGGATCTTTCTTGAACGCCTTTATGAGAGACACCGTCCCTGCAACCCCACAGGATGATAAAGGTCATAGTAGATGTCAGCTAAACGTTCCATTAAGCTCGGAAAGGAAGCACTCGTTTTCGTCCACCCTTTTCACTTTCTTCTTCTAAGGGTGTTGCAACGGTGCAAGTGGTTGGGGTACGGGCATCGGATGTCTAATGGGTGCCAAACGTTTTTGATTGACAATAAATTATTTTAGGACATTTATTTTTTGGAGCGCTGTGAGAAACTCTCTCCACCCCAACGGCTCACTGTATCTTATTGCTCTAAACAAAACGTTGACTATATCCACGATATTGGATCTACGGAGAGGCGTATCGGTAATACTCACTTCCTAGTTTGCGTCCCAAGAAATACCACCTTGGTAAATCATATGTTCTAGTAAATGTTCGGCTTTTTTTACGTGCTTCTGCGGGTACAGTATTGAGTACAGCAGGGATGGGAAGTACAGAAACCTCAGGGATGGTTGTAGCACTATTCTGAGGCGGTGAAGGGTGCATACTAAAGTGCATATTGCTCTGTAGTACTTGTTGGTATAAAGTCCACTTAGACTTATCAAGTTTTGAAGCGAGGATTTTTTTCATTTCTTTGTCCAGATTGGAGACCACAAGATTTGTGGCCGATGCTACTTGTTGGTGGTGTTTCTCGTAACGGCGTAATGACTCTGGGAACACCAATATCAAGTTTTTCATTTCTTCCACTATCTACTTGTTTAATAAGTAACCGAGAACACTGCTGATTAATGGGCTAAAAGTTAGGGCTGAAGCGGTCACCCCTTCTGAACGAGTAGTCGTTTATTCTTCTTCCAGCACTCTCCTAGTTTGAACGACTGGTGCAACACCTGCTTGTGAGCAAGTAAATATGTCTTCTGTGCATTTTTCAGCGGCACCTTCCCTTTTAAAATGTTGTAGGCTGATTCGTAAACAGAGTCAAGCACTTTCTTGACTGCAGTTTTCAGATTGGCGACACGTTGTTGCACGTTCATGCGATGCATCGACCGCAACAGAGGGGCTTGCTTAAGCACGATCGGAGTATGGTTATGAAATGATCTGTAAACGTATTCGCAGTTGCTTATAAGAATGCTGTGCTGCACCCAGAAAGGAGAACCAGAGCAAATTAAACCCGTACTGACTAATTGGTCAGACCTTGTGGTTTCAGATTCTAAAAAAAAAAAACAGATTTTCGCTTTTTGCAAGATTTTTGAAACAAATAAAAACATATTGTTAATATTGGTGTTGGAAAAAAAGTATATTTGGAAACCGAATAAGTGTTTTCGGAATAACGTGCGGAGGCACTACTCTATGAAGGACTGTGTGAGAGCATCCCAAATCACTGTTTGATTCTTTTCGTTTATCCGAGGGGAGCTTTAGGACGTCGTTGGCACCCTTCAGGGTCGATGAGGTAATTCCCAAGCCCCTGGATAGGAGATTTGGTATATATAGTATATCTTAGAAGGACTGCGCCAGCTTCCGGATGTGGTCCTTTATGGTAGGTATATCCAGGTCACGATGCAAAATTATATCTATACATATATATGAAAGATAATGGGACCACTCGACCATCCAACAGAGTGTATTTAAAATGAGGCATTTCATTAGAGTATACAAAAAAAGTTATTTTACACAGTTTTCAATATAGTTTTATACTAAATTTACAAACACATTCCATCTTTATATTAGGCCTACCTCGGATGGAAGCGGGAAGGAAATCTCGATATCAATGGGTTGTTCCTCCAAAACAGCCTTTAAAAATAAGGAAACAGCACTTAAGAATTAGCTGTATAAATCACTCTCATGCAATTTAAAAATATAGCTTAAATGATAATAAACATTAAAATATTACTTAACAATTCTTACTTGAATATTTTAAAAACTGGTGGTTTATATCTTATATAGAAGAACCTTTATTCACTTTTTGAAGTATTTTTTTATGGATGGAAGCAGCAGGTTAAGGTATGTGTTCTATCCCTCTTTCCTGTATCTTCTTCCATAGACTCAATAGTTAGGCTTATAGACATTTTGACATTAAAACCTAAATGGGTGTGTACATGGACTAAGGCAGTGGTCCTAACTAGAATTTTCACATGAGTCATTAGCTTAGATTTCTGAGCGACAAGTGGGCCGCAACCAAATCCAGCTATAGGTGTAGCTAAGGCTGGGTTACCAAAACGTGTGTGTATTTATTTTAATAAATGAGGGTCACATGGAATTTGACTAAGGGCCGCTGGACTAAGGTGTCAGGTAATCTGACCATTTGTCTATTGGAGGTTGGATGATCTTAACGTGTTTTTCTTATGATTTTCCACTATACCTTCACAAAAATGTGGGTACTCAACTTTCCTAGATTCTATATTTTTCCAAATATTATTCATTAGTAAAACACTTTTTTTTTACATCTGGTTGTTTACCCATATAATAAAATAAGACACATTATAGCTAAAAAAATGTATGAATGTAGTGTATAGTATTTTTATATAATGTAAGTATAGAAAGTAGCAACGCTGGTGTTGTATTGCAAGATTTAATCATGTATAGGCCCTACTCAAATTTGTACGAATATGTAATTTTTCCCAAATATGTGGGGCTTAAAACTACATAATTGGCTGAACACAAATATAAAATATATTTATCGTGCATGTAGTTCAATATTACAACATTCATTAATAAAATACAGATATACATCATTATTCTATGTCAATACAAGAACACTCGGATTTTGGCATCAACTATCACATTTAAAAAAATCAATTATAGCTTTGTATTCAACACAAATATGTGTAGCCATTCAGAAAAATACATTACCATAATTATGAACATATACCTACCACTTCGAGACCATGCTCCTCCATACTTGGAACACCAATGGCACTGGCTGTGCCAATAATGGCCAACACTTTTTTTTTCAATTTCTGTCAATGGAGGTGCATAAGTAGTGTTCCCGGTGGCCCTGTTCACATCTGCAAGGCGGGCTCTCACCTTGCATTTAAGTTTCCGTTATACCTAAAACAGATTCATAATTAACATCTTGTCAAAAACTTTTATGTTTGTGTCTTGTTTCTTGGAGTTATAAAAATATGTTTTAGCCTAGCATAGGCTTATAAACATTAGTTTTTTTTGCTATGATCGGTTTTACACTCATTTTAAAGAGCTTGAGTTGTTTTGCAAAAAAAAGGAAATGTCGCTGTAGAAGGCAGGGACTTGAGTTTATTTTTGAATAGAAAGCCTACATTATGTCAAACTTTTCCTATAATTAAGCCTACAATTTAGTCAATTTTAGTATCATTAGATTAACCATGATTTTGTGAGTATATTGATAGTTTAAAATCCTTGCTTTGAGTTTTCAGTATTAGAAAAAAACCCCACCTAAATGCATCAGTTTTCACGTATAATACCCAATTTATATTTAAAAAATTAAAATCATATATATGTTTCTCACAGTTTTCCACTGGGTTACTGTTTTTTTTGGGCCCATGTTCTTCTAGGATCTTGCTTAATGCCTCCCATTGGCGATCCATTGCGGAGTTACCCATTGCACAGCTAAATCTTCCAGAAGCCAAGTCAGAATGGGTGGACATGTAGTCCACCAACTCGGCAATCTGGGCGGTCGTGAAGCGCCGAGTCTTCTTACTATAGTAAAATAATATTATATGTATAATATATATTAAAGTTTGACAAAAGTTTATTGTTAATGCTCGTTACAAGTTGGGGCAAGTTATATTGCATTTTCATAATTTTTTTACTTTATTCGTTGTTAGAGAAAATAATATTATATTTTTCATAGTTAATTGGTTCTACGCTTAGGCCAAACTGGAGACTAAGTATTTAATTTGTATTCTTATAAGTAGGCCTAATCTACATGTTTATAATAACCAGTCTTTAAAAGAGACTTAATCCGATTACCTTTAAGCTTGTATTAATACTAATGAATTATGTTTATAAGTTAAAATTTTTAAAAACCTGTTTACTTACGTTTCTTCTTTATTTTGAGACATCAAGCCAAATAAGTTCAAGGGTAGTAGATGAATTAAAATTGTGTGGATTATAATGATAAAATATTAAAATAAACGTAAAAAGCTCTTCTAAATATTGAAACAATGTGTCGAATAACTAAACCTAGCCCAAAATTGAATTAAACAGTACTAATATTATAAAAAAATAAGATCACATATATAAACTAAACTAACATAACAACTTTGAAATAAACGGTGAAGATTTAATAAATATTCTAAACAAACTAATAATATATTTAAAGTTTAAAAGAAAAATAACTTCTTTGTTAAAGCGTCTGCTACTAAAAACAACAGAGAAATGTAAACAAGGCGCTATGAACTTTGGGTAATATATGTTGCCAACTTTAGCAAATAGTGAAGTCACTATGTGAGTAACTAGATCTTGTTGGAAACAGTCGGGATCAATACCGCGCCATAATCGAGGTACGTACAGAATCGCTCATACGGTATTTTTACCCGTGGTTTATCGGAAAGTGTCGATACCAACACTCGAGCCGATGTACGTACATAATAGCCCTGCAGGGGTCCGAAGCCTGCCGGCGGCGTGAAGAAAGGGGCGCCGGGAAAAGCACCGACCGCTTCTAGAAGTTGCGTTGGTAGAGGATCCAGCTCCGATCTGCCGCTTTCAAGGGGTGGCGCCCGCACACACACCGCTAAACCCTCTGCAGTTGCCACGTGGTCCCTCAGACCAGTGTCCCGATCATATGGATCCCATTAGTCTGAAATTTAATAAACACATATTAATTACTATCGTGGAAAAACTCACTGCCAATTCTTTAAATCTATAGCAGGATGCAAACTACCCATGGATCAATCGTCATTCACCAAGCAAATTCCATCCTCGCCAAAAAATCTAGTGGGTCCGGGTTATCGGGTGCTGCTGGCGCTGCAGGCATCGGGAGTGCGTCTTCTTGACAGTCTATCAAAGGAACAAATACCGCTGTACACCAAAGACGTAATAAACAAAATAGTAACCATTAAAACATACAAAACGCTTTAAAAATACCTAAATTTATCCAATTTTCCAGCGTGTCAAAACTCATTTCGATGTTTATCGCCCACAATTATTAATTACAATAACCAAATGTAATGATTTCAAGGTCTATTTATAGTCATTTCAATTGGATGTGCCACATGTAAAGGTGAAGGCTTCTTATTGGTCGATAAGATTGTTTCCGCATCGGTGATTGCCCACGCCGCGTAAATAGGGGTGTATTTACAGCTATTTGTCATTCGCGATACCTCTTCCACCGAGAACGGAAGTATTTGTTCTCTGCTTGCTAAGGGAGAGCCGATATGCCATGAATGACCACTATCCACCTTCCGTGCTCGTGTATATTTTTTCCAGCAGCGCAAATGTGGGTACACATTGGAGAAGCTAGGGGTTCAAGTCCCTGCAAGGTCGACAAACGCTAATTACATTTATGAATACAAACCCTATATTTTTGCACCAAAAGTCCCGGGTTAGAATCCGTATCCAGGTGCCAATGGTATATAGCCGGAGTAAGCTTAAATAATAGCTTTGGGCTATTTGGTTCTTAAAATACCATACATGTTTTCACATATGACCCTGCGCAAATGATGGTACAACAACTAATTTTATTATTCTGTCTCTCTCCTTCAGCCAAAGATATCCAGATGGCGTTAGAGAGTTCGATACCCCGTGTTCAGGTGTCAATTATGCGCAAATGTAGGTACACATTTCGCCCTGTGACGTAAGGAGGTAGAGTTTCAAGTCCCTTAAAGGGCAACAAACACTAATTACTTCACATTTCAAACCAGGGCAAATGCTGGTACACATTTCGTCAGCTCAAAAACCACCCGGTGACCGATATAAGGGCTTCAAATCCCTACCACCTCTTCGAAAAGATACCGAGTTTCGAATACCACCGGGCATACCGTCTAAATGTCAGTCTCATCTATTTCTGGTGGAGAAACTTGCTGCGGTAAACTGTTGGGCGCAATAAATCGTCTAATATGTAAGTTTGACTCTCTTTAACTATTAAAAATACGCTATCTCTCTCATACAAAATCTTCTCTTATCTTACGCTTGCCTCATGCTTATTTCATGTTTGTGGCAAAAAGATGGCTGTAGCTTCTAGAAACAATTTCTTTCATTAACAGATAGCATAGCAATCTCGAAAATCATCAATTTTTCACTATGGGGTGGGAATTTAATATTTTAATGTTTACCGGCATAATAATTATATTGCTTTAGCCAGTTATTAACAAGAGAGACCGTACTCTATATTGCGTGTGATAATTATTTGTTGGTCCCGGATCTGAATCCCCTGTCCCGGTGTCAATTATATCTAGATGGAGTAATCATAAATAATAGCTTTGGCTATTTGAAACTACCTATATGTTTTAATTTACATCCTGGTAGGTAGACATCTTTTCACATTTCACCCCCTCGCAAATGATGGTACAGCAACTAATTTTACTACACAAGGTTTGAATCTATGTTACCGTACATGGCGAACACTGAAACACAACAAGGATTGTTTTCAAAAAATTGGTCCCAGAGAGGGCATTATAAAGCACATCTAAACCTGCGGCCTTCAGAAGGCCACGACCGATGCACCAAGCGGCCTTAGGGTGGGGGTTTCACGACTCTTCATTAGGGTCGTTGGCACTCTCTTTAGAAATTATAACAAGTTTAGGGTTAACAACTCCCACTAAGGTGTTTTGCAAAAATAAAAATTTCCACCATGTAAGATCTGACCTCAGCTGAACTCGAGAAGAGAAAGTTTTTCCCCTTTAAGATCTAATCTATACCACGTGTACTAAGTAATAATGTTTCTCAATTACTTTAAGTGTATGGTTAAAAGATCTCAAACGTGCTGATGTACTCTCAGGAATCTAGTAAATCCAGAAGTTCTTGTTAGAATTCCCCGATTTTCACTCCGGTTCAAGTGCATGCCGTCCAAATGTCAGGTTCATCTATTTCTGGCAGGGAAGTTTGGAATCGTGCACAAGATACTCGCTGTATTATGAGTAATTTAATGTACCCACATATGAGTGAAAAAGAGAGTGGTAAACTGCTCATACTTACCAGAGATATTGCCGCCATTTTTTACTCCTTGAGGTGTACTACGTCGCTGTCTGTCCGATATATTGCGAGGGTATAAGTGAATACTAAATAGCCGAGATCCGAACCCTCACCTAACGAACACTTCTAAATACTAAGTGATAGAACTAAAGTGTACAGAATTTTCGTGGAGGTAGAATAGAGATTCGCACCACAACGCTGTTTAAAGCGTCAGGCCCCGCAATGCATAACAGCTAGTATGTTTATGGCGGTAGGTACACATGATAGGGTTTCGAAACCCAATATCAGCTCCGTGTCATTATGTTTTACCGGGAGGTCGGATTCCAATAAGGTGCTTCCCAGTCTCTCTCTCTCTCTCCACGCAAATGCGGGTTCACTTTCTTGTCCTTACACCTTAGAGTTATTTTCAAAATAAAAGTAATTATATTGTTACCAAACCTATGTCAAATATAATAATTTGAGCTGAAGAACCCTAACTGATTAAAGAAGATGGCAGCCAGTGGTCCAGGATTCGAACCACCTCCAGTTTAGTATATTGCGAGAGTACTTTCTTATTCCTGGGGGTAGTTTCTCACCCTCGCTCCACGCAAATGTGGGTTCAAACTTCCCATTTCCTAATCCGTTAGCGTAAATAGTACTTGAGCGCATAGCCCGAACGGCTAGTAAGACGCGGTGCTAAAATGTGTCGAGTTCGTGTGCTCTATAAATAATATGTGTGCCAGATCACCAGGTGAGTTTCCATTTTAGAAGCAGATTTTGAGAAGGTCGGGGTTTGATCCCGTAGCAATTTATTTTTGGGTAAATTTTCATAAATTGTTTTCCTCTTCCAACTCTGGAAAATTGAGATACATTCCCTTAGTGAATCTAATTTATTCAGTCTTACTTCTTTCCTGTAATAAATATTAGACATTTAGAACAATGGGAGGCTGTGTGTGTATTGTAAACGGACATTATAAGTTTTAATAAATATTCAATAAATAAATATTTTAATAAATATAATAAAAGAAAATCCACGCCATAGTACTCAATATTATAGATTCCTTCATCAGTGTCGAGCGTATTTAGGGAGGTTTTTCTAATAGACTTTCCATTCTCCCTTCGTTCAAATATTGGCTGACACTTCATCTAATTTTGGCTTGAGGTTTAAGTGGCTAATTTGTTTTGCGTGTGTGTTATTTATTATGTCAACAAAATATAGTTTCGAGCATTAAATTAAGAGTTGTATATTATTTCGACAAAATATAGATGAGAACATTAAATTTTTTCCGTTGTTATAAGTGACTCGAGGAATAAAACGGTTGTTTCTTTTTTTTCTCATTAACCTTGGGTAGCAATCTACCGTCACAATGTATTTTATAATAATTTTTGTATACATGCATCGATGATCACATGGTCTAAGTCGTCACTAGATGGCCGGTGACAGAGTGATCGTCGTTTGAAGCAAATGCGGGTACACATTCTACCTGGTCTAGAAATATCAGGTCGACCAGCAAAATAGGTACCGAGGTTCAAATCCCGATGTGCACGCCGTCTAAATGTCAGGATCATCTAATTCTGGTGGGGGGAAATCGAATCCCCACCGTCTAAACTGTAGGTATTTCTTCCTCCAGAACATTTGCTTAATCATCCCCATGGCTGATACCTACATCCGCGCATGTCACCGGACGATACCTTACAACCAATTTTAGTAGACTTTTGTGTGGGGTTAAAGGCCCCTAAATGAGCATTACGCGCCCCCATAATCAGAGCTGTGTCAATGCTTGCAGGAAAAACCCATTATCACATATGGGGTGGGGGATGGGGTTGCGACACCGGGAAAACCCATTACCACATAGGGGTCGCTACACATGCCTTGAAGGAGCGGGGGAGTGAGGGGAAGTGAAAGGGGTCTCAAGACAGGAGAATCATTTCTCACACTTTACGCCAAACGGTCGTCGGGAAAGGTTCCTGTTGTGTGTTCCGGAAGTGAAAGGCCGGCGAACAGCTGCCAGCTGGTCAGTGGTCACATTATACACTACGTTGCCGTCGGGAGATGTTCGAGCTGCGTGTTCCCGTGCCCGACGCTATGGACTGCAAGCCAATAAATAAAAAATAAACTCCAACGCCCGTCCCAATCTTAACCTGACATTAAAAACCAATGGGGACAGAAACAAACAAGTTTGGACAAGAACCAACATGTTTGGAACACTGGAAAGCGGTCAGGGGGTTAGGGAGAGTGTCATGAGGAGGGGGTTAGAGGTAGGGGAGAGGGAAGCCAACAGACAATCAGAGAGTGAGGGGGCGTGGTCACGTGACCAAAACCGACCAATCAGCGTCGGGGTCAAAGGCCAAATTGGGGCCATACGTCGTGCTAGGTAGTAACGTACTCAACTGTAATTACGATTTAAAACAAATTCCAGATATCTTAAAATCACTTCAAATATCTAAACCATTCAATTAATAACTAAATTTGCCTTCTAGATGACCACTCTAAATAGCTTTTATGTAATTTTAATTTTAAAAAATCGAGGCGAGAACGATTCTATACAGTTATTAAGGTAGTCAGATTTTCAAAAATTTGCCATTTGAGGCCCACACCAAATAGCTTCTAGAGGCATTAATTTTCAAATTTCCTGTAGGAGCTCACACCAAATAACTTCAGGTGAATTTAATTTCAAAAATAAATTCGGCAAAAAATCATATACAAATAGGGTCTATACTCTAGAGCAGCGGTTCCCAAACTTTCAGGAGAGTGATTCGTCACGGAGCACTATAGTTGCCCTGATGCTAAAGTCACGTATATGTATATTTTTTGTAGTTTTTACCTAACTGCATTTTTAAAGTTGCTAGTCGATATTTTATCGTATAGAAAAATTTCGAATTATTTTTTCTAAATAGCTTAAATTTGAATCCAAGCTTAATTTTTCTCATTAGAATTAATTGAAAATTGGGACTCTAAATACCGTTTTATTAAAACACCGATTTTGTATATACTTATTTTTGGCATAAGGGTGACAATATTTTCACATAGCATCTATATAGTTACTAAATTGAATGACAGGAGTATTCACGGCTTAAACAATTTCGTAAACATTTGGGCAAGTTAAACATCTAGTTTTATTTCATTCTAAATGTTATTAAACTACATAAATGAAAAACAACCATAAAAACATAAAGTAACGCAATACATTTGAGAACGAGTTCAAAGCAGGTATTGTTAATCCACATTATGTTACCCACATATATATGGTATTTAAAATCATTTTTACAGCTGAAAAAAGTCATTTGGCTAAAAAAAACACGAAAAAGTATAGACAGCAAACTTAGGTTTTAACGAGAGGGAAGGAACTGTTTTGATTTGAGCAATGTGACTATATCTTGTTAAATTTGGGACGGCTGCAGTAAATTGTTGCAAAGGGCAGAATGATGACAAAACTTTAAATTCGTTTCTTAGCTGACACTAAAATTCTTATAATGACTTATTTGTTGCAAAATTATCTTCTATCGCAAAATCTGGTGGCAAATTAATAAAGCACTCATTTTGCTGCGATGTCAGATAGGGTGGCTTTTCTAACACATCAGTGCATAGGTTTACAACTGAAAAGTTTTAATTTTCTTTTTTCTTTGAGTTCTTTCGGAAAATAACAGTTGAAACTATCAAGCAAACTTAGCAGGTGAACGTGAAACTTAAGATATCTCCAAGTATGTCGGAGCATAGATAGATCTCTAAATTCTTTTACCATAGGTAAGCTGTCTATATTTCAATTTTTCATTGATTCCACCTAAAACTTGATTTTCTTTTGAACGCTTTTATTTTATCGCCAGCCACTGAAGGTATTGTCACTGAGGGTTTGAAATTTTTTTTCTTTTAAGGATCTTGATTTCAGCCAGCGATCTATTGAAAGGAAATTGATATTTTCTGAATCCCTACGTAGGTGCTACAAAAATCTGCCAGGGTCACGTGTTTCGATCTCAAAAGAGAAGATCCGAAAAGTTATATCGGCTTAATTGTTTTAAAAAACAACTTAACTTGAAAAGCACATACCACAAGCATAAATAAATAACCCTACAGCGCGACTTGATTAGTTTCGACTTTCTACTGGATACTCATTGAACTGCAACTGATTGGAGGCCAGAGGTGCGAAGAGATAAGAGTTTTAATATGGAATCAAAACTTCCCAGAAAATTCTGGAAATGTGTCGAATTAACAATCGTATCTGAAAGCACGGTGAAGTTCTCAAAGAGCCGGGGCTAGCTGGCACCGTTGAGTCTCTCTGTCTGGTTTCGCCGAATGCAGTCTGTGTGCTTCACCAACCTTCTCGATGTTTTGCATGGTTCCAAGAAGGTTCGAGCGGGCAAAGCTGACTGAGGTGACGCATGACATGCACTTCACCTTGATAAGAGATAAGACTTTCTACCTACTCCGCTTCACAACACGCTGCAGAAGCTAAATAATTTCTACCCAATACTTACCTAGACACAGTTCATGGCCACACAAATTCACAATTTTGAGATCTTGTCACATTAATTATTTTAATTATTTCTCTTTCCAATCTCTTCGCAGAGCACCTAATTTTCCACGGAGCACACTTTGGGAACTGCTGTTATAGAGGAATCTAATTTTTTTTAAACTTGCTAAGAGATGAGCACTTCAAATAGCTTTTAGAGGACTCTAATTTCAAAAATTTCCAGGTGAGAACCGGGTTGGTAGCATTTCTGGGAAAGCACATCTGAGCTACTTATTATTTTCAAATTGACTCTCCCCCTCCCTTTTCATACAATAAAATAAGTTTCTACGAACACTGGAGAATGTTTTTACCGTAAAATAAAAATAAATATATCTTTTAATGATTGCTAACGGTGAAAAAAAACTGTATTTTGTAATCCAGCCTCTTTATCGTTTTCTAACTATACAATACGAGAAAAAAATCATAAAAAAGTACTACACATGAAAAATTAATCACTTTAAAATAGCTTAAATAGTCATCCAGGGTTTAAAATGTTACCGTGGAAGGACCCTAAGACCAACCTATTCCCACTTCCAAAGAGCTCCCGAAGCCCTATCTTATAGTTTTAAAAACTAGTAGATTTACTTTCTTGTTTTTCATAAGCAAATTAAGATATTTTGTAAAAAGGCGTGGTGATTAAAACATCGTATAATTTATTATTAAAATATTGTTAAAATAGGCTTATGGCTTTCTGAATGGAAAAATAATTAATCAACATGTATTTAAATTTTAAAACGCCCCCATTTTATTGGGCGAACTTAAATAAATTAACACTAAGATGAGAGGGCATGTGAGGAATCTACAAAAAGGAAAGACCATAAGTCAATATAGTTTTAAAGCAATATACATTTTATTGTCAAATAAAATAAGTCAACAAACAATCGGAAGGTAAAGTGGACCCAGATAGGGAAAACTTAAAAAACAACAACAAATTAAATACTAACATTAAACAAGGACTGAAATTTAACAAGTAAACAACTTCATTAACTTATTCAACTTCTTTAAATAACTATATCATGTCTTAATAAATACCATACAATAAGGTCTAATATTTATATAAACAAATTATATCGAGGTAAATCATATCAAAGTCAATTATATCAAAGTCATTCTCCTATACGAAATATTCTATAGCTGCAAATAAGAAAGCTACAACCTTCTTTACTTCTATACTCTCTGATAGAACAACTGCAGTATTTTATAAATTCATATTTTACCAGCAAAGCACAACTTCTAAGACCAATTTTACCTTTACAATCTTCTACAATAAAGTTCCGTCTCAACACGGCAATTCACAAAATGCATCATAAGATGTCCCAAGGACAACAAATAAATGAACCATATTCTTGAAAGGACTTTACTAAATATTTCAGGTTGAATAACTTTATCATAATTATTCACTATGGTCCCTGAGAGGCCATAAACAGAATTATGACATTATCCAGAGGGGATATAACTCGAATATTATAGATAATCTATAGCATATTCTATGCATATTAGAGGTTACGAATAGTTTCTTCAGTTGAAACTTCCTAAAGTTTAATAGCGTAATGCAAACTGGATATTTTTCTGATGAGAAAATATTCCACAAAATACATAAAATATATGTGTGAAACATTCAAAGTTTTATGATATTTAAAAAACATGATTTTAATCAAAAACTAGGATATTTTTCTGATGGAAATTTTTTATATTTTACTCTACATTATGTACAAAGAAAAGTTATAATATATGTGTAGCTTACATTTTGAGAGCTTATTACCAACGCAGTGTTTCCAACCAAGTTGCCATCGAGAGTTCTTGTCTGACCGTGTGTGTGTGTCTTCTGTCGTTCTAAGCCATTTCTATCTGTATCGCTGCATACTTATCTGTCTCTGTATTACGCCGTACGGCTGTTGCCCGACTAAGAATATCCAAATTGACAGAATCGTCAATCTAGGTCATCCTAGAAAGGGCTAATTTTGCTTTGTGAGTTACAGCAGCAGTCGCTAGCCCTTATCCTCATGTATAAGGGTGAAACAATGAATGGGTGAAACCGTTGAATGATGCTGTAAAAAATATTATAATATAAATTTATACCCTGTGAGTGGAATAATGGTGATTGTGAATGATGTCGGTGTGACTTGGTGTTTGGAAGGATTTTCTTTTCTTGTGATAAGGTAGTTGGATATAGTAGGAATGATCGATTGTGGGTGATGGCGTAACGTGAGTCCGGGAGTTGGATTGGTAGGATTAACACTTTGGGAGTTGGTTCGGCAGTGATGGTTACATTTCTCTGTATTACCTTTTCTCCACGGGCTTTATATAGTGTCCAAGCCCTAGAAGAGGAAAACACGAAAGAGGTGTGGGTTTCAACGTGAAAGGATAAAGTGGAGTCTCTTTTCTTTCTAACACACTGGCAGTAGAATGTTTTGGGCTACGGTAGATTCATCTTTGTTCGCTATGGAAGGTTTTCTGAACTCGTCCCATCCGGTGACGTCACTCGGGCCTGGTTTGTTTTCGTTGCTTAAGTGTCTACAACCTGGTTCAGTTTGTCAACGCCGACCACGTGGAGTAGAAGTAAAAAATGTTTTATCGTGGAATGTGTAGCAGCCGGGGCGAGTCTATTCATTCATAGTTTATTGAAATCGTATATGTTAGGAAATGAATGCATGTTATTGAAATGTTTACGGATATTATATTCGGATAGAAATGATTTTAGAACTCATGTAGCATAGCAAATGCTACAGCTTGAAAATATTCTTATAAGGCTAACTTGTATTATGATTGGTAGGTTAACCTAAAACTTTGGGAGCTTTTGGCATACAACATTTAGTTTTTGTCCAGTGTATACATCAGTAGCGTAATCAGTATTTAAAGTTTGAGATGGCTTGACTACCCAATGAAAGCACTCACAGGCATTGACACGAAATAGTGAAGGGTGGTTTAGGGTAGATAGGGATACTTTAAAGAATCTTTACATTCTAATCTCCGTGCCACGTAACTCAAGTTGGCCCACCACACTGCTTAAATTTTTTTTGTTCAATCGTTTTGGCTCTATTTGTGCTCATATGTGCCCGAAATAGAACATTTGTGATCTAAAATTAAGCTTTCTATATAACATTTAATGTGGCGGGCTAAGTTGAGCCTTCCCTATACCATAACATGTAGAGAAGTTGAGTTCAAGCTGGCCCGCCACATTTTGAAAATCAAAGTATCAAAATTCTGTTTCCGCCATTCGTTTGTGTTTCGTTTGTGCTCACATGTGCCCGAAAATGAAAATTTTAAATCTAAAATTAGGCAGTACAGAGAAAAATTAATGTGGTGGGCTAGTTTGAGTCTTCCCTATACCATGACCTGTAGAAAAATTGAGTTCAAGCTGGCCCGCCACATTTTGAGATATCAAAGTAACAACATTTTGTTTTCACCATTCGTTTGTGTTTAGTTTTTGCTCATATTTGCCCGAACATGAACTTTTGTGCTGTGAAACTAGGCCTTTTAGATAACATATAATGAAGGCGATCCACCTTGAGCTCAAGCTAGCCCATCACATATTGAAAAACAAAACATAGCAAAATTCTATTCTCGCCATTCCATTGTGCTTTATATTTACTCATACGTGCCCTAAATTGAACATTTGTTCTCTAAAATTAGGTGAAATATAAAATATTTAATGTGGTGGGCTAACTTGAGTCTTCCTTATAAAGTAACCTGTAAGTAAACTTGAGATCAAGCTGCCCCGCCATATTTTTAAAATGCTATTAATTGTTTCAAATGTTAATTATGTGATTATAGTATGGCACTATTTTACAAGCACTATTAAAATATAATTTAAATGATGTGATAAAAATTGTTATAGAAACATATGATATTATTAAGCATCATGATTTCCTATAGAGTGCTATGTTCCTCAAGTTAGGTCACCAAAATTTGTTTACTTAAATATTTAAGTCGATTCTAGTTTGGCATTAGTTTATAAAGATTTGCACCATTTTGAAAAGTTTTTTATTAGTCTAGGAAATTAATAGGGCACCCCACTCACCTCCTCTCTCCACCCCCCACCCCCCCCACCCCCATGAATACCATAACCTGATTTTTAAATTCAAAACTTTCCAACGTCTATGATTATTTGGGGTGGTCCTCTTACCCCGTTGGTGAATTTAAATTTTCTCCCATGCCAAAAAGTAAATTTTCTAATTCGTTTTGATATATATCAGTTTACTCCTCCCCCCCTCTTTAGTTCCCACATTTCCAATTTGAAATTTTAATAATTATTTGGTTATCTTATATGGTCCATTTACTTGTCTACCAAATTTCAACTTAACCACATCGATAATAATGTTCTAGATTAGTTGTTGAAATTTCATAATGTTTGGACGTAATGGGAAGATCTATTAACATACATGCAAAATTTCAATTTTATACCCCCTCAAAAATTGTTTTAATATGTGGTTTGGAAATTATAAGGGAACCTGCACTCTCCATTTTCCACTCCTTCATTTTAAAATTCAATAATTAAGAACTTTATAAAGTTTTATACCTGTCTGACAAATGCCAATCTTCTAATACTGTGAGAAGTAGGCCTAATTTATTCTTATAATTTTGGAAACTCTACCCCCTTCACTATCTGTCTACCTCATTTCTCTAACTCCCTCTTATGAATCCCAAATGCTAAGATTTATTTGGTTATCTAGAGTTGTATTTCTACCTGCCTCCCAAATTTAAATTTCCTACCATACCTAAAAGTTTTGTACACCCCTTATCCCCTCATTTCCTGGGGTCCATTTATAACTGTTAAAATGTACATACTTCTATACTTATTTGGAGTGGTATCTTTACCGGCCTGCTGAATATCAATTTTCTACCATACTTAGAAGTATTTGCTTCTAATAGTTTTATAAATTTAGAACCCCTCCAATCCCAAATGTCCTATTCACTTTGAGAAGTTTCAAATTCTAAGATTAATTTGGTTATTTGGAATGTTCTCTCTAACTTATCTCAAAAGTTTATTCTGGCTATAGCACAATAGTTAATGTTTGGGCACAAATGAGCACAAACGAAGCTCAAACGATTGAACAAAAAAAAACCAGAGCCCCCACCTAAGAACAAAAATATTGTAAGTGAAACGAAATAATATAAATTATTGTAAAATAATATTGGAATAAAGAGTTTCAAAGTTTACCAAAGAACCAAAGGGGGAAAAACACTTAAAAAAAGTGAAAAAGAAGCACCATGGTTCACCAAGTTGTGTCATAAAAAGTTGTTTATTTTATTAACTGTTACTTAGCCAGAAGTTATGTGCTAGTTTTTGTATTAGTTTACTTAATTAGGTTTTATTGCCTGCCTTTACAATTTTTCTAGCTTACCAGGATTTTTCTGTAGCTTTGGTAATTCCATGTAATAAAAATATTGTATCATACAAATAATCTTATCTAGGGGACGTTCTAGTATTATACGTGAGAACTTTGGGGGGTGGAGGTAGATTCAAGCTTAACTTATTCTTGCTGACAAGGGAGAAGGAGAGGTCAGACCAATGCTTACGTAAGACAGAGAGAGAGAGAGACCGACAAGAATTTAATTACCAGTTTAGTAACGTAACTTTAAATTAATTGCGCAACAATGTTTATTCAGAATTATTTCACACCATTATTTACACCTCTATGTTAATAACTACCAGCAATTTATAAATTGTATAAATAATGTTTTTCCCTGTGAACAGATAACAAAATAAGTCGAAAAATAATATGTAAGCAAGAGAGGGGGGTCAAGTGCTAGCTTTTGTTTTTTACAATGGGGGCAGGGTGTCCAAAATTGCGCTTACGTAATTCCTGAACACCCCCTAATCTGTATCAGAAAATTTAAATCAATGAGTATATTGTTTATAAATAACTACGTAATTATAAGAATTAAATAGCCAAAGCTATTATTTATGCTTTTAGTGAGGATTACTCCATCTAGATATCATATCCTGAAAATTGAAAAATGAAACCTGGACACGGAAACGAACCCGGGACCTTTGGCTTAGTACGCCAATGCTCTAACCACTGAGCTATCCAGGAGTCGTCCCGTGCCCAGGGTCATTCTTCACTCATATTTTAAGGCAGAGTCTATGATGGACGTGCGGAAATCATCGGCTACAAATATGTGATTATATTAATATCACGAGCTATCTATCAGATAACGCAGCCATCTTTGACTCGGTAGTTGGCTTATTGCTGAGTAAATAATAGCTTTAGCTATTTAATTCTTAATATGCAATCCCGTACAATTATAATTGTACAAATGGCAGCAATAAGCCAACTACTGAGTCGAGGATGGCTGCTTTATCTGATAGCTCGTGATATTAATATAAGCACATACTTGTAACCGATGATTTCCGCACGTCCATCATAGGCTCTGCCTTAAAATATGAGTGAAGAATGACCCTGGGCACGGGACGAATCCTCGATAGCTCAGTGGTAGAGCATTGGCGTACAAAACCAAAGGTCCTGGGTTCGACTCCCGTGTCCAGGTTTCATTTTTCAATTTTCAGAATACGTAATTATAAGTACAATATAATATGTATTATTCTAGGTTCTGGATACCTAATTTTGAAACTTGCGAAAATACTCGCTAGCAAGCAAACTCGCAACTCATGAACTTGCAAATCGTAAGCTGTACCAAACAGAGCTAATTTTGAAAAGTTGCTACTGTCGTGCGAGTCGGGGTATCGTTGTTTCGCTTGCGAATGAATTTTCAATCTGACAACACTGTAAAACCGTGACGTACCAAAGGATTGAGGTGATGGATTGTCACAACGCGCCATCGTACAAAATACGTAACTGAAAGTAAATACTATTATTGTTTTGAGTGCATCATGTAAAACGATTTGTTTAGTTTTATTAGGAATCCATATTCCAGTTGTTTACATCTAATTTTGTTGTCTCAAAGTGTTCTCAGGTTATATGAGTAGAAGTTAAACCCTTCGTTTTAATAAATATCCACTTTAGCTTACTTGATAGAGTGCTCGTCTATTACTCAGAAGTTTATGGTATTGATCCCAACTCGAGCCAACTATTTTAATTTTTATTAAGTGAATTCAAATCACTTGTAATAATTAGAATTCAGTAAAATATTATTTTATTTTCTCAACTATTTTTAAAACATAAAGGTTTTTACTATGCGAATAATAACTAGTTTGCTTAGTTTTAAATGTTTACATTTTTATGTCATAAAACCCATTAATTTAATTTATAAATAATCACCAACAGACAAACTTTCAAAATTAATGTACTGTTGTTAATGTACTGCCTTGTTAAATTATTTTTAAAGAAAAATATTATGTAGTCTACGTAGGCTCAAATATCTTTTATACTTCTATTAAAAATATTTAAAACAAATTATATGATTACTAATACAATCATTTAGAATTAAAGTTCTTTTTACAGTCTGATAAATAAAAAATAAT
This sequence comes from Timema podura, assembly GCA_033556935.1. NCBI lineage: Eukaryota > Metazoa > Arthropoda > Insecta > Phasmatodea > Timematidae > Timema > Timema podura. The sequence goes on along the minus strand of JAVRXN010000013.1, from coordinate 51,681,887 downwards.
TAGAGATGACAGGATTTGAAAACGCGAACTTTCGATAATGAGAATGTCACTCGAATGACTCTGCCAAATTGACTGTTAAATCAACAACATAACATAAATTATTGATAAAGTAAACAAAGAATATTAATTTTTATAAAATGTCAATCTATGTTTACGATTAAAAAAAAAGTTTGTGGGTGTTTAAAATAGGTTCTTCATATAAAACTGGTACTTTAGAGGTATTCAAATTTAAATGAATGTCCTGTTTGTGTGTAGGTAGCCTCGTGTCAGGCAGACTCATCTCCGTCTTGCCCCCTTTTCAGATAGTATTATTAGGGCAACAGAAACCTGTAGGAGGTCCTTCATGCAACATTGCGTGAAAAGGAGACATTCGAATACACTCGCCGCTATCGTCTCAGTTCCAATAATACAACTACATCGATTAAAAAGGACAGATTTGACATGAATGTTGTTTAAGGCTCGTGGTATGCCTTGTGCTTATCCAAGTGAAGGTTCATAGGATGTGTAATAGATTTCAGCTCATGGTGTTAAATTAAATTTATGTTCTGTTTGTCAAGAGAGGACACATATAATATTATATTTAAAAGCTAATAGCAGTTGAAACGAACAATTCGTTGTCAAGGTAAGGAAAAGTGAGGGCTAGGTTTCATATTGCCCAAATAAAACCACCAACTCTAAACTAGGCCTTATCTTGCAAAAATGATCCCACCAACCGATGGCTAGGTACCTTGTTTCATAATTGATATCAACTATACTTGGCTGGGTCTCATATTGCAGAATTAATACCAACAAATCTATAACTGGTACCACCAACCTATAGATAGATATTCTGTTGCTGAACTGATACCAACAACCTATAGATAGAATCCTGTTGTTGAACTGATACCAACAACCTATACATAGATATCCTGTTGCTGAACTGATACCACCAACTTATAGATATTCTGTTGCTGAACTGATACCAACAACCTATACATAGATATCCTGTTGCTGAACTGATACCACTAACTTATAGATATCCTGTTGCTGAACTGATACCACCAACCTATAGATAGATATCCTGTTGCTGAACTGATACCACCAACTTATAGATATCCTGTTGCTGAACTGATACCAACAACCTATAGATAGATAACCTGTTGCTGATCTGATACCACCAACCTATACATAGGTATCCTGTTGCTGAACTGGTACCAACAACCTATAGATAGATAACCTGTTGCTGAACTGATACCACCAACCTATACATAGATAACCTGTTGCTGAACTGATACCACCAACCTATACATAGATATCCTGTTGCTGAACTGATACCACCAACTTATAGATATCCTGTTGCTGAACTGATACCAACAACCTCTAGATAGATATCCTGTCGCAGAACTGGTACCACCAACCTATAGATAGATATCCTGTTGCTGAACTGATACCACCAACTGTAGCGTTTAATGCTATTAAGCTACAAGAAGAAACTAAGTCCACAACTAAACAAGAACGAAACAAAACAAGTGTAGGCTTACCACCGCCCGATTATACTGTGTTGTGGCATCACGTCTCCAATCACACCTCCGCGCACAATAAACTGTGTTCTTAGACTAATGAGTCGAGCTTGTGACACCAGGCGTCGCTGGGAATGCCGGGAAAATGTGTGACGTATGTGCTAGAAAGAAACTCATGTTCTGTGGAAAGTTTTTGTTCGAGGTGCTTCTCCGTCATCCCCGTGCCTTCGAGTCGTTCTCTCTCTCTCTGTCATGTGATGTCTTTTCCTTTGTTTTTGCTTCCCCTTTCATCCCCTCTCTGAACGAGTAAACGAGCGTATATATTGACGTGAGAGCTCAAGAACGTCACTCTGGTCTTGATTTACTCCGAGAACACATCTAGGTGTTCAGTATTAGAAAAGGTAAAAATTCCCTTTTGGACTATGTATATCAAAATTCTATTTCGGCCTAAACTTTATTTTTAAAATATACAAATCAGTTAAAATGGAACTTAGAATTTTTTATGGTTGTTTGGCAAAGCGTAAAGACCGTCTTTGGGGTCGCGTTCAGAAAATTGTTGTTATGAAATGAAATGAAATGATAACTTTTTTTAAATGCAAAATTTATGGTCTGTTCGACTTGAGAACATTTATTGTCAAACTCTAATACTTTTAATGTTTTTCTTTGTTGTTGAGATAGATAGAAAACTTAGACTTGAGAACATTTATTGCCAAACTCTAATACTTTAAAGTCTTTTCTTTGTTGTTGTACGAGACGTCTATTCTTTTGAGACAGATTGAAAACTTAAAGGATTATCAAAAGTTTAAAATATATTTATCCCCTTTTGGATAATTTATGTAATTATCAAACTTTAACTTTCTAATATTAAATCTTTGTTACTATACAAGTTGAAAGTTTTAAATATATTTATCCCCTTTGGATAATTTATGTAATTATTAAACTTTGACCTTTTTAATATTGTATTTTTGTGGCTATATAAGTTGAGGAGTCTAATGTATATTTATCCCCTTTTGGGTAATTTATGTAATTACCAAACTTTAACTTTCTAATATTATATCTTTGTGGCTATATAAGTTGAGAAGCCTAATTTATATTTTTTGAAAACTTAAATCATTGTTGAATGTTTACAATATATATTTTTATTCACTTTTGGCAACACATTGTGATATCAAATTTTTAATGACTTTTGCAGGCTTTACCTATTGTTATCAAATTTGAGGCATCGGCGTTATAATGGACAGCAAATTTTTGGATTGTCAACTCATTCTAATAATTTTTCATGTATATTTATTTTCCCTTTTGGGACCATATCCAAATATCTTATTCATATATAAATAAAATAATCAAAGATATTGAAGCCTTTCTTTTGTGTCGTATAGTTGACCTCTGGGAATTTCATCTAACTCTTTACTGTCGTAAGAAATTCTGTTGAGTGGCTTCGGGATAACAGAACACAATGAACCATTATGGCCCATTTGTTTTGTATAGTCCTTCGGCTCCTCTGCAAATTTATGTTCCTTTTTTTTTACTTGTACATTGTTGCACACCAACCTTAGTTTCTGGGCTAAATTAAGGAGGTGCGCTACACAACCTATAGATAGATAACCTGTTGCTGAACTGATACCACCAACCTATAGATAGATATCCTGTTGCTGAACTGGTACCACCAACCTATAGATAGATATCCTGTCGCAGAACTGGTACCAACAGCCTATAGACAGAACTGATACCACCACCCAGGGTTAGGTGTTGAAACCCCCGGCCACAGACAAGGAAATAACAGATATACAACCGCGAGGTTGCGCTCTTTTTCGAGGCTTTGCTCCTTTAACGTTGGGATCGCAAGATGCGGTCCTTAGTGACTACAGCGCAATCAAGTGAGCATTTTTTAAACGACTCACTCTAAATTCAAATTTACTACACGGCAGATACAAAATATGAGCTCCTCAAGCCAACCAGTCGGCTATCACCGAGCAAGTTTCAGGTAGCGGCCTCCCCCTCTTAACGTCAGCCCTCACCCCTAAGTACCCTAATCTGCCATACAAATTAGTTTACAAAGAAAACTTAGAACACAATGGTCCCTTTTTTGAAGAATTATGACCGAAGATTGGTTGACGCAACTTGGTTTATTATAATATGTACAGTACATCGAGATATTAATGTCAACATTGAAAATGTCATTAATAAATTTGGTAGTTCAAAGAACAAGAAGCCTGAGTTTATACTACGAGCTCTCAGTTCGGACTAAATAAAACTTTCAACATTTTTGTACTAATAAAAATTGTACTATCAGGACTAATAGGTCACTTTAAATTATTATCCTTATATGGTATCTTATCTCAATAAAAATACTTTTAATTTTAGAAGATAATTTTAATTGATTTTATAAATATATTTACAAGAAAAAATACTTTTAAAAATGATAAATGTATTCAGCTGATTTTAATAGACAATCAATCTACATTACATGTAAATAAAGCACAACATACGTTTGTGTACTAGATTTTGTCCTAACCAAACTTACTCTCTTGACAATATACTCTTGGTGAACGTTAAATTCTTAGTTTATCTGTTGTGAGCTTTATTTCCTTTGTTCTTTGGAACCAATAATGTCAACTGACCAGTGTGGACATTGTGCGCTATCTGTGATTAACAAGCAGAAGCTGAAGTGCGTTGAGTGTAACATAATACATCCACCCGGGCTGTTTGAACACAGCATCGGTTAAGGCTGTTGATAAATTAACATGGAATTGTTTTACATGTACTAAGGCCAAGGATGGCAAAGGACTGACACGTGATCATTTAAAAGCTGAACCAAACAATGGTGAAATCATGCAACTACTCTTACAGATACAGAAGGACCAAAATAAGCGTGAGTGTGACCTAAATATTTTTCTCAATTTGTGTCACGAAAAACTAGATGAAAATAGTAAACAAATAGTTGATCAGTCCAAAAAAATTAAATAATGCCTTGAATTAATTACTAAACTCCAAATTAAAAATACTGAACATAAATAATATGTAAGTGAGCTTCGATTCCAACTTGACAGCTGTGAACAGTATAACCGAAGAAAAACAGTAAAAATTCAAGGTATTCCCCAGTCACAGGGTGAGTCCGTGGACACACTAGTCATTAGCAAGGCTTTGGATGTGGACACCAGTCAAGCAGACATTGATGCCTGTCACCGACTGAGATTTCCTGCTGGGCAAGAGTATCCTGCAACTATTGTGTGCCAGTTTGTTTGGCACACAACAAAGGAGGATATGCTGAGGAACAGGAAAGTAAAGAGGAATCCATGCACTCAAGATATCGGGATTAAATCAAATGACATTCATCAAGTTTATGTGAATATGAGCCTCACACCTGTTAGAAACATCTCCTTGCACGAGCAAAAGCTGTGAAACTTGAGTGTGGGTACAAATATCTATGGACCCGTAATGGCTCTATTCTCCTTAGGAAGGAGGACTATTCAAGGGTAATTCAAGGGTAAGGGTAATTGCGAGTATTTTGTAATGAAAATGCACGTGGAACATTTAAACTATAAAGGGTCATTTTTGCGTAGCAGCAGAAACTGTTGGTGAAAAATGTGCTCTAAGGGAATGAGCCTTTAAAATGGAGATAGCATGGTAAACAGTCCATCCAATAATGACGATTCTCAATTAGCTGGTAAGAAAAGAGAAATTAAAAGAATAGCAAAGTACGAGTAGAGTTACTCGAGTAATCCCAGAAGAAATGAGTACTCCCGATCACACAACACAATCGCGTTACTCGATTATTTTTACTCGATTGTACCCATCATTATAGTGAACCCTAAACTTGTTATAAATGTTGAAAGTGGGTAGTAATGACCCTATTGAAGAGTCAATAACCCACCCCATTCCAAGCTATCTTGACACATCAGGTCGTAGCCCTCTGAAGGCCCCACACCAGATGTGCTTACTAACGCTCATTCCTGGACCGATTTTCTGGAAACAATACCCATTAAAGTAACTTGTTGTGTTTCAGCGTTCGCCATGTATGGTAACAGGGATTTGAACCTTGATATATTTGACCAAATGAGAGACATAATAATAAAATTAGTGATTGTTAATCATTTGACAGGGATGTACCATCATTTGCGCTGGGTAAATTGTTAAAATATTAAAATTAAAACATATAGGTAGTTTCAAATAGCCAAAGCTATTATTTATGCGTTTAGTGAGGAGTACTCCGTCTAGATATCATATCCTGAAAATTGACACGGGAATCGAACCCGGGACCCTTGGCTTAGTACGCTAATGCCCACTGAGCTATACAGGAATCGTCCAGTGCCCAGGTCATTCTTCACTCATATTTTAAGGCAGGCTTATGCCTTAATTGTCACTATGCAAATAAATGGTACGGCGCACCGCACAGACTTTCTCTCTCTTTCTATAAACTCGTAAGATTTCTGAACGGAATAATGTACATTGTATCATCACCACTCCACATAAGAACACGCATAAAATAATATACAATGATATATAATCAATGAGAAAAGAGGCGCATCTTTGTCCACCTAAGAGCATTTCAAACAGTTTAATTTCTTCCACAAGGGTCAACACTTCGTATTAAAATTTCGATTTTTGGTTAAAATTTTAACATTTTATAAGGTGTTGCACATCTTCAAGTCATCGCATTGATATTTAATTATTCATTTATACATTTTGACCAATAAAAAATGTAAATATTGACTATTGAGTCTAAACTGGAGATAGATCATTGCTGTGCAAACATTTCTCCTAAGAGCTTTAAGGAAAAATAACATACTTTTTTAGATACTTATATTTAATTACTCTATGGCATTGGGGAATTATTGCGTTAAGACTTAAGTAGTATATCTTTACAACTAAAGCTCACAAAATTGTATTAATATATTTGCAAATATCTCAGAAACTGTTGCTTTTATAAAAATATATGTCAAATAAAAGTTTTTATTTCTAATAGTCCTAGAATGTTGTAATGATAAGTTGTTTAGTTTCTCAAATAGTTGTGGAGATACGGAAATTAACGCTTCTGTAGACTACCCTAAAAATCATTTTCATAGGAAAATTAAAATAGCCAGTTTATTTATAATCTTAATCAACGCCTAGATACGAATTTTAATCAAAATCGTTTGAGCAGATTTTGAGAAAACCTTCAGCCCTTTAGTAAACTACCCTTAATTTGAAGTTTTTATAGACACACAGACAGACGGCATTGCAAATACTATTTTTTAGGGTTGTGGGGGTCATGAGACGTCGACATCCATCTACATTTCAGGTTAGTTATTTTACAGTCACAATAATTAAACTTTAATGTCCAAAAAGTTAAAAATATATATATAATTGCGAATAGATTGAAAGTTATTGATTTTATAAAAAATATGTTTCGAATAAAATATTTGTATTATAAATATATATACATATTTCTAATGGTAAGTAATTTTATATCTCAAATAGTTTCGGAGCTATTATAAAAAATGTTAATTAACGCGTCAGACCGGAGCCCTTAAAGCCATTTTGCCGAAATATTGAGGGCAGCCATTTTGTTTGGAATATTTATTAATGTTTATAAATGAAATTTAATCAAAATCGTTAGAGCCGATTTTGAGAAAATCGACTTTTTCTCTTTTTGCCCTTCAGTAAACTACCCTTAATTTTAAGTTTTAATAGACACACAGACAGACGGCATTGCAAAGACTATTTTTTAGGGTTCGGGGAGCCATGAGACGTCGACAACCATCAACATTTCAGGTTAGTTTTTTTTACGGTCGCAATACTTAAGCTTTAATGTCCAAAAAGTTAAAAATATATACATAATTGCGTATAGATTGAAAATTATTGATTTTATAAAAATATGTTTCGATAAAAATATTTGTATTATAAATATATATACATATTTGTAATGCTAAGTAATTTCATATCTCAAATAGTTTCGGAGCTATTATAAAAAATGTTAATTTACGCTTCAGACCGGAGCCCTTAAAGCCATTTTGCCGAAATATTGAGAGTAGCCATTTTGTTTGGAATATTTATTAATGTTCATAAATGAAATTTAATCAAAATCGTTAGAGCCGATTTTGAGAAAATCGACTTTTTCTCTTTTTTCCCTTCAGTAAACTACCCTTAATTTTAGGGGTAGATATCCATTTCCAAAAACCCCTCGGGGAAACCCTATGAAAACCCTAGATATCAAGTTTTAGCTCAATCGGTAAAATAGTTTAGGCTCTAGTTGGAGGTACAGACAGACAGACAGACAGACAGACAGACGGAAATTCAAAAACCACTTTTTCGGATTCAGGGAGTCATGAAACGTCAAGATTCATCAAAATCTCGAGTTCGAATTTTTTGACGATCACCATACTTTCTCTACCTGTAAGATAGAGAGAAAGTAAAAAATTCATCTTTTTTTGGTCAAGATTGTTGAATGTAATTCAATTACAACCAACATTAGATCTAACTTAGAAATAATATGTAATAGACAATTGATTCAAATAATAACATGACAGAGTTGACATTTATTTTACGGTGGTATGTGACTAGGTGAAATGTGTACCCGCATTTGCTCGGGTTTGAAATGTGAAATAATTAGCGTTTGTAGACCTATTAAGTCTAGTAGGGATTTTAACCCCTCCTACATCCTTACGTCACAGGTAGAGATGTGTACCCGCATTTTCGCGGCTGTAAAAAATAAACACGACCACAGAGGGTGGATAGCAGTCCTTCACGACATATTGGGCCCCCTAACCAGCAGCGGGGTAACACGTTCGTGTTCGCTGGACGTGTGAGCACTAATGAAGTGTACTGGAAAAGCCAAGCTGTTTTATATGAATTGGGCAATCACCGATGAGGAAACAATATTACTGAACAATAAGAAGCCGACACCATTACATGCGGTACACCCCGTTGAAGTGACTATAAATATACCTTGAAATCATTAGATTTGGTCATTATAATTAATAATTCCAATGGATAAACATCGAAATGAGTTTCGACGCGCTGGGAAATTGGATAAATTCAGGTATGTTTTCAAGCATTTTGTATGTTTTAATAGTAGCTATCTTGCTTATTACGTCTTTGGTGTACAGTGGTATTTGCTCCTTTGATAGAATATCAAGAAGATGCATCCCTAGTGCCTGCAGCCATAACTAAACTGGCAGCGCCCGATAGCACGGGCCCTTTTGCGCTTTTTAGCGGGGACGGAATTTGCCTGGTGGATAGCAACTGGTCCATGGGTAATTAGCGTCCTGATTTAGATTTTAGAGAGTTGGCAGTGTTTTTTTCTCAAGATAATAGATATTAATAGATATTTATTTAATTTCAGATTATTGAGATCCATACGGGCTGGACGCCGGCCTGAGGGTAAACGTAGCGCCTCAGTGGATTTAGCAGCTTGTGTGCTGGCTCCACTTCTTGAAAGCAGTCGGTGCTCTGCCCCGACGCAGTCTTCACATCGCCGGCAGGATTCACCCCACAGAAACCTACAGCACCCTCCGGACATATTATCAACGGTTTGCCTGATGTTTGGGATGAATTGGACGTGATAGACCACCTGATATGTAATTTTGCCATTCTTTAGTTACTAAAGAACCTAATTTAAATTTATATTAAAAAGGGACCATCTACAAGTAACAATTTTATATGTACTAGATTATTAAGCAAGATTTATTTGCGTCCTCTCTTCCCCCTCAAACTACCGTTGTTACGACGGAATACCAACATTTTTGTCAGCTGACCATATCAAGTTTAACCAAAAATAATATTAGCTCTTATATTTATTGAATAGAAGTTTATTATAATTTTTTATTTTATTCATTCAAACCAAAAAATTATAATTGTTGCTTCAGCCACTTATTAAATTCAAGTTTGCAATGTGCTGGATCAAAATTTTATAAAATATTCAGCCGTCACCTTAGCTTACTTGATCGCATGTCTGTATACTAAATTATTGGTACGGGGTTCGATTCCCGACATGGCTAAATATGTCGGTTTGATAAAGTAACAACCAGAGGATCGAGTTTTGGGTTTGTCCTAGTCTTAAGTTATACGCAATTCATGGATAAAAAAGTGAACTGAGCTTTAGGATAGAAAACGGTAACGGATCTAAATTAAACTATCATATTCAATGAAAAAAAGGTTTTATTTATTTCTAAAATAAAATTATTTATACCAGTAGAAAACTTAAATCCGACCATTAAAAATGACTTTCTAGCATCATGTCTATTTTTAACAATTTGTGTTAAGACATGTTTTCCCCAATACCTTATTTAAAGCTAGTTTTTTTTGAATGATTGGCGTGGTTGTGGTAAACCCGGCTACTTATCGAGCTAACAGATGGCGTTGGTAATCAATTTAGAGCCGAAAATATTTGCGCTCTGCTGAGCAATTATTTGGCATATGATTTAAAAAAGGGAAATAAATATAGATCTAGTGTTTCAATGTGTTCTAAGTATACAGATATTTCTTACAGGTATTCAAATATATACCAGGATAATAATTAACTTGAGAAATTATATTGTTTCTTTAGCCGACTATTAAAATAAGAGAAAAACCCAATATATTTGTGCATGATAATTTTTTGTTGAGCCAAGAGTCCCGAGTTCAATTCCAGGCAGGGGTGAAAATGTTGGTTTAATCTTTCATAGTGATAAATTAACTGCCCTGGACTGTATTTTGTAGAGGTCCTAGGGTTCAAGTGTATATATTACACACACTTTTCGAATGTTGGCATCAGTTAAAGCAATTATGTTTAGGAAAATTGTAACATTATATTTTATTAATACCAAAAGTAGTTTGAAATTTAAAAGAAATATATATTAATCGTAGCATTTAAAGAGGGAGTAAAACACGCGTAAGTTTGCATAAAATAAAATAAATATGATTGGAACAATTATATTTAAAGTATTTACTTTGAAGTTAGTTTGACACGTGTTTGAGTTCAGAATTTTGTGGTTTTTTTTACATCAAATGGGTGTTGGAGACTCGGGAAAAGGACACAGTGCTCTACCCCCACCTCTCCTTCACCCCGCTACAGAAGCACCCCCTCCTAGCCAGGGAGACGGTGTTCAAGCCCAAGTTGCAGCGAGGCAGACGGGATTCACAGTCCTCTTTAAAACCGTGGTGGTGGTGGCAGGACCGTCTTCGGTACCACAGCTGGGAATTAGTGGCCCAGTAAATCAGGTTGGTGGAGCATTGTCCCAAGGTATCCCGCTTCAAATCACCCAGGAGAGAATTAAGCAATTTAAGCGGTTTTATGAGTCAGGCGTGAATTAATCATACAATTAAGGAAGCCAGATATCGATAGTCACTCTCAATTCTGGCTCGAGGAACAAATTAATGCTTTGCTATGACGTTTCCAGGATCACGGAATTACCGTGGAGGATCACGTAAGTCGGCTATTAGACAACACAGATTACTCGTCAAGACCTGTATATGTGTCATTTATACGAGCAGATCAGCTTGACGCGCAGGCTGTGCTCTCTAATGTAGAACGAGTGTTACAAAGCAATGATTCGTTCCTCACTTCATCCCCCCTGTATGTCAAGTTAAACTTTAAGAACCACGCGGGAGGGGTAATCATAAATGTGATAAACTCACTCCCGCTAGCACATACAGCCGTAATAACAAAGAAATTATTACGATTCAAAATAGCAACGATACAATTAGTCTTGCCTGTACATTGGTTGTCGCCAAGACTGTGTGTGACGTTAAAAGAGAACCAGAATGCATGGACGTGAACACCTAAGTAGTTGGGATGGCCAGATAGTACAGCGCTCTGATTGGTCGGTTTTGGTCACGTGACCACGCCCCCTCGCTCTGATTGGCTGTTGGCTTTTCCCCTCCCCTCTGCTCCCCCCGGTAACGGGTTTTCCCGATGACGTCATCGCTCTGTCGCAACCCGGCGCCAATTTGGTGGCTTGACAAGACAGGAATAGATCGTGACGACCTTGAATGATGTCGCAACCTCTCCCCCCACCCTACTGTGGTAATGGGTTTTCCCTATGTCGCAACCCGGCGCCAGTTTGGCGGCTCGACCAGGGAAGTCGAGACAGGAATAGATCGTGACATTGAAACCGTGAGTTAGGTCATTGACCCTGGCAACTCTCCCCCTGGCAATGGGTTTTTCCGATGACGTCATCGCTCTGTTGCAACCCGGCGCCAACTTGGCGGGTTGGCAATACAAGTCGAGACAAGAATAGATCATGATGTTGCAAGCCGTCCCTTCTATGTGGCAATGGGTTTTCCCTGGTGACGTCATCGCTCTGTTGCAACCCGGCGCCAACTTGGCGGGTTGGCAATACAAGTCGAGACAAGAATAGATCATGATGTTGCAATCCGCCCCTTTTATGTGGCAATGGGTTTTTCTGGTGACGTCATTGCTCTGTCGCAACCCTATCTGGTAGCAGCTATAAATACCAGCACCGGTTTGGAAATCCTTTCATTGTATAGCTTGTCTTCGAGTACTAAACACATAACCTAGGATGAGTGATAACGCTTCGCTGACGGATCTGGGTGAGTAAATGTACTTTTTTAACAAGCACACTCATTTTTTTTTTTGTTAAATCAAAGTGTATACATTTAATTTATTTAAAAACTACAATTAAACCATGCAGAGTTGTCTAATTTTACTAGCTTATAATAGATATATAGGAAGTAAAACTATAGATAATTTTGAAGGTGTCTAAGCAACTACTTTTTATGAAATTTGGATAAAGTTATGCCTGAACAAATGTTTATTATAATTAAGGGTTGTTTATTGAAAAAAAACCTGATTCGTAGCTATAGTTAAATGGTAATTAATTTTTTTGGTAGCTTACTATTGGCTGAATATTATTTAAAAATCGTATAAACAAGAGTGGTTATAATAAATTAAATAATGTAATTTTTATTTAAGAGTAGTTTATTGAATACATTTATTACAAACTATAAAATTATTTGAGGAGCTAACCCTGCTGAATGTCTCAGGCTCACATAACACTCTGGAGATTATTTTACCTTACTATTATATCACGTAGATAATCTGTTAACTATTTTTTAATTTAAGTTATACTGAATATCAAACTTAGCTGTTGTGTTGTATTTTTTAGAGAATGAGCTTTGGGGAGATCCACAGACATCCGCGGATCTGATGGCCCTCGGTGTTTCCATGGAGGAGTTAACCGCAAACGGTTGGTAATTGCTGACTGGTGAAAGACCAGATTTGTAAGAAAGAATAATTAGCTTTTAAAAACAAAAAAAAAAAAGAGCACCATGCAAAATTGTTTTGAAATATGAATAATGTGCTTAATTGCGGGGTTTTCATGAATAAAATTGGGACTATCAGTAAATGATAAATGGTGAATATTATATTGATTTAAGGTTATTTTCTTGTTGCATTATTATTGTATGACACCTTGGCTCAGTTGGTAGAATGCCTACCTCTTGATCTAGGTGTCCCGGGTTCAAGTCCCGGCAGGATAGCTATTATTGTGAAAATTACTATTCAGATTAATAAGTAGTTTCTGTATGATTATTAATGGCTATCACTTACGTTAAAATTCTAATACAAAGATATGTTTGTTTCAGATGCATGGGGCCAATATATGTTGTCTCCTCAAAATCAGGTGTCTGCGACGGTATCACCTCCACGACTACCACCCACAGTGCCACACGATCCTATAATGGACATTTTTTCTGCTCTGGATGCGATTGATGCCTCTATAGGTGAGATTATTATTTTACATTAAAATAATATAAAAATTAATGTGTAATATATTATTAATATTATAAGTAGAAAGAGCATATAGTGAGCAGATTGCTAGGTAACCATTTATAGTAGAACACTAATAGGTGAACACACTTTTTAAATAGAACCAAGCTTTAAATAAATGGAATGTCCCAAACAAGTGTATTTAAATTGGGTAGTTAGAGCAACTGGATTTTATATGCATAGTGTCCACTCCAAGGACAAACTATAAATAAAATGGTCATTTTTAGCTACCTTATATGATAAGTTGATTGATTTAAAAAGTATGAAGAATGAATTTTTTAAACTGACTTTGCTTGGAAGAATATTGTTTGAATTGCTTACTTTGAACTTAGTTTGACTTGTGTTTGATTCAAGCTCTTGTGTTTTAGCTCAAATGGATACCGGAGACGCCTGTCCGAGCCAGGAGGAAGATGTGGTATGGACCCTAACCACCAGACCCCACATTCGTCAGGCAGGAGATTTGCAGCCTCCAGGCAGTGGAGGCGTAATCCTACAAACATCTAATACAGAAGATGGCAGCTCCCTCCACCCACTTCCAAGCCACGGGAAAGATTCAGTTGCGACCCCCACCTCCACAGCTCCCAATCAACCAGCTGGAGCTTTGTCGCCTCCACGTTTCTTCCCGCAAGCCGGTGGTGTTGGTGTGAAGCAAACGGGATTCACAGCCCCTCTGCAAGGCATGGATATGGTGGTGGCGGGGCCATCATCAGCACCCCAGACGGGAATTAGTGGCCCGGTAAACCAGGTAGGTGGAGCTTTAAACCAAGGCCTCCCTCTTCGTATCGTCGAAGAGAGAATAAAACAATTGAGGCGTTTCTTTTATACTGGTAGAGAAGTTACCGTACATCTTGGTGCTCCAGCAAGCGATCGTGACGCATTAAGCTGGCTTGAAGAACAAATTACTAATTTGCTCAATCGGCTGCAGGACCATGGTGTAAGCGCTGATGATCATGTCGGCTTACTTTTAAACAGCACGGACTCGACGTTGAACCCTGTGTACGTCTCTTTTAGACGAGCAGATCAGTTAGACGCTCGAGCCGTGCTCGATAACGTAAGTCGCGTGTTGCAGAGTAATAGCTTGTTTTTGAGTACAGCACCATTGTACGTTAAACTCAGCCATTTTAAGGAGCCTCGTGGGAGGGGTAATCATAAATGTGATAAAATCTCTCCCGCTAGCACATATAGCCGTAATAGCAAAGGAATCATTACGATTCAAAATGGTGACACACTTTGTCTTGCCCGTGCATTAGTTGTCGCCAAAGCTATATGTGATAATAAAAGAGAACCAGAATGCATGGACGTGAACACCGCTAAACAGATCAAAATTGGTCGTCCTATTCAAAAACTCAAAGCAGAGGAACTATGCCATAATGCCCGTGTGAATCTTTTGAAAGGTGGTGGAATAACTGAGCTGAAACAATTTCAAACATACCTCTCCGAATACAAAATCACAGTGTTCAGGGAACGTCGCGGGAGACAAGTCCTATATGAGGGGCCTGCTCCCACCGAGCATTCCTTTAAGGGCAACCTTGATTTGTATTTTCACGACGATAAGCAAAACCATTTTGACGTCATAACATCCTTGACAGCCGCGTTTAAGTGCTCGTACTTTTGCCGTGAGTGCCGCGTGCCGTTCAGTAATAAGAACAAGCACAAGTGCGAGTCCTCGTGTAAAAAGTGCTACGCTAAAGCGGTCTGCAGCGGAGGTCAATCTGTGGTCTGTAAAGATTGTGGGCGTTGGTTCACAAACCAGACATGTTTTGATAACCATAAACGTCCTGGTTTTTGCAGAGGTAACAGGTCGGTCTGTGATGTCAAAAAGGTTTGTGAGGTATGTGGGCAATTTTTCAGTTTGGAAAGATCAAATTATTCACACAGGTGCTATGAGACTTTTTGTAGAGTATGTGATTCATATCGTCCTTTTGGGCATTTCTGCTATATGAAGCAAGCCCCGTCCAAGCCGTTACTGGAAAAGAGTAATTTCATGTTTGTATTCTATGATTTTGAATGCAGACAAGAAACTCTTCTTAAAGGTGCGGTAAACACGTACTTGCACGAACCTAACCTATGTGTCGTGCAGATATGTTGCAAGGCCTGCCTTCATATAGATGCAAATGACAATCATTGCACCGATTGCGGGGGCGATAGGACTCGCATATTCGGGGGTGATACCACAATGGCCCAATTTTTCGGATTTATAGAACAAATTAAAGCTTCAAAATTTAAGGATATCACCCTCCTTGGGCATAATTCAAAAGGGTATGACGGGAATTTCATTTTAAAATACATGATGGAGGTAAAAAAATGGACTCCAGAGCTCATAATGAACGGTGGGAAAATCATGTCCATGCGTTACGGCCCGCTCCACTTTATTGACTCGCTGAACTTTCTCCCGATGTCGTTGTCCAAGATGCCCAAGACATTTGGCCTGGACGAGTCTTTGGCCAAGGGACATTTCCCCCATTTTTTCAATAAAAAAGAAAACGCGGGGTATAGGGGTCCCTTGCCGCCAAAGGAGGATTACGGCATCGGTGAGATGTCAGTTGAGGGAAAGGAGCACTTTGAGAAGTGGTATGACGCGTTGATCAAAGAAAATTATGTCTTTGATTTTAACCGCGAGTTGGAACTGTATTGCGTGAAAGACGTAGAGATCCTACGGAAGGCCTGCCTAAAGTTTAGAGATATGCTTATTGAAAAAGCAAAGGTGGATCCTTTCAGAGAGGCGTGTACTATCGCCGGAGCGGCCATGTTGGTTTACCGCCGTAGTCATCTTAAGGAGAATACTATCGGTATTATCCCTAACGGTGGCTACCGGTGCGCAGACCAACAGTCGCACATAGCTGTACAATGGCTCTGCTGGGAGGCCCATCAACGCGGTGTCTCTATTCTTCATGCGGGTAACGGCCGTGAGGAATATGTGTTAGGGCGACGTGTAGACGGCGTTGTTAAAGCTGGAGATACCACCACCGTCTTTCAGTTTTGGGGCTGTTATTGGCACGGGTGCCCTCTCTGTTATCCGGGCAGGACCACCCCTATCAAAAACAGTCCCCACGAGACCATGGAGACGCGCTATGAGGCGACCATGGCTTGTGTTGAAAAGTTTAAGAATGCCGGCTACACGGTCGTAGAGATGTGGGAGTGTACGTTTAATGCGATGAAACGCACAGACAAGGACTTGAAACAATTTGTACTCCGGCACGAGGTGTACAGCAAGGAGCCCCTCAGTCCCAGGGACGCATTCTTTGGCGGGCGTACAAATTGTATCAAACTCTTCCACGAAGCAGACCTTTCTTGTGGAGAGAAGATCAAGTACTTGGATGTGTGTTCGTTGTATCCGTACGTTTGCAAGTACAAAAAATACCCCATCGGCCACCCCAAAATTCACTCGGAACCAAATTGTCCCGCTATAGATAAAGTAGAAGGCATAGCCAAAGTTACAGTGACGCCTCCGCGGGATTTATTCATGCCCGTATTACCTACACGGATGCACGACAAGTTAATGTTCATCTTGTGCAGGAAATGCGGGGAGGAGAAAAACCAAGGCGCGTGTCAGCACAACGACAAAAAAGATCGCTGGTTGACAGGTGTCTGGGTGATTGACGAGATCCGGAAAGCCGTTGAGAAAGGCTACACCGTTGAAGCCGTACACGAAGTGTGGGAGTACAATGTATCTGTTTACGACCGTCAGACACGTTCTGGCGGATTGTTTCACGGCTATATTGATACTTTTTTGAAAATCAAACAAGAAGCCAGCGGATGGCCAGAGTGGTGTACCTCACAAGATGAGAAGTTAGCTTACATTCAAAATTATGAGGAAAGGGAGGGGGTAAAACTCGATTTCGGCTCTGTTTGTAAAAACCCTGGTCTCCGCACTCTGGCTAAACTCTTTTTAAATTCGCTATGGGGAAAGTTTGGGCAAAGACCCGATTTACCACACGTAGCCGTTGTCAACGACTATCAGGGCATTCACAAGTACCTAACGGATCCGTACATCACCGTGGACAGCGTCATTGATGTAAATGATGAGGTTATGTTCCTCAATTACAAGGATGCGCGTGACGCGTTGCGCCCTAACCCTAACACGAGTGTGGCGGTGGCGTGCTACACGACTGCTATGGCTAGGTTGCACTTATACAGCATCCTTGAAAAATTGGGGGACCGCGTTTTGTATCATGATACAGATAGCGTTCTATTCACGGAACGCCCCGGCGATTGGAGTCCACCGACCGGAGACTTTTTAGGTGACCTCACTGACGAACTTCAAGATTACGGTCCGGGAAGCTACATTAGCGCCTTTGTATCTGGCGGTCCCAAGAATTACGCGTACCGAGTTTGCGTTGGTGGCGACCCTGCCAAAACAAAAACGGTATGCAAGGTTCGCGGTATCACTATAAACTATGGCAACCGGAACGACGTTAATTTTGACGTTTTGAAAGCGATGGTCACCGAACAGGCCGCGGAAAGATACATACAGATACCGCACAAAATTGTAAGAAAAGGTCTTGCGACTGTATGTACCGTTTCGCAGAATAAAGTCTACCGGCCTGTGTACACCAAACGGCGGATAACCGATGATTATAATACGTTGCCGTTTGGGTATCAGAGTCCTTGTAAACGCGTTCGCCACAACTAAAAGGTGATCATTTAGACGGGCTGAATAATCATATTTTTTAGTCTTTCACTCTAGACAGTTCCACTGACATACCATTTTTCAAAGATTTGAAATTTTTTTTTCCATATTTTTTTCTGCATGAAAACAAGCATTTTTTTTTTTTATTTATTTTATGCAGCCGGGATACTTTTTTTATATTTTTTTTATCCGCCAGTATAAATCTCCACCTACCTGGTTATATCTAGTCAAATAAAATTAGTTGTTTGTATATATTTTAATTCTAGTCAAATTTGTTTGTATATATATTTTAAATTCTAATCAAATTTGAAACCATATGTTAAAATACTTTTTAAACTGGACTTTATAAAATTAGTACCGAGGCCACTATTCCCGCTACGAGCTCAAGAAATTGATTATTGTTTCCATAATATATATATATATAATTTTTGTAAATAAATATTCCACGTATACTTTTTTATCGTATGAGATATACTTGTAAAAAACACTTTGATTTGTGTAAATAAATATCCCAAGTATACGTTTCATGGTATGAGATATATTTGTAATTAAATATTTCAAGTATACTTTTTGTAGTATGAGATATATTTGTAAAAACTTTGATTTGTGTAAATATTCCACGTATACTTTTCACGGTGTGAGATATATTTGTAAAAAGACTTTTATTTGTGTAGATAAATATTTCAAGTATACTTTTCGATTTGTGAGATATATTTGTAAAAACTATGATTTGTGTAACTAAATATTTTTCAAAGTATACTTTTCATGGTGTGAGATATATTTGTAAAAACTTTGATTTGTGAAAATATTTTTCAAAGTATACTTTTCATGGTGTGAGGTATATTTGTAAAACCTATGATTTGTGTAAATAAATATTTTTCAAAGTATACTTTCATGTTGTGAGATATATTTGTAAAAACCTTGATTTGTGTAAATAAATATTTTTCATGATGTGAGATATATTTGTAAAAACTTTGATCTGTGTAAATAATTGTGTGAAATAAAATTTGTAAAAACATTGATTTGTGTTACTGTTATGTTTGTGTTTTAACGTCTACACCCCCACCCTTCTATCCTATAAATACAAGTTCATTTAGCTTATAAGCTCAGTCTTAAACATTATGGACAAGTTGAAACATCCATTTTCGGCCATCATCAGCGGCCCTTCAGGCTGTGGAAAGTCCCATTTTGTAGCCGACTTTATCCGTCACCTGGACACAATGTGTGACGTTAAATTTGATAAAATCACCTGGTATTATGCTTTATGGCAACCGGGATTCGAACAAGACGGGTCTGTCATATTTTGTAAGGGTTTACCGGAAATGGATGACACCTGTGATGACTCTCCTCCACACCTGATTATCCTGGACGATCTGATGCGTGAAGCCAACGAAGTGGTCGTCGATCTTTTCACCAAAGGATGCCACCATCAAAATATTAGCGTCATGTACCTTACGCAAAATATATTCCACCAGGGCAAGGGCCAAAGAGACATTTCCTTAAACGCGCATTATATTGTGCTTTTTAAAAATCCCAGGGATAAAGCTCAGATTCAACACTTTGCACGTCAAGTGTGTCCTGAAAACCCCCGTATTTTACAGGAGGCTTACGCTGACGCTACAAGTACTCCCCACGGGTATCTATTGTTAGATTTTAAACAAGGTACACCCGAATGGTTTAGATATAGAACCCGCACAAATGTCGGGTGCTGCGTGTACCTACCACGCAAAAGCTATAAAAACACCGACACGTCCCAATTACATATCATTTCATAACCATGAGTCCCAAAGTGCTGAAGCAAGCCCCGCTGCTGCGTGCGATGCATCGCATGAACCCACAGCAACGTGTAGCCTTGTTGAAAACGGCCGACAAGAAACTGATTGACTCTGTTTGCGAGTGTGCCTACAACACTTTAAAAGGGCGGGTGCCATTGAAAAATGCGCAGAAGACAAAGTTACGTGCTCACAAGCAGGTGTTGCGCAAGCTGGTCAAACGAGGAGAGTGCTGGAAGAAGAAGAGACGTCTGCTCGTTCAGAAAGGAGGAGCGTTCCTGCCCTTACTTTTAGCCCCATTAATCAGCGGTGTCCTCGGTTCCTTATTCAACAAGTAGATAATGGAACACACGAAAAAAATGATATTGGTGTCCCCGGAAACATTACACCGTTACGAACAACACCACCAACAAGCGGCTTCGGCCACAAATCTAGTGGTCTCCGAGCTGGACAAGGAAATGGAAAAAATCCTCGCTTCAAAACTTGACGACAAGTCTAAATGGACTTTATACCAACAAGTGCTGCAGTGCTATCTACACTTTAGTCAACAAACCTCCACCGCCTGAAAATATCACCGCGACCGCCCCCGTACTTCCCATCACGGCTGTACTCAATACTGTACCAGTACAGGCACGTAAAAAAGCCGAGCTTTTACTAGAACATATTAATTCCAGGGGCGGTATCTCTTGGGACGAAGACGGGGAAGTGAGTATTCACGATACACCTCTCCGTGGATCTAACATTGTGGATTTAGTCAACGATCTGGTCAGAGCAAGAAGACACAGCGAGCCGACGGGGTGGCGAGAGTTTCTCACGGCGCTTCAAAAAATAAACATCCCGAAAGAATTTATTGTAAAGCCGAAACGTTTGGCGCCCATTAGAGATCCGACGCCCGTACCTCAACCACTTACACCGTCGCAACGCCCTAAGAAGAAGAAACTGAAAAGGGTGGACGAAAACAGGTGGCTGCCGTTCCGAGCTTAATGCCCCGTTTAGCCGACATCTACTACGAACCTTCTCATCCTGCGGGGTTTGCAGGGGCGGCGTCGCTCATAAAGGCGTCCAAGAAAGATCCCGACAAAGTACGAAAATGGCTTCGTGCGCAGGACGCTTATACCCTCCACAAGCCGGTGATAAAAAAGTTTCCACGCAACAAGTACGTGGTGTCAAACATTGACGATCTCTGGCAAGCTGATCTCAACGATATGCGAAGTCTCGGAAAATACAACGACGGTGCGGTGTACTTGCTCACCATCATCGACGTGTTTAGCAAGATGGCCTGGGCGAGGACGCTTCCATCCAAGACGGGGAGCGTCGTGAGAGACGCCTTTCAGGACATTTTCAAGCAAAGTGGTCGTAAACCTCTAAGTTTACAGACGGACAAGGGGACAGAGTTCACGGCACGTCTAGTCCGGAAATTTCTCAAGCAAGAAGGCGTGCATTACTACACCACTCATAATCCAGACGTGAAGGCAAGCATCGTGGAACGATTCAACAGAACTCTGAAAGGACGCATGTGGCGCTACTTTACCAAAAATAACACGTATCGCTACGTGGACGTCCTCCAAGATCTAGTCGACGCTTACAACGGCGCAAAACATTCCAGTATCAAGATGGCGCCTGCCGACGTTTCAGAAACCAACGTGCTTCAAGTCAGAGATAATCTGTACGGCAAACGGGGCGCAAGATCGAATAGTAAGCCAAAACTCAAAGTCGGTGACACGGTGCGTATTAGCAAATCCAAAATGCTGTTTGAAAAGGGCTACGAAAGCAATTGGAGCGAAGAAATTTTCAAAGTCAGCAGCGTCGTGTTGAGGCAACCAATCGTCTACAGAGTGACCGATCTTGACGGCGAGGAGGTGGAGGGAACGTTTTACGAACCCGAATTGCAACGCGTACGTCTTCCCGAAACTTTTAAAGTTGATAAAATACTACGTGTCAAGGGTAAAGGTGCCAGAAAGAAAGTGTACGTGCAGTGGAAAGGTTACCCCGCCAAGTTTAATTCTTGGATTCCTGCCAGTTACGTCAGCGCCCTACCATGAAGGACCAGTTTTACCTCACCTTGCCGAGCGATAGCTCTATGGGATATTTCCCGAAAAATACCCTCACGAACTTCACCACGCAACTACCCTACCGTCTTACACTCGACGGCCAGTGGGAAGTAGCTCTCGCCGAATTCCAATATCCGTGTTCTTTCACCACCGTACCCGAGGGCAGAAACATTGTATGGTACAACTGGGTTGACGCTAACGGTGTGGAACAAATATTCAAGGATCACATCCCGCCTGGAAACTATAGCACTATCCAAGAAATGGTCAAAGCCCTAAACGAAATAGAGGCTTTTAAACGGGATTCTGGAGTTGTATTCAAGTACACAAGCACCAACAAAAAAGTGGACGTTGTTTCTTCTTCGCCAAATATACAGCTGCTGGAGCTATCTAATCAACTAAGTCTACAGCTCGGTTTCGATCCTAATACTAATCTGATCAAAGTCCCAAAGTCACCGTACGCCGCCAACATTCTACTAGGCTTGCCCTCGCAAATGTACGTCTACACGGATATCATCGATCCTCAGCCCGTGGGTGACATTGTGGCACCGCTTTTACGTATCGTCGGTATCAACAACGCAAACTATCTCTACGGCATACATAAGACAGTTAGCTACGATCCGATGCACTACGTGCCTGTACTTAGAAGAGAAATTGAAAGCCTGGAAATCAATATAAGGACCGACACTGGTGAACCTGTACCATTCGAGTTTGGAAAAGTGTGCGTGAAACTTCATTTTCGACGCCGCTCAACATGAACTGTCCTTACCAAAGATACTACGTAAACCAGGCTGGAACGGGAATATCTTCGATCTACCACGGTGTTCCCTATCAACGTGGACATGGAATAGGAAGTTTTTTCAGCGGCCTATTCAAGAGCGTCGTACCTTTGCTGAGAAGCGGCGCTAAAGCCATAGGAAAACAAGCCCTTCATACGGGTATCGACGTGCTCTCCGACGTCGCCAATCAGCGTCGTCCTTTCAAAGAGGCTCTACGGCAACGTGTCGGCGAGGCTGGAACAAACCTGAAACGCAAGGCGGAGCAGAAGATCGGCACACTGATGACCGGCTCAGGCTATAAAGGGCGTCGTAAGAAGCACCGGCGTCAGTCTTCAGCCGTTACCCGACGTAAAAAGGTCAAGAAAGAAGCTGTAGATATTTTCAGTTGAAATGTCGTTTCTACACCCCCAGTCCTGCGAGTGTGCCAGCAGTGAACTCGATCTATTTTCAGTCCCACCCACGCAAACCAGTCTCGAAAGCGGACAATGGATCCAGTACAAACCTGTCTCTTCACTCACCGATGATTCACCCATAGAATTTACCGTTACCGGTCAAGGCGAGTTCTATATCGATCTTTCACAGACTATGCTCTATCTCAGGGCGGCCATCGTGAAACCCGACGGTGGCTCTTTCACAGAGGTGGATCAAATCGCTCCCGTCAACAACTGGTTGCATTCGCTATTCACACAGGTGGATGTGTTTTTAAACCAAAAACTAGTCTCACCGCCCAGCAACACGTATGCTTATAGATCGTACATTGAAACGCTGCTCAATTACAACGGTGAAGCTAAAAGAACACATTTGACTTGCGGTCTCTGGTTCGCAGACAGCCCCGGAACCTTTGAGGAGACTAACGCAGGCAACAAAGGATTTGAGGCCCGTCGCAGTCTAACAGCCAAAAGTAAGACGGTGGATCTTTTGGGGTATCTACACGGTGATGTATTTAACCAAGAGAAATACCTTTTGAACGGCACCGAACTCAGAGTCAAGTTGGTTCGGTCCAGAGACGGGTTCAGTCTTATGGCCGTCCCTGAACTCCCACACTATAAGGTTCACATCGCTGAAGCAGGCCTTCTAGTGCGACGTGTCAAAGTAGCACCTTCTATACTGTTGGCACATGCCAAGGCATTAAACGTCAGTCCCGCAAAGTATCCCATCACCCGCGTGGAAGTAAAAACACTCACTATTCCTACGGGTGTACAAGGGAAATCGCTGGACAACGTATTCACCGGACAACTACCCAAACGATGCATCGTGGGCTTTGTATCAAACGCAGCGTTCAACGGAGACGCCACCAAGAACCCGTTCAACTTCCAAACCTACGGCATGAACCATTTCTCGTTGTACGTGGACGGAGAACAAGTGCCGTCGAAACCGTTACAGCCCGATTTTTCAAACGGCAACTATGTCATGTCCTACCACACACTGTTTTCTGGAACGGGTATCCATTTCATGAACGAGGGTAGCGACATCACACGAGAAGCCTTCCCTAAGGGATATCATCTAATGGCTTTCGATCTCACACCTAATCTGTCAGCTCACATGACATCACATTGGAATTTGACGAGGCACGGCTCTCTGAGCATCGAAGTGAGCTTCACCAGAGCTCTCACCGAAACCGTCAACTGTATCGTGTACGGGGAGTTTGCCAACATCATCACCATCGACAAGGACAGAAACGTCGTGACCGATTATGGGAGTTAATATAAACGGCTTCCCGCCCCTTACACACGTCATTTAAATCATGGACGTCATTGTGGATTTCCAGAGCTTCATCGACGACAGCAAGCAGTTTATCGTCAAGGAATTGAGTGTTTTATCTGTATGCGGAACATTACTTCAACATTGGGTGTTAAAGCCACCCTTCGCTATAGAGGAACTTTCACCGGCTGCCAAAAAGAAAGCCGACTATATCGTCAACAAACTGCA
This sequence comes from Timema podura, assembly GCA_033556935.1. Taxonomy (NCBI): domain Eukaryota; kingdom Metazoa; phylum Arthropoda; class Insecta; order Phasmatodea; family Timematidae; genus Timema; species Timema podura. Next base: position 51,657,481 of record JAVRXN010000013.1, on the reverse strand, counting down.
CGGTATTCCCTGGGATAGCGGTGATGTGGATTACAGCCTGCTCGAATCCCTCATCTCCCGCGCCACAGCACGTGCAGAAACCGTCTACGTCAAGGGAGCAGAAAAGAAAAAGTTTCTAGTCAAATACACGCCTACGCCCGTCGTAGATCTGTACGACAGAGGTTGTTCGTCTTTGAAAACACTTAAATTGGGTCGCACCATGTGCATGGCACATAGTTCTGTTTGGAATTTCTGTTCGGCCTCCATCGTTTGGGGACTTCGAGACTGGATGATTGAAGATGGACACGCACACCATAAGACGTGCGCTGAAAACAAGCCCGTGGTTCCGTTCTGTACGGTCGGGTGTTTTCCCTGCTGATCAACTACCCGCAAGAATAGCGCGACCTGCCGCTCTCGTCATCAACACGGATCCACATACCAAGCCTGGGACGCATTGGGTCGCCATCTTTATCGACAAGAACGGCGTGGGAGAATATTTTGACAGTTATGGATTTCCGCCGCGTATAAAGTCGCATCTGGCATTTATACGAAAAAAACACTTCCCGCACGTCTCATAGCACGCTACAACTTCAAAGCATAGCCTCGGACGTTTGCGGCCATTACTGTCTCATGTACCTTCTCTATCGTGCCCAGAACATTCCGATGAAAACTTTCCTAGCCCTATTCTCGCCCACCAATCATACAGGCAACGACGCTAACGTGTTGAGATATTACAACACATTTTTCAAGAAGCTAGGCTCCTGCCGCCCCTCAAGAGGCTGCGTACAATCAGCGTGCGCCTATAAAAGGGGCGTCACGGCGGCGTGCCGTCCATAACCGTGACAGTCGTCGAAGCGATGGAAGGTCAAGACGTTTGCGCCCGCAAAGCAAAGCCGGTGAAGCCGCTCGCCATCACCAGTATTTTCAACACTCTGTTTCCGCTGGACGAAGTCGACGCCAAGCGAGTCATCGTTGGCATGAGCGTCAAGAACAACTTTACGCCCTATGTCCAGCTAGAAAAATGTGGAGGGAATTGTGCGGTATTTAACCGTACAGAGTGGCAAGAACTGGGCAGCTACAAGTCGGTCATATCAAAGTTTTTCAGCAACACGCAACCTCCTCAGAAGATTAGTCTGACTAATCATGAAATCTCTTTGCGACGCATGTGCGGTGACCGTATGGTCGTCATCAGCGAGAAACAAGACGCAGGACTCAAACGGGTCGCCTATCTAGCACCTAGCTGGGCACGTCTTTGCGAGGTGTGGGACCTCATCGACGTCGCCGTCGACCGCCGGGATATGTGGTCGAAACCCGTCGCACGCTATTGCAACGATTTGATCGACACGCTCGTCGTAGATGTATGCGACACGCTTACAGAATCAGTGGATGTCATCGATCTCGAGCAGCCTACGGTGGAAACGCACATCAGAAACCTGGATCTTATCAGTGCTACCTACTATACACGCCAAGTCATCGGTTTGGACTATTACATGCTGGATTGTGAACTAAAAACAATTTTACTAACGCATCTAAAAGACACTGTAGAAAAACGTATGAAGGAATATATGCGTCATTCTTGTAAAAGTGTATAATATGTCTGTAAAACCTTTAATGTATGTTTTGTAAAACCTTTAATGTATAATAAATGTATGTTTTGTAATATCGTGTTTTATTCACGCAAAACCTGTCTGTCCCTTACTCGTAATGTAAGCATACATGGGTCTCTAGTTGTCAAGCCGCCAACCTAATACATCCCCACATGTCAACGGTAGGTACCAAACAGCCAATTTTAGTAGTCTTTTGTGAGTGATAGCGGCCCCTAAGTGAGAATTATAAATCCCTGTGACGTTTCCATCTGTAGAGAGAAGCCCCCCGATTTTGTATTATAAGAGTTGTGCCAATGCTTCCGTTATTCATGTCTCGACTTGTCTTGTCAACCCCGTCAAACTGGCACTAGGTTTGCGATGACGTCACCAGGGAAACCCATTGCCACATAAAAGGGGCGGATTGCAACATCATGATCTATTCTTGTCTCGACTTGTATTGCCAACCCGCCAAGTTGGCGCCGGGTTGCGACAGAGCGATGACGTCATCGGAATAACCCATTGCCAGGGGGAGAGCTGCCAGGGTCAATGACCTAACTCACGGTTTCAATGTCACGATCTATTCCTGTCTCGACTTCCCTGGTTGAGCCGCCAAACTGGCGCCGGGTTGCGACATAGGGAAAACCCATTACCACAGTAGGGTGGGGGAGAGGTTGCGAACTCCTGATCTATTCCTGTCTTGTCAAGCCACCAAATTGGCGCCGGGTTGCGACAGAGCGATGACGTCATCGGGAAAACCCGTTACCGGGGGGAGCAGAGGGGAGGGGGAAAATCAACAGCCAATCAGAGCGAGGGGGCGTGGTCACGTGACCAAAACCGACCAATCAGAGCGCTGTACTATCTGGCCATCCCAACTACTCACCTATAAGCACATAAAGGAGGACCGCACTATTCAAAAATACAAAGTAGAGGAACTATGCCGTGATGCCCATGTGTATCTTTTGAAAGGTGGTGGAATAACTGAGCTGAAACAATTTCAAACTTGCCTCTCCAAATACAAAATCACGGTGTTCAGGGAACGTCGGGGGAGGCAAATACTTTATGAGGGGCCGCGGGATCAAACCCCGACCCTCCCATAACTATTACCAAAACCTGTTTCTAAAATGGAAATTCAAACGTAATTACCTAGTGATCTGGCACACATATTATTTACAGATCACACGAATTCGACACATTTTAGCACCGTGCCTTACTAACCGTTCGGGTTATGTGCTTAAGTACTAGCTACGCTAATGTATTAAGAATTGGAAAGTTTGAATTTAGAGGAAGTGAACCCGTATTTGTATAGAGGGATAGTGAAAAACTACCCTCAGTTCACCCAACCAAGATTCGAACCTCTAGAGTCCCGCCCTCGGTGGTATAGCTCAACACGGATCGTGTGAGCCTGTAACAAACTTTTCCTGGCAAACAAAAACTATTTGTTTCTAAACGTATTATTAATTTGGTTTACAATACTCTTAATTGGTTCATCAAGCACTATGGTCATTAAAAGTCATTAAAAAACTACGCACGGAGTCACAGGTCAAACATATATAGACCAAAAAGAGGATTGAATTTCAGTGGCGCGGGGAAAAGGTGCCACCAGTGTCCGGAAGGAGGCTATGAATATATTAATCACCTAGTATTCCTTATTAAACGGATTACTTGAACAATAATTTACATTTTATGCCCAAGATCAATCGGTAGTGAGTTTTTTACGGAAACAAATGACTTAAGTTCGATTGTCAGCAGTTAAAACCAGGGAATTTATCACGTTTAAATTATATTTTTTCGCTACACCAAGTGGAATGGTTTCTAGACCGTTGATTTCAGATCAGTGCCGCTAGGTAGTCTCACTATATATTAATTTAAAATAATTAATTGCGAGCCACAGATCTAAGACAGCACTCACGCAATATACCAAACTGCAGGGGGTTCGAATCCTAGTCCACTGGCTGCCATCCTATTTGGACGCACTTGTTTCGTGTAGAGCCAGACTGTCGAGTACGGGGGAGTTCGAGGTTCGAATCTCGGTTGGGTCAACTAGGTGTGTTTTCCACTCTCCCTCTACGAAAATGCGGGCTCACTTCCTCTAAATTCGAACTTTCCCATTATCAATCCGTTAGCCTAATTAGTACTTAAGGAGCTCGAGGTTTTAATCTCTATTGGGTAAACAAGGGATGTTTTCCACTTTCCCTCTACGCAAATGCGGGCTCACTTCCTCTAAATTCGAACTTTCCCATTATCAATCCGTTAGTGTAATTATTACTGAAGCCTATATCCCGAACGGGTAGTAAGACGTGGTGCTAAAATATGTTGAGTTCGTGTGCGTGTGGGTGTGTGACACCTTACCTTAAACCAAATTTAGTTAAAATTATAAACAAATATTTAAGCAGTGAAATAATAATAATAATAATAATAATAATAATAATAAAAATAATAATAATAATAATAATAATATACGTATTCCTCCTTTCTGTTCATATATTCTACTTGCTTAAACTATATTAACTACACGTGCGTAATCAATAAACTTTAACATTTACCCGTCTGTGCTATTTAATATTTTATTCCGGCAAAGTTGTCACGTGTATATTGCCAGCGCCTTTCTGTCTTTGAAACTCCAACAACATATTCTAGGGACAGAACGGGTGTTTGCAATTTGAAACAACATCTTCTTCTCTCAGGTTTGGCAACTACAGGGCATGAAGTACCCGGCGAAAGATATCGGGGTTCCAAACTATGTTGGGTGAGGTTGGGGGATTTGAATATCTGCCAAGGTGTACTGTTGGTAGTTCTCACTAAATGGTTTCCCACACTCCCTCCACGTAAACGCTGGAACATTTCCTTACCCCTCCACGCAAATGTGGATTCAACCCTCCCAATTCCTAATCCATTAGCATAATTTGTACTTAAGCGTCTAACACTAACGGCTTGTAAGACGTGGTTCTAAATACCGATAAGCTTGACTTCGTGGCTGTTAACAGGGAAGTTGGGGGATTGAATACAGGTCGACCGTATCGCTTCTGTTTACCCGCTCAGCCTTCACACGAGTGCAGGTACATTTTATATCTTCCTCAGTCCTACCAAGTATACTACTAGTCCTGAGAGGGGGTTGAAAAATAAAATTCTTCGACGTACGTGCATGCTGATAGCTGTTTCAGCAAAATACACTTACACTGAGGATCCTATCTCCACTTGCCACTACGTCAGGGGTAGACAGCATCCTTAAGGACTTTTTTCTGTACGCAATACTCCCGCTTTGGAATAGGGGGTTGTGAAAGGTATCTCGTGGTCCGCATAATTAATGCAACTAAAAATTATATAATTTGGTTGTGACTTTTTTATCATTGGTTTTATGTCTTGGTCAGACATGCGTTAGTCTTCGTGGCTAGTAACAAGGAGGTATACACCATATGATTAATCAACATATATATGAACATTTCTCACGTGTTTTCTATAATTGGGCCCCTTTTTTAAACATAGTTCAATTTGCTCGACTGAGAATGCATTTTATAATAATTTTTGTATACTTGCATAGATGGTTTCATGGTCTAAGGCTAGGTTTCCACATGCAATGATTATTGGCGCCAGGAGTATGCCAGTTTAATGGCACCAGTTTGTGTTTCCACATTCATCAATCAGTTTTCTACTGGCGCAGTATTCAACATGACGTCAACTACCGTAGTTAATGCAAGTATTGATGTCGTAGCGCAAATTGTGTCTTTAGAACTCCAGAAAAATTTTTAAAAAAAGACGCGAAAGCATATAATATGGGTTCGTAAATGGATTTCGAATACTACATATTTTGGCCTTTGCAGCGCTTAGACTAAATTCTGTGACTGCATCAGACATAACCTTGACTATTTTTCTCATTGCCTCGTCTCTTTTATTTCTGTCTTTATAAATGAAGAAATGTTGTGGTTACACAAGCATGGGTACTGTTCATATGTCTCGAGGAACATTATTATATATTTTGGTGATCATTTATTTTCTAGTGTCGCCATCGTTCGTAAAAAAAAACTATCAGCAATTTAAACACTGTTTACAAACAAACACGATACTGGCGCCAAAAAGTTCAATTGCTCCTTACTTTACTGGCGCTATGATTAGTGGCGCCAGTCAGACGGTGCCAGTTGAATTTATGTGTTTCCATATGCCACTAAACTGGCGCCAGTCGAGTGGCGCCAATAATAATTGTATGTGGAAACCCCGCTTAAGGGCTCACTATTGTGTTATACTAGACGGCCGATGAGAGGGTGATCGACGTTTGATTCCCGTTCTGGCGTACTGAGATTGATTTTATCACTCCAAGCAAATGCGAGTACACATTCTACCTGGTCTATTTATATCAAACGGAAAATCTGGTCACTATCAAAACCCTTTTTGATTTTGCCTTTATTTTCACTCTCACAAATGTGGGGTGCACTCTGAAGGAAGTATATGATTGGACGACCGTTCTAACAGACATTAGCTGTGCTAGCCCCGCGAAATATATCGAGGTTCGAATCCCGGTGTGCAAGCCGTGTAATGTCAGGCTCATCTATTTCTGGTGGGGTAGGTTGAAATCGAATCCCTACTGTTTAAACTGTTGGTATTTCTCCCTATAGGTAAATGCTGAAACATTTTCTGCATCATTCTTACCAACTATCATAATTAATAAATATGTTTATCCAGAAAAGATTTTGTGTAACTCGTCTAGCTATGGCAGTGGAGGTTAGGGTTCGAATCTCCTCTGAGATGTACTGTTACTTTTTTCCCTCTCCAGCGCTCCACGTAAACGATGGAACATTTCTACCTTACTCCTCCACCAAAAGTGGTGCATGGCTGATACCTACATCCACGCATGTCGACGGACGATACCATACAACAAATTTTAGTAGACTTTTGTGGTGGGGATAGAGGCCCCTAACTGAGAATTTCGAGGCCCCTGATTGTGCATAATCAGAGCTTAGGGAAAATATATTGATTAAATTAATTTAACAGTCATTAATTAACTAAAACCGCGACTGAGGGGGGTGGGGTAAATATGTCTTAAATTCGAGGAAAAGTTGGTCAAATTAGTGAATTAGTCAGATTTAAAAAATATATAAATTAATTAAAATAACGAAATAATTAAATAAAAAACATCTCGCCGTGGCCTGGGGGGCATTTAGAGAGCTAAAAATAGTGTAAAAGTTGGTTAAATCATTAGTGAATTAGTCGTAAATTTAAAAAAATTGAAAATTGATTAAATAACTAATAAATAATTAATGTAATTAAAAAAATGACTCGTGGCATGCCCTGGTGTGGGCTTTTCTAGATCTATAAACAGAGAACACAAAGAGCGCGGCCACTACTCGGGGTGCAGCACCACTGTTTAGTGTCCGTGTCTGAAGGCAGCCTAGACAAGAACTGCCGTCCTATGACTTAATACCAGTAGATCTGTGGACTGTGATGAGAGAACTGTATCAGTCAGCTCACATGTGAATAGCTATGTGGACTATATGAAAGAAAGTGCATCCTTACAAAGATTGTTTGGAAACAAATCACGCCTCTCTTAGTTTTTTATTTGTCCCCCTTTGTGTCTGTAGGGCTGAACACCCATCATGGGGTGCTATTGTTTTGTCTTGGAGACAATCCCACCCCAACAAACAAAGGTGTAGGCCTACATAAGGTTAATAGGGGGAGGGGGGAATCGTTTTGCCTTATTCTGAGCTAGTCAATGGTACAGTTGTGTTACAACTTCTCGAATATTCGATTATTAAAATTATATTTATTTCAGGGTTTATTTACGAACGCAATCTCAATGACCTCTGAGTGATTGTTAAGAAGCTCAATTCACACATCGTGAGGGCAAAACATATTTTATTTAATAAAATTCAAACCAAGAAATACTTCCAATACTGAAAATTATTGCAACAGTAAGTGTAATACATTTATATGTTCAGTGAATGAGAGCAAATAATCTAATAGTCAATAAATAAGTACAGTAGTAAGATTGAAACTTTTCTAGACTAAAATAATTGTAGCGAATATAAAAGAAAACGTAATGGCTCGATTTAAAAAAGTGAATAATAATAAATAGAGCAGTTAAAATAATAATGAATGAAACCTATCATAGTTTATACAATTAACACTGAAAAAAATATTAATTTTACAAGTAACAATGACAACAATGATAGTTTATACAAGAAAAACTGACCACACTGAAGTTATGAACCACAGAGAAAATGGCCCCTGTAACATAAAACCATAGCAGGTTATGAGATACTGAGAGCCTAGCCCATGTAACATACAACAATAACAAGTTATGAGCTACTGAAGACCTAGCCCCTGTAACATACAACAATAACAAGTTATGAGCTACTGAAAACCTAGCCCCTGTAACATACAACAATAACAAGTTATGAGCTACTGAAAACCTAGCCCCTGTAACATACAACAATAACAAGTTATGAGCTACTGAAAACCTAGCCCCTGTAACATACAACAATAGCAAGTTATGAGCTACTGAAAACCTAGCCCCTGTAACATACAACAATAGCAAGTTATGAACTACTGAGACCCTAGCCCCTGTAACATACAACAATAGCATGCTATGAACTACTGAGACCCTAGCCACTGTAACATACAACAATAACAAGTTATGAAACTACTGAGACCCTAGCCCCTGTAACATACAACAATAGCAAGCTATGACCTACTGAGACCCTAGCCCCTGTAACATACAACAATAACAAGCTATGAGATACTGAGGGCCTAGCCCCTGTAACATACAACAATAGCAAGTTATGAACTACTGAAACCTAGCCCATGTAACATACAACAATAGCAAGCTATGAGATACTGAGGGCCTAGCCCCTGTAACATACAACAATAGCAAGTTATGAACTACTGAGACCCTAGCCCCTGTAACATACAACAATAGCAAGTTATGAACTACTGAAACCCTAGCCCCTGTAACATACAACAATAGCAAGCTATGACCTACTGAGACCCTAGCCACTGTAACATACAACAATAACAAGTTATGAGCTACTGAAAACCTAGCCCCTGTAACATACAACAATAGCAAGCTATGACCTACTGAGACCCTAGCCCCTGTAACATACAACAATAACAAGTTATGAGCTACTGAAAACCTAGCCCCTGTAACATACAACAATAGCAAGCTATGAGATACTGAGGGCCTAGCCCCTGTAACATACAACAATAGCAAGTTATGAGCTACTGAAAACCTAGCCCCTGTAACATACAACAATAGCAAGCTATGAGATACTGAGGGCCTAGCCCCTGTAACATACAACAATAGCAAGTTATGAACTACTGAGACCCTAGCCCCTGTAACATACAACAATAGCAAGCTATGACCTACTGAGACCCTAGCCCCTGTAACATACAACAATAACAAGTTATGAGCTACTGAGAGACTAGCCCCTGTAACATACAACAATAGCAAGCTATGAACTACTGAGACCCTAGCCCCTGTAACATACAACAATAGCAAGTTATGAACTACTGAGACCCTAGCCCCTGTAACATACAACAATAGCAAGTTATGAGCTACTGAAAACCTAGCCCATGTAACATACAACAATAGCAAGTTATGAGCTACTGAAAACCTAGCCCATGTAACATACAACAATAGCAAGTTATGAACTACTGAGACCCTAGCCCCTGTAACATACAACAATAGCAAGTTATGAACTACTGAGACCCTAGCCCCTGTAACATACAACAATAGCAAGCTATGACCTACTGAGACCCTAGCCCCTATAACATACAACAATAGCAAGTTATGAGCTACTGAAAACCTAGCCCCTGTAACATACAACAATAGCAAGTTATGAGCTACTGAGAGACTAGCCCCTGTAACATACAACAATAGCAAGCTATGACCTACTGAGGACCCTAGCCCCTGTAACATACAACAATAGCAAGTTATGAACTACTGAGACCCTAGCCCCTGTAACATACAACAATAGCAAGCTATGAGCTACAGAGAGCCTAGCCCCTATAACATACAACAATAGCAAGTTATGAGCTACTGAGAGACTAGCCCCTGTAACATACAACAATAGCAAGTTATGAGCTACTGAAAACCTAGCCCCTGTAACATACAACAATAGCAAGTTATGAGCTACTGAGAGACTAGCCCCTGTAACATACAACAATAGCAAGCTATGACCTACTGAGACCCTAGCCCCTGTAACATACAACAATAGCAAGTTATGAGCTACTGAGAGACTAGCCCCTGTAACATACAACAATAACAAGTTATGAGCTACTGAAAACCTAGCCCCTGTAACATACAACAATAGCAAGTTATGAGCTACTGAGAGACTAGCCCCTGTAACATACAACAATAGCAAGCTATGAGCTACAGAGAGCCTAGCCCCTATAACATACAACAATAGCAAGTTATGAGCTACTGAGAGACTAGCCCTGTAACATACAACAATAGCAAGTTATGAGCTACTGAAAACCTAGCCCCTGTAACATACAACAATAGCAAGCTATGAGCTACTGAGAGCCTAGCCCCTGTAACATACAACAATAACAAGTTATGAGCTACTGAAAACCTAGCCCCTGTAACATACAACAATAGCAAGCTATGACCTACTGAGACCCTAGCCCCTATAACATACAACAATAGCAAGTTATGAGCTACTGAGAGACTAGCCCCTGTAACATACAACAATAGAAAGTTATGAGCTACTGAAAACCTAGCCCCTGTAACATACAACAATAACAAGTTATGAGCTACTGAAAACCTAGCCCCTGTAACATACAACAATAGCAAGCTATGACCTACTGAGACCCTAGCCCCTGTAACATACAACAATAGCAAGATATGAGCTACTGAGACCCTAGCCCCTATAACATACAACAATAACAAGTTATGAGATACTGAGAGCCTATCCCTGTAACATACAACAATATCAATTTATGAACTAATGATATCCTAGACCCTGAGATACTGAGAGCCTAGCCCCTGTAACATACAACAATAGCAAGTTTTGAGCTACTGAGAGCCTATCCCCTGTAACATACAACAATATCAATTTATGAACTAATGATATCCTAGACCCTGAGATACTGAGAGCCTAGCCCCTATAACATACAACAATAGCAAGTTATGAGCTACAGAGAGACTAGCCCCTGTAACATACAACAATAGCAAGCTATGAGATACTGAGGGCCTAGCCCCTGTAACATACAACAATAGTAAGTTATAAGATACTGAGAGCCTAGCCCCTGTAACATACAACATTAGCAAGCTATGAGATACTGAGACCCTAGCCCCTATAACATACAACAATAGTATGTTATAAGATACTGAGACCCTAGCCTCTGTAACATACAACAATAGCAAGCTATGAGATACTGAGGGCCTAGCCCCTGTAACATACAACAATAGTAAGTTATGAGATACTGAGAGCCTAGCCCCTGTAACATACAACAATAGCAAGCTATGAGCTACTGAGACCCTAGCCCCTATAACATACAACAATAGTAAGTTATAAGATACTGAGAGCCTATCCCCTGTAACATACAACAATATCAATTTATGAACTAATGATATCCTAGACCCTGAGATACTGAGAGCCTAGCCCCTATAACATACAACAATAGCAAGTTATTAGATACTGAGAGCCTAGCCCCTGTAATATACAACAATAGCAAGCTATGAGATACTGAGACCCTAGCCCCTGTAACATACAACAATAGCAAGCTATGAGATACTGAGACCCTAGCCCCTGTAACATACAACATTAGCAAGCTATGAGATACTGAGGGCCAAGCCCCTATAACATACAACAATAGTAAGTTATGAGATACTGAGAGCCTAGCCCCTGTAACATACAACAATAGCAAGCTATGACCTACTGAGACCCTAGCCCCTATAACATACAACAATAGCAAGCTATGAGATACTGAGACCCTAGCCCCTGTAACATACAACAATAGCAAGCTATGAGCTACAGAGAGCCTAGCCCCTATAACATACAACAATAGCAAGTTATGAGCTACTGAGATACTAGCCCTGTAACATACAACAATAGCAAGTTATGAGCTACAGAGAGACTAGCCTCTGTAACATACAACAATAGCAAGTTATAAGCTACTGAGAGCCTAGCCCCTGTAACATACAACAATAGCAAGCTATGAGCTACAGAGAGACTAGCCCCTGTAACATACAACAATAGCAAGTTATAAGCTACTGAGAGCCTAGCCCCTGTAACATACAACAATAGCAAGCTATGAGCTACAGAGAGACTAGCCCCTGTAACATACAACAATAGCAAGTTATAAGCTACTGAGAGCCTAACTTCTGTAACATACAACATTAGCAAGCTATGAGATACTGAGAGCCTAGCCCCTGTAACATACAACAAAAGCAAGCTATGAGCTACTGAAAGCCTAGCCCCTGTAACATAGAACAATAGCAAGTTTTGAGCTACTGAGAGTCTATCCCCTGCAACATACAACAATAGCAAGCTATGAGCTACTGAGAGCCTAGCCCCTGTAACATTCAACAATAGCAAGCTATGAGCTACTGAAAGCCAAGGCCCTGTAATATACAACAATAGCAAGTTATGAGATACTGAGAGTCTATCCCCTGTAACATACAACAATAGCAAGCTATGAGCTACTGAGATCCTAGTCCCTTTAACATACAACAATAGCAAGTTATGAGATACTAAGAGCCTAGCCCCTGCAACATACAACAATAGCAAGTTTTGAGCTACTGAGAGCCTATCCCCTGTAACATACAACAATATCAATTTATGAACTAATGATATCCTAGACCCTGAGATACTGAGAGCCTAGCCCCTGTAACATACAACAATAGCAAGTTTTGAGCTACTGAGAGCCTATCCCCTGTAACATACAACAATATCAATTTATGAACTAATGATATCCTAGACCTTGAGATACTAAGAGCCTAGCCCCTGCAACATACAACAATAGCAAGTTTTGAGCTACTGAGAGCCTATCCCCTGTAACATACAACAATATCAATTTATGAACTAATGATATCCTAGACCCTGAGATACTGAGAGCCTAGCCCCTGTAACATACAACAATAGCAAGTTATGAGATACTGAGAGCCTAGCCCCTGTAACATAAAACAATAGCAAGCTATGAGATACTGAGACCCTAGCCCCTGTAACATACAACAATAGCAAGCTATGAGATACTGAGAGCCAAGGCCCTGTAATATACAACAATAGCAAGTTATGAGATACTGAGAGCCTATCCCCTGTAACATACAACAATAGCAAGCTATGAGCTACTGAGAGCCTAGTCCCTTTAACATACAACAATAGCAAGTTATGAGATACTGAGAGCCTAGTCCCTTTAACATACAACAATAGCAAGCTATGAGATACTAAGAGCCTAGCCCCTGCAACATACAACAATAGGACGTTATGAGATACTGAGAGCCAAGGCCCTGTAATATACAACAATAGCAAGTTATGAGATACTGAGAGCCTAGGCCCTCTAACATACAAAATGCCGCCAAGAGCAGCATGAGTCACTTGCATATATATATATATATATATATATATATATATATATATATATATATATATATATATATATATATATATATATATATATATATATATATTACGTTCTCGCGTCAAAAACTCCGAGTAAATAAAAATATTATGTATATATATATATATAGGCAAGCAACTCATGCTGCTCTTGGCGCCATTTTGTATGTTAGAGGGCCTAGGCTCTCAGTATCTCATAACTTGCTATCGTAGTATGTTATGTTGTATATATATATATTTATATATATATATATAATATTTTTATTTACTCAGAGTTTTTGACGTGAATACGTTTTAAATTTAATACCATATGGGGGCAATCCAATGATAACAAAATCGGGGGATACAGTTTGGTGTTGTAGTTTCGAATCTTTCCTCTACATCCAAAATTAAATTATACCACTGGATAGATAAAGGATCAACGAATTCATTACAATAATTGAGAACAGTGACGCATCACCCGCGGTATGGGGAAGCGCCGCCATTTTGAGGTTATTTTGCTGCGTATTGAGATTTGCAATTGGTATAACTTTTGACTCGTAGAAGCTACGATGTTCGTTTAGGTTTTAATCGTCAGCTGTTACATAAACGTATTCACATACAACACACGGCCGTGTCCATGACACAGCCACACCCCAGTTTTTTTACCTTTTAATGTGATTATTATTAATAATGACTATGGGTTTTAAATATTTTGTCCTTTAAGTTTTAATAGCCATTCTAACTTAATTATTTTTTACCAACCGTCTACAGGTCGGAGCCGTTGTATCGTAAAGTTTTGTATGAGATCAGGATGGTCTTGTAATTTCCAAGACATTAATAGATTTGTTCAATATGCATGAAACCTCCACTAAACTAATATACTATAAGTTGGGTCAGTTCTATTTACATTATTTCATATTTTAGAGTTCTCTTGTTCGATGAATATATATGTATTTATTTGAAATGAAGAGAAAATACATGTATACACAAAGTCATTCTTAAAATAATTAGTAAAATGATCTAGGATTAAGTTCTATCATGTTAATAGGGAAGCTCAATAATGTAAATAAAAGGTAATTGAAATTATAGCTATAAAATTATTATAAGTTAGTGAAAGGCTAGTCTAAAACAAGTCAAACTAGAGACTGAATTTAAAGTTAAAAATATAATAAATGCGCACAGTAATAAATTCTACGAAATATATTTAAATAAAACAAAGTCTTAATATTTATTTGAGATCGTCTATAAAGCTTATTTATCCTTTTATTCCAGTTAAAATAATTATTATTCAGAGCACTTTCACAAAAGTTCTAACAAATATGGCTTTAAAATAGCGACCAACGAATATTAACCATGTAGTTGATGATGACGCAGACAAGTTGTTTGAAATGGTGCACCCTCGCAGTGCAGTTAAATATTTCTAAAAACAATAAACTAATAATACAATAATTAATTATGTATAAAATAAATTACCAGTATTTTATCTTTACCAAGTAAATACGATGCCTGTATTCAAAGGTATTAATGTATGCACTATATTACACAGAGTAGATAACATTTCAAAACCAAGAATAAGTACTTTTAATATATGTTTAAAATATTTTTCGAATTGGGCAAAAAGAAATGATTAATAGTAATGAAATAATGTGAGAAAACTTAAGTTTATGTTATTTTAAATGTAAAATATAACATGTAATTAAAAAACTATACATTTATAATAAAACGGTGATATTTTACCAGTGTTGGCAACTCAAAACCTAAACATATGATTTTTGAACTGTCATCCATGTCTATCATGAACAGACGCTAAATATTATTGTAATATGATTATAATACGATTTGTTATATTAAAGATATTTTAAAGGACCTTTCAGCCTTTATAAATATAAATTAATAAGTAGGTTGGTGAATATAATAGGAATAAGATTTATTATTTTTAAGACATTTTAAAGAACTTTTCGGTATTTATAAATTTAAATTAATTTAAATTATTTTAAATTAAGTTAATAGGTTAGTTAGTGAATGTTGTGTCTATGACTGTTTAAATTAGGAAAGACAAGCCCATAAAGCAATCGAGGACACCTACAAAATTTGTTTTAAAGAATGTTGATTTAAATAATTGGGGTTGTGAAAAGTCACGTAAACCCCTGTTACATCCTCGAGCCCAGGACAAGAAACACTAACATTGAAGAAAAACATATTTTGGAAAGTCCTAAGTATTTTTGTATTGAACCTACCAGGGTATTGTCAGCATAAACAAAAGTTTCAGTAAGCATTTTTATTTTGCTTAACTTCAACCATTACGGCAGGATCCAAACGACGATTTCTTATTTTAAACGTATCAACTTTTGTGGAGGATTGTGTCTAGGATTACTTCACATTCATTTGTGATAAAAGAACTATATTTTGTGAACATTTCACCTTTATTGAAAGGATTAAATAACTAAAAGGCTAACTATACCATAATTAACAAACTTTCTATAAATATACAAGAGGGAATTCATATTGATTTTTATAAGCGTCCCTTTTGAACCCATCTTGAAGACTGCAGATAAATTTATCTAAATATAGCTTGACTTGGTTTTGAAAGACATTAGATAAATTTCATTAATAAACCTTTACAACTAAATTTTGACTATCACTTGAAATTAATCTAAATTTGTTTAAATAACAAATGTGTATATTTTAAATTCTTACATAAACAATAAACCCATCAACCATAGTTTGGTTTTGTATTAGAACCATTGTTTAGTTTGTATTAGAACCATTGTTTGGTTTGTTATTAGAACCATAGTTTGGTTTGTATTAGGACCATAGTTTGGTTTGTATTAGAACCATTGTTTAGTTTGTATTAGAACCATAGTTTGGTTTGTATTAGGACCATTGTTTAGTTTGTATTAGAACCATTGTTTTAGTTTGTATTAGAAACCATTGTTTAATTTGTATTAGAACCATAGTTTGGTTTGTATTAGGACCATAGTTTGGTTTGTATTAGGACCATTGTTTAGTTTGTATTAGAACCATTGTTTGGTTTGTATCATAACCATTGTTTAGTTTGTAAGAAGGTACAGCTCGTTGTTTTGTTCGCTGTGTTTTATTGTTATGTTATGTCTTAAGTTGCTGTTTTCAAGTGCGACTATATTATAATATTCTATGTTCAATTACACTGCCACAATATACTAAAATATCGTATTTCACAGAAAGTCTGAGTATTTATTTAA
Source organism: Timema podura (assembly GCA_033556935.1). Taxonomy (NCBI): domain Eukaryota; kingdom Metazoa; phylum Arthropoda; class Insecta; order Phasmatodea; family Timematidae; genus Timema; species Timema podura. Next base: position 51,641,164 of record JAVRXN010000013.1, on the reverse strand, counting down.
TTTACTAGTCACTGGTAGTTTGTGTACCTGTGTTATCATCCACTTTACAGGTCCTATGTCACCTGGTGGTCCCGAGGTCAGTTATAGTGAATACCGGCAATCCCTGAGGAAGGCAATCCCTTATACAGCATCACACACAGTTATAAATATATCATTTCTGTCCGTCCTGATAACGGTGCACTCTGGTTTAAAGGTTAGGGTGTTGGGGGGGGATTGCACTATAGGACAGGCATCAGGGCAAAAAAGTTACTAAATCGGGAAAAATCTCAGAAAGCTTGAAAATGTTTTGATAGCTTTATTTTTGGTGTCTAATTAGCATACTAATATTTGCCCCTCGTGCGAGGTTTGCGTTCACCGCAACAAAGAAAAAACACACTAAAATTAGATTTTATTTTAATATCTCCTTCAGAATAAACAAAGAATTAAAATTACAAGTCCACCATTTGGAGATATAGCTCAGGATTTTTCTTAGGGCTGCTTAGTTGATAAATGTTGAAATAGAGAGAGATACAATTCAGTCGTCTAGTACGCACAGGTATCCATCGTAGCATCGTAGCAACGTAGATTCGAACATTGATATCTTCGCCAGTTAACAAGTGAGTTATAAATGGGGGTGCTTTTTTGTTCATGCTCTATAGCTACCACACCCAGGGGTGGATTTACGGATAGGCCTAATAGGCACGTGCCCACGATGGCCGATTTTAGGGGTGGCAAATTTTTAATGACGAAAGAAAATACATATATTTTTCTACCGATTAAAATAATGTTATGGCTTCATCGTGTGTGATTGTTGTGGTTTGCTGTATCTGCGTACCAACATGACAGAGAATCGCCTTAATTCCCTCACAATCGTCTTAATTGAATGTCACTTATTGGATATAAGGGATTTGTCTGGCATCATCGAGCAGTTCACTCAGCAGAAATCAAGGTTAAAGACACTGTAGACTAATTTTATTATTGTGTACATGTAATATTTTATCTGTAGTAACATGTTCTACAGTCTACTAATGCAGACTTTATATTTTTAAATTATATAATATTTGAATTTGTATGTTGTGATAGTGTAAGAGTATTTATTTCAATTTTAAGTTTTTATTAGATTCCTTACTGTTTTAAAACCTCACTATAATAAATAATAAAATAATGTAAGCACTTTTTAGCTGTCATTCCACATTAAGCACTGTCTATATGGTATATATGTGGTGGTGTATAGGGTGCTAGGGGGGTAACGGAGATTTAGAAGGTTAAATTAGCTAGGAAAAGTGGGCGGCAAATTATCTAGTGCCTATGAGCGGCACAGTCGTAAATCCGCCCCTGACCACACACCAACACTTTCTCAACGAGGATTTTTCAAATAAAACTATTTTTTTTGGCACCACTAATGTCTGTTAGAACAGTCATATATTGTTCTTCACACTCTCCAGCCACGCAAATGTGGGTTCTAATAATGCTTCCTTCCTCATTTTAGCACTGCATATTTACGTTAATGTGTTGGAAGGTTGAATTTAGAGGAGGTGCCGCCACATTTGCGTGGAGTGAGGGGAAAACATGGTAATTATAAATACTTCCAGAAGCTGTACAGTTTAAATTATTTTGAATAAGATGAAATCAAATTAAATTATCGCACTATCACACGAAGGAGTCAGGCACACCCCATCTGTTTTGTTAATAGAGTGAACAAAGTATACACTACTGGGATTCGAACGCACGACACAAATTAGCTCCGTGCCTTACTCACGCAAGGTATAGGGGGACATTCCTCCCGCATCGATGGCGTCACATTCATATAAGAACGGTCTGTCAGGAGATTGGGGCTCGAAATCCACTTTACCTCTGGCAAATGCGGGTTCCTGCCTCAATTCAGCTCCCCGTCCGTACCTGGAAACGGTAAATATCCTAAATACACATTATGTTAGGCTTCTGTCAGTAGAACGGCCTCTAATTGTGCACGATCAACAACAGTGGACTGTGTCAGTGTTCCAGAAACTCAAGCAGGTGATCTCACTAGATCAGAGTGTCGACACAGGAGTTTACAAAGTGAAAGGGGGTCGTTTTCTTGCGGGCACGGGTTACTAAAATGGACATGATTAAGTCACACCAGTTAAGGAGGGGGAGGGGTGGAATGACCCCTCACTAACCAGAATGTCCTCGGAAATAACCTCCCAAGGTAGGATAGGACTGTAACATAGATGAAAGGGAATGAGCTGGTACAAACACCCGTAGTATCCATGACGGAATTCTGAGGGAGGGGGGTGACCAACCCAATGATCATACCCTCTATGTGATTAGCATCGAGGAAGGAGTGGACGTTCCACGACAATTAATAAATAAATTACACTTGGGACTGCACGCTCCCATAAATTTAAAAAAACTCCCCCACCAGCCCCAAAAAACTCCCCCACCAACCTAATTCTTACCCAGGTATTCTATCTGATGGGACACACACAAAGACCAATTGGGCACACATAAAATCAAATGGGCACACATAAAATAAAAATGGGAAGGATTTAACATGAACAGTGCAATTGCACTCAATAGCCAGACAAGTGTGAACACGATTGCCTTACAATAATTTACCTACACGATTGCTATGTTCCGAAACGCCAATGCTAGTGTCAATTACCTCAGAACTATGACAAAGTATCACAATAATATACCTAGATGAGCGATAACGTCACTATTTTAAGATGCCACTCTAGCTAATAATTATAATAATAATATTTCTAAAGTTAAGAATTAAAACAATTTTTAGACGGTATTTTAAGTCACCATTATGAGCCAAGATAACGGTCCTACCTTTTATGTAGCTAATACTTATGTGCCAATTGTCATGCTTTTATCCAAAAGTGTACGATTGAAAGAAAATCAACGATGAAGAGACATGATTGACAGAATATACGAAAAGGCCGCACAGAACACTTCACAAGGCCACGTGCGACCGTAAGTTCCACATCTCTTGCGTTGGATATCTGAGAAATAGATCACTTCTTGAAATCATGGAGTTATTGTTCAGATATTTAATAAATAGATCAATTCTTTAAATAATGGAGTTATATTAAGATATTTCATAAATAGATCACTTCTTTAAATAATAGAGTTATCGTTTAGATATTTGATAAATAGATCACTTCTTGAAATCATGGAGTTAGAGTTTAGATATTTTATAAATAGATCACTTCTTGAAATCATGGAGTTATAGTTTAGATATTTTATAAATAGATCACCTCTTGAAACCATGGGAGTTATAGTTTAGATATTTTATAAATAGATCACCTCTTGAAACCATGGGAGTTATAGTTGGATATTTTATAAATAGATCACCTCTTGAAACCATGGGAGTTATAGTTTAGAAATTTTATAAATATATCACCTCTTGAAACCATGGGAGTTATAGTTTAGAAATTTTATAAATAGATCACCTCTTGAAACCATGGGAGTTATAGTTTAGAAATTTTATAAATAGATCACCTCTTGAAACCATGGGAGTTATAGTTTAGAAATTTTATAAATATATCACCTCTTGAAACCATGGGAGTTATAGTTTAGAAATTTTATAAATAGATCACCTCTTGAAACCATGGGAGTTATAGTTTAGAAATTTTATAAATAGATCACCTCTTGAAACCATGGGAGTTATAGTTTAGATATTTTATAAATAGATCACCTCTTGAAACCATGGGAGTTATAGTTGGGATATTTTATAAATAGATCACCTCTTGAAACCATGGGGTTATAGTTAGGATATTTTATAAATAGATCACCTCTTGAAACCATGGGAGTTATAGTTTAGATATTTTATAAATAGATCACCTCTTGAAACCATGGGAGTTATAGTTTAGATATTTTATAAATATATCACCTCTTGAAACCATGGGAGTTATAGTTTAGATATTTTATAAATAGATCACCTCTTGAAACCATGGGAGTTATAGTTTAGATATTTTATAAATATATCACCTCTTGAAACCATGGGAGTTATAGTTTAGAAATTTTATAAATAGATCACCTCTTGAAACCATGGGAGTTATAGTTTAGATATTCTATAAATAGATCACCTCTTGAAACCATGGGAGTTATAGTTTAGATATTTTATAAATAGATCACTTCTTGAAATCATTAAGTTACTGGTTATATAGTTAATAAATAGATCACTCTTGAAATTATGGAGCTATTATTAGCTAAACATTTAATAAATAGATCATTTATAAAACCTTGTAAAGGAGAAACATATTCAAGCATTTTGTTCCATTCTATTAATTGTAAATGAACTCTCCTCGTAGCAAGTTTTAATCAATTACATCTCACCTCCGAACACCAAAAGTCAACAGCTCTGAATTTCAAAGAGAAAGAGAGCCGAGGAACAGTAAGTATACTTGAGTAGAAATCAAATATTATTTAATAATAAACAGGTTGGTCCACGTCGCGCTATTCTCATCTCGCAGGGCTGATTGCGCGGTAATTACTGTGTTTGAGCGCGCGGACGTGTGAGAGCGGTTCTACAGATTATAGGTTCTCCACCACGCCGCTAGAGGCACTTCCAGCACGTCGCTCGTTTCACGCGCGATTTATGATGACAGTTGAGCAACGCCCCACGCTATCGCTTTTTCTCATGGTTATCTTAAAAAAAATTACGGCCTTTCTTAAAACAAAAGACATAAAGCTTTATTATATCCTCAGTTGTTTCGTAAAATTAATAACCAAATATGAAGAAACTGTTTTATTTATTAATGTAATGACACGCCTTTCTTTCTAACTGCACATGAAACTATTTGACTGAACATGGCTATGAATCGGACAAGAGACGTGTGAGGTCAACACGCCAAGAAACATCTACATTTGTGTCATTAGGGAACTATTTCCAACCAGGATGTGACTATGCTCCCATGATTATTTCAGACGTGTTCTAAACAGTTAAATTAAGTAAGATCATGACATTCATTACAGAAACATTCCCTGAAGATGTATCAGTCACTGTAGACTGCAATGGCCGTTATAGCTAAATATAATAGGGTAACATTAAATATACATGGACCTTTAATATATTTGTGAGGATAAATATTATAATAATTACTTGTTTCCCCTGAATTTTGTTATATTCTATATTTTGAATGTATGTTTTGTTATATTGTTTGTAGGAACTGCCATGTTTTCAAGTATTCTCCGAGGTACGGCCAAGGCTACACGTATTCTCCTACGCCTTGCCAAACTACTAGTATTATTCTAGGCTCTAACAAGACTCCTAAGATTCTCCTAGACACTGTAAAGATTCCTAGTACTCTCCTAGACACTGTCAAGAGTCCTAGTATTCTCCTAGACACTGTAAAGATTCCTAGTACTCTCCTAGACACTGTCAAGATCCTAGTGCTCTCCTAGACACTGTCAAGAGTCCTAGTACTCTCCTAGACACTGTCGAGATTCCTAGTACTCTCCTAGACACTGTCAAGAGTCCTAGTACTCTCCTAGACACTGTCGAGATTCCTAGTACTCTCCTAGACACTGTAAAAATTTCTAGTACTCTCTTAGACAGTGTAAATATTCCTAGTACTCTCCTAGACACTGTCGAGATTCCTAGTACTCTCCTAGACACTGTCAAGATTCCTAGTATTCTCCTAGACACTGTAAAGATTCCAGTATTCTTCTAGACACTGTCGAGATTCCTAGTACTCTCCTAGACACTGTCAAGATTCCTAGTATTCTCCTAGACACTGTAAAGATTCCCAGTATTCTTCTAGACACTGTCAAGATTCCTAGTACTCTCCTAGACACTGTAAAAATTCCTAGTATTTTCCTAGGCATTGCCAAGTCTCCTAGTATTATTCTAGGCACTGTCAAGACTCATAGTTTTATTCTAAGTATTGCACAGACTCCTAATATTATTCTAGGCTCTACCAAGACTCATAGTATTCTCCTAGCTATTACCAAGACATCTTATATTCTCCTAGCCATTAACAAAACTCCTAGTATTATTCTAGGCTCTATCAAGAATCCTTATATTCTCCTAGCAATTACCAAAACTCCTAATATTATTCTAGGCTCTGCCAAAACTTCTTGTATTCTCCTAAACATTGCCAAGATCCCGAGTATTATTCTAGACACTGCCAAGACTCCTAATATTATTTTAGGTTCTACCAAGAATCCTTGTATTCTCCTAGCCATTGCCAAGACTACTAGTATTATTCTAGGCTCTACCAAGAATCCTTTTATTCTTCTATCCATTCCAAGGCTCCTAGTATTATTCTAGGCTCTGCCAAAACTCCTTGTATTCTCCCAAACATTGCCAAGATCCCGAGAATTATTCTAGACACTGCCAAGACTCCTAGTATTATTCTAGGCACAGCCAAGATTCCTAGTATTATTTTAGGCTCTACCAAGACTCAGTCAAGGCTCCTAGTATTATTCTAGATTCTATAAGGACTCCTAATATTATTCTAGTCACGGTCAAGACTTTTAAGTAGTGTGGGTGGTGTATGGGAACAGTGCTGTGATTGACTGGCTATATCACTTGATACCCTCACAAGCCCCTCCCCCTTCCCCATCTGTGTGGTACTGGGTTTTCCTAGTGACGTCACCGCAACTCTGGTGCCAGTTTGTCGGCTCGACGTGTCGAGACAGGAATAGAAAGTTCCCTTGAAACAGTGAAACCATGGCAACCCTCACCTTCCACTTCTATGTGGCAATGGGTTTTCCCGATGACGTCATCGAACTGTTGCAACCATTATGACCCATAGCTGGCGCCAGTTTGGCTGCTGACAAGACAAGTCAAGGCAGAAATAGATCATGACCTTGAATTATGTCGCAACCCTCCCCTTCTATGTGGCAATGGGTTTTCCCTGGTGACGTAATCGCTCTGTCTCTAACCTAGCTGGTAACAGCTACAAATATCAGCACCTGTTTTGAAATCACTTCATTGTATAACTTATCTTCGAGTGTTAAACACGCAACCCAGGATGAATGATTACGCTTCGCTGACGGATCTGGGTGAGTATATATACATATATGTACTTTTTAACAGGCACACTCATTATTTATTTGTTGTTAAATCAAAGTGTATACATATTCCGAAAGTTGAAAAATGACACCTGGACACGGGAATCGAACACGGTGTCATTTTTAAACTTTCAGAATATGATATCTAGATGGTGTAATTCCCACTAATAAGGATAAATAATGGCTCTGGCTATTAATTCTTAAAGTGTATACATTTAATTTATTTCAAAATTAAAATAAACCATGACAGAGTTGTCTAAGTTTATTAATTTATAATAGGTATATGAGAATTAAAACTATAGATAATTTGAAGGTATCCAAGCAGCCACTTTTAAGGATGACATTTGGATAGAGTTATGCCGGAACAAGTTTTTATTATAATCAACGGTAGTTTATTGAAAAAACTTGATTCCTAGATATAGTTAAATGGTAGTAAATTTTGTTAGTAGTTTACTAATGGCTTAATATTATTTTAAAATCGTATAAACAAGAATGTTTACAATAGATTAAATAATGTATTTTTTATTTAAGAGTAGTTTATTGAATACATTTATTAGAAATTATAAAATTATTGGGGGTCATTTACTAAAATTTAAATTTTATTTAAAAGATGTTTTGAACAAGTGTTTATTATAATTAACATAATAATGTGTTTATTTAAGGTAGTGTTTTAAAATATCACAATGCCATCAGTTTCTGTGGACCCCTGCAGTTATGAAATCCATTGCACATTCCAGCCTAGATGCAACAGAAAACAAACAATTTAAACATAATTTTTGTGCTTGTTCTGTTAGATATTATCCAAACACCCGTTCTCACAGCTAAAAAAAGATATCTATTTCTATACAAAGTGACTATATCTGCAACGGTCACCAACCTGAACATGGGGAATATATGTAAAGCTCAGCCGTTGGCTGAGGATGCCCAATTACTGTCAAGCTTTTAAATACAGACAACAAGAACAGGCTAACGCTTCAAAGTGAGACGTGTGTTATCATAAAGTACGAATGTGTAAATCATTGCCTTGGACGAGCTAACGCTGCTAAATGTCTCAGATTCACGTAACACTCTGGAGATTACTTTATCTTATTATTATATCACTAGTTAATCTCACTTAGATAATCTATTTAATATTTTAAAATTAAAGCTATAGTGAATATCAAACTAAGCTTTTGTGTTGTATTTTTAAGAGAATGAGCTATGGGGAGATCCGCAGAAATCGCGGATCTGATGGCCCTTGGTGTCTACCTGGAGAAATTAACCGCAAGTGGTTGGTAATTGATGGCCAATGAAAGACAAAATTTGTAAGAAAGAATAATTAGCTTTTAAAAGCAAAAAAAATATAATAAATAGCACCATGCAAAATTGTTTCAAAATATGAATAATGTACTAAATTGGTGGTTTTTTACATGAATAAAATAGGGAATTATTAGTTTTTGTTATATAAATGCTAAACGGTAAATATTATATTAATTTAAGGTTATTTCCTTGTTGAAATATTATTGTATGACATTTTGGCTCAGTTGGTCGAATGTCTACCTCCTGATCTAGGTGTCCCGTGTCCGAGTCCTGACAAGTCCATAGCTAATATTTGTCAAAATGACTATTCAAATTAATAGGTAGTTTCTGTATGATTATTCATGGTCATCACTTACATTAAAAGCTTCTAATACAAAGTTATGTTTGTTTCAGATGTAAGGGACCATTGTAGGATGTCTCCTGCACATCAGGTGTCTGCGGAGGTTCTGATGGTATCACCTCCACCCTCACCCCTAGTGTCACACGTGCTTTTAAATTACTTTTTAGGTTTTGGATGCGATTAATTCAACCATAGGTGAGATTATTATTTTACGTTAAAATAATAAAAATATTAATGTATAAAATATTATTAATATTGTAAGTTGAAAAGCATATAATGAGCAGATTTCTTAGTAAACCTCTATAATAGAATACTAATAGATGAAATTATTTTCAAATAGAAACAACCTTAAAATAAATTAAATATCCCAAACATTGTGAAATAAACAAGTGTGTTTTATAAATTGGGTAGTTAGAGCAACTGAGGGGTCCAATTTAATATTTGATATTCATACCATCCACTTCGAGGACAAAATATAAATAAATTTTCATTTTGTATTCAGGAATTATTTTACTAACTTATATAATAATTTGTTTGATTTAAAAAGTGCAAAGAATGTATTTTTTAAATTGACTTTGGTTGAAAGAATATAATTTCAAGTGCTTACTTTGTAGTTAGTTGACTTGTGTTTGAATTCAAACGCTTGTGTTTTAGTTAAAATGGATGTTAGAGATGCCGGGCTAAGCCGCTGAGAAGACTCGCTGGGAAGACTCAGTCCCGACCTAACACGCACAGTACCCATTCAGCCAGTGGGAGCTTTGCCACCTCCAGGCAGTGGAGGTGTCATCCCAAAACTGGTGATGCCGAAGATGTCGGCTCCCTCCACCCACTTTCAAGACGAGTAAAAGACTCGGTCTTGACCCCAACATCCGCAGCTCCTATTCAGCTGGTGGGAGCTTTGCCACCTCTAGGTAGCGAGGTGTCTTCCCCAAGCCGGTGGTGTAGGGGCGAGGCAGCGGAAGTCACAACCCCCCTTCAAGGCTTGGCTATGGTGGTGGCGGGGCCATCACAGCACTACAAACGAGTATTTGTGGCCCGGTAAATCAGGTTGGTGGAGCGTTGTCGAATGGTATCTCTCTTCGAAACGTCGAGGAAAGAATAAAACAAATGAGGCGTTTCTTTTATACTGGTATAGAGTTACTGTACATCTTTATGCTCCAGCAAGTGATCGTGAAGGATTAAGTTGGTTTGAAGAGAAAATTACTGTTTTGCTCAATCGGCTGAAGGACTATAGTGTCAGCACCAATGATCATGTTGGTTTACTTTTGAACAGAACGGACTTGAGGTTGAATCCTGTATTCGTCTCTTTTAGGGTCAGTTAGACGCTCGAGCTGTGCTCGATAAAGTAAGTCGCATGTTGCAGAGTAATAGTTTGTTCTTAAGTACGACACCACTGTACGTTAAACTCAGCCATTTTGAGGAGCCTCGTGGGAGTACACGTTATTTTGATAAGCTATCCCCTGCTAGCTCATATAGAAATAACAACCAAGGAATCATTACAATTAAAAAGGGTGACACACTCTGCCTTGCCTGTGGGTTGATTGTCGCCAAAGCTATATGTGAAAATAAATAAAGTCAATTTGCATGGACGTGAACACCTTCAAACGAATAAAAAATGTTCGTCCTATTCAAAAACTCAAAGCAGAGGAACTATGCCGTGATACCCGTGTAAATATTTTGAAAGGTGGTAGGCTAACTGAACTGAAAAATTTCAAATATACCTCTCTGAATACAAAATCACCATGTTTAGGGAGTTCAAGTCATATATGAAGGGCCTACCCCTCCCAAACATTCATATAAGGCCTATATTTATTTGTATTTTCACGACGATAAGGAAAACAATTTTGATGTCATAACATCTTAAGAGCAGCATTTAAATGCGTGTACTTTTGCCGTCGTGAATGTCGTGTGCCGTTCAGTAATAAGAACAAGTACAAATGCGAATCCACGTGCAAAAAGTTCTACGCTAAAGCGGTCTGCAGTGGAAGTCGATCTGTGGTTTGTAAATACAGTGGGTGCTGGTTCACAAACCAGCATTGTTTTGATAACCATAAACGTCCCAGTGTTTGTAGAGGTCACATGTCGATCAATGACGTTAAAATGGTTTGTGGGGTCTGTGGGCAATTTTTCACTTTGGAAAGAGTAGAATATTCAGAAAATATCCAAAAAATTATGTCTTTGATTTGAACCGTGAGTTGGAACTGTATTGCGTGAAAGATGTATAGATCCTACATTCTAATGAAAAACAGCAAAGGTGGATCCTTTCAGAGAGGCGTGTACGATCGCAGGAGCGGCCATGTTGGCTTACCACCGAAGTCATCTTAAGGAGAATACCATCGGTATCATCACTAATGGTGGCTACCAGTGTTCAGACCAACATTTGCACGTCGCTGTACAATGGTTCTGCTGGGAGGTTCAACAATGACGTTTATCTATCCTTCATGCGGTTAACGGCCGTGAAGAATATGTATTAGGGCGACGTGTAGACGGCATTGTTAAAGCTGGAGATACCAACACCGTCTTCCAGTACTGGGGTTGTTATTAGAACGGGTACTCTCTATGTTATCCTAACAGGACCATCCCTATCAAGAACCGCCGCTACGAGACCATGAAGACCCGCTATGAAGTGACCATGGCTTGCGTGGAAAAATTTAAAAATGCGAAGAAACGCACTGACAAGGACATGGAAGAATTTGTTCTCCAGCACAAGGTGTACAGAAAGGAGCCCCTCAGTCCCAAGGATACATTATTTGGTGGGCGTACCAATTGTATCAAACTCTTCCACGAAGCAGACCTTTCTTGTGGAGAGAATATCAAGTACTTGGATGTGTGTTAATTGTAGCTTTACGTTTGAAACTACAGAAAATATCCCATCGGCCACCCCCAAATACAATTGGAACCAAATTGTCCTTCTATGGATAAAATAGAAGGCTTAGCCAAAGTTACCGTGACGCCTCCACGGGATTTATTCATGCCCGTATTGCCTACACGGATGCACGACAATTTAATGTTCATCTTGTGTAGGAAATGCGGGGAGGAGAAAAATCAAGGCGCATGTCAGCACAACGACAAGAAAGATCGTTAGTTGACAGACGTCTGAGTGTTGATGAGAACCGAAAAGCTGTCGAGAAAAGGTTCACCGTTTAAGCAGTACAGGAAATGTGGGACTGTTTACGATCGTGAGACACGATCTGATGGATTGTTTCACAGCTACATTGATACCTTTTTGAAAATTAAACAAGAAGCCTGCGGATGGCCAGAGTGGTGTACCTCACAAGATGAGAAGTTAGCTTTTATTTAAAACCATGAGGAAGGTAAGGGGTAAAACTCGATTTTGGTTCTGTTTTTAAAAACCCTGGCCTCCACACGTTGACTAAACTTTTTTAATTCACTATGGAGAAAGTTTGGGCAAAATCCCAATTTACCACACGTAGCCGTTGTCAATGACTATTAGTCATTCACAAGTACCTGATGGATCCGTACATCACCGTGGACATCATCATTGAAATAAATGATGAGGCTTATGTTCCTCAATTACAAGGATGCGCGTGACGCGCTGCGCCCTAACACTAACACAAGTGTGGTGGTGGCATGCTACATGACTGCTATGGCTAGGTTGCACTTATACAGAATCCTTGAAAAATTGGCGGACCGCGCTTTGTATCACGATACAAATAGCATTCTATTCAGTGAACGCCCCGGCGATCAGAATGCTCTGACCTCTCTGACGAACGTCAAGATTACGATTTGGGAAGGAATATTAGCGCTTTTGTATCTGTTGGCCCCAAGATTTATGTGTACCGAATTAGTGTTGTTGGTGATCCTGCCAAAACAAAAACGTTGTGTAAGGTTCGCAGGATCACCATAAACTGTGGGAACTGGAACGACGTTAATTTTTAACGTTTCTAAAGCGATTGTCACCGAACATGTTGCGAAAGATACATACAGATACCGCACAAAATTGTAAGAAAAGATCTTGAGACTGTATGTACCGTATCGCAGAATAAAGTTTACCAGCCAGTGTACACCAAACGACTGATAGCTGATGATTTTAATACGTTGCCGTTTGGGTATCAGAGTTGTTGTAAAAGCGCTCACCACGACTGAATGTGATAATTTAGACGGGCTGAATATTCATATGTTTTGTCTTTCATTCTAGACAGCCACTGACATACCATTTTTCAAATATTTGAGATTTTTTTATTTTTTTCTATGAAAACACCCATATTTTTTAATTGATTTATTTTATGGACCCGGACTCTTTTTTATATTTTTTATCAACCAGTACAATTCTTCACCTACCTGATTATTTCAAGTCAAATGGGATTAGGTGTTTGTATAATATATAAATTTATTTTAATTCTAGTCAATTTTGTTTACTTCCTTGTACATATTTTTAATTGAAAACATATGTCTTGTGTATATATATATTTCAAATATCTTTAAACTAGACTTTGTAAATTATATTAGGTATTTAGTACCGAGGCCATTATTCCCGCTACGACCTCAAGAAATTGATTATTGTTTACTCTACACCTCATAATTAATAATATACTTCATGGTGTATGATATATTTTTAAAACATATTCTATAACTATCTTTTTTTAAATAAATATTCCATGTATACTTGTCATGATGTGAGCTATATTTATAAAAAAATATTCTAAAACTTTTATTTGTGTGAATAAACATTCCAATTATACTTTTCATGGTGTGAGCTATGTTATAAGACATTTATTTGTGTAAATAAAGATTTTAAATCTGTTATTTGCTTGTTTTATCGTCTACACTCCTTCCTATTCTTATAAATACAAGTTCATTTAGCTTATAAGCACAGTCTCAAACATTTTGAACAAGTTGAAACATCAATTTTCCGACATCATCAGCGGCCCTTCCGGCTGTGGAAAGTAACATTTTGTAGCTGACTTTATCCGTCACGTGGAAATAATAGTGTGACGTTAAATTTGATAAAATCCCCTGTTATTATGTTTTATGGCAATCGGGATTCAAACAAGAAGGGCTAAGTCCCCGCGTCATATTCTGTAAGTGGTTGCCAGAAATGGATGACGCCTGTAATGACCTTCCCAGCTGATTATCCTGGATGACCTGATGCGTGAAGCCAATGAAGTGATCTTCTATCTTTTCACCAAGGAAGCCATCATCAAAATATTAGCGTCATGTACCTTATACAAAATATATTCCACCAGGGCAAGAGCCAAAGAGACATTTCTTTAAACGCACACTATATCGTGCTTTTTAAAAATCCCAGGAATAAAGCTCAGATTCAAAATTTTGCACGTCAATCTGTCATAAAACCCTCCATGTTTTATAATAGGCTTACACCGACGCTACAAGTAACCCTAAGGGTATATATTGTCAAATTTCGAGCAAGGTACACACGAATGGATCAGATATAGAACACAAATGTCGGGTGCTGCGTGTACCTACCACGCAAAAGCTATAAAAACACCGACACTTCCCGATTACAGATCATTTCATAAACATGAGTCCCAAAGTGCTGGAGCAAACCCCTCTGTTACGTGCTACGCATCGCATGAACCCATAGTAACGTGTCGCCTTGCTGAAAACGGCAGTCAATAAACTGATTGACTCTGTTTGCGAGTGTGCATACAACACTTTGAAAGGGCGGAAGCCGTTTAAAATTCGCAGAAGACAAAGCTACGTGCTCACAAGCAGGTGTTGCGCAAGCTGGTCAAACGAGGAGAGTGCTGGAAGAACAATAGACGACTACTCGTTCAGAAAGGAGGAGCGTTCCTGCCCTCACTTTTAGTCCCATTAATCAGCGGTGTCCTCGGTTCCTTATTCAAAAAGTAGATAATGGAACACACGAAAAAGATTATATTGGTGTCCACGGAAACATTACACCGTTATTAACAACACCACCAACAAATGCTTAACCAACAGTCTACAGCGCTATCTGCACTTAAGTCAGTACCCTCCACCGTCTTAAAATAGCGCCAATACAACCTATGAAAAGTCTGTACTTCCCATCCCTGCTGTACTCAATACTGTACCCGTACAGGCACGTAAAAAGCTGAACATTTACTAGAACATATGCTTTCCCGAAGTGGTATTTCTTGGGACGCAAACGAGGAAGTGAGGCGTTACGCTAGGAGCCAAACACTTCAAGAAGGTGTGTTATCAGAGGATATCGGGTGTCATGCCAATCTCCTTAAGACCAGCAGTTCTACAGCTGTTTCATAACACCCACCAGGGAATCGTAAACAAAAATTATGCAGTACGCAGTTCAATGTGGTGGCCAAAAATAGACAAGGAAGTAGAATCAACTGTACGAGGCTGTAATACCTGCCAATCAAGGCTACAACGCATCCTTGACCAACCCCCAGCAAACCATGGTCCAAAATTCACGTTGACTTTTCCAAACCAGTGGAAGGACACACACTACTCCTGGTAGTGGATGCATATTCCAAATAGATAGAAGCCAACACAATAAGGTCAATGATATCTGGATCACTTTTCAAGAACATGCGAGAGATTTTCGCAAGACACGGCATCCCAGATATACTAGCTAGCAACAATGGTACTCATTTAGTGTCTGCCAAGTTTGCTGCATTCTTGAGGATAAATGGAGTCATACATTTGAAAACACCGCCTTATCATCCTTCAAGTAATAGGCAGGCTTAGCGGGCAGTGGAAACTACAAAAATGGCCTGAAATAACATGTCAAGGGAGATTGGCATACACATCTTGCACGTGTTCATTTTAGCCACAGAATCACCCCACACACAACCACCATAGTGACTCCAACAGAATTGCTTATGGGTCGTAAGCTGCAAATGACACTAGAAATGTTCCATTCGGACCAACATCACACAGGAAAGACAATCAAAATACAGATAAACACCCTAAGCGACACGTCCACTTAGGAGATACAGTGTCAATTCGGGAATATTCAGCCAACTATCCCAAATGGATCCAGGGCACAGTGAAAAAATCCTTAGTGGAGTGGATGTATGAAGTGACCAACAAGGATAGTTTTATATAGAGAAGGCATGTTGACCAGCTCAGGCAGTCTTCAGAGTTGTTGTGCGTTGACCGTACGGGTACGGTACCTTTGGTGACCGTTCCGAGACCTATTACACCCCTGGGCGAGACAGACAGGGCCACCTGGTAGCGAACAGACACAACAGGCCACCCCCTCCACCCCCTACCTCAAGGGGCAACACACGCTCGGCCGGTAAAACGATCCGCCACCGCCCCGAGAACCCCCTAGTGCGCGGTTGGTGGAACAGCCCGATAATTTCAAACTCTCGCAAGAGATCGCGTCAAGGCAAAGGGACCTACTAAACCAAAAACTTTACAAAAAAAAAAAGGACAAAAACAATCCATCTTGTAGAAATATGTAAATATGTTGTGTATAAAATTGTTTATGTTAATTATAAGAGGGTATAATATACATGTTCTAGCTTAGGCTTAGATATTAAGCATTGGGGGGAGGTTGGGCTCAACCTCCTCCAGCTGATAAAACATGTTGATGTCTGGAGATAAGGAAGGAAAAAATCATGAATAAACTTTGAACCTCCACCAATAATATTTGGTTTAATTTATTTTTTGTTTACTGTTTCCAATCTCTCCCTAGCGCAAGGACCCATCCGGCTGCCATCTTACAACCTCTCCCTTGCGCACAGAAACATCCGGGCTCCCATTTTCCTTTTAACATAAAAACCCCTACAGTCTCCTACATCGCTTCCTTCTTCATGAACCCCCTCCCCACTCATCGCCGGTACCACCGCAGCAAGGGAGAGGAGCGCCAAAAAACCCGAGTGGAACACAACGCCATCTTCAAAACCCCTCTCACCCCTGCCCTCCTCCCCCTCTATCTGTGGTATCCCACCCCATTCCCCTACCACCCCGCTCCCCGCAAAAACCCTAACGACTAAGACCCCTCCCTTCTCCCCCTCCCCCGTACAAACCTTCCGACCACCGAACCCTGATCTCCATGGACGCCCGACGAGCCCACATCCGATGTCTCAACGACAAGAAACTGCAACAGCGTCTCTTAGACCTTGCCTGGACACTTCTCCCCCATCCCCCCGGTTTCTGCCAGTTAAACAACATTCGTTATTCCAGATCTCCGAATTCAAATCCTTTTCCGCCCGTCTATACGGCACCTGCATCTGCCATTGTAAATATTGCCGGGAGCCCATTCCTAAGGACATCTGGACCCAAGCCTCTTCGATGGATCCCCATCTAAGCTGGTATCTTCAAGCCCGAATCATCGAGAAAGAAGAAAGAAGCAAGGAAGACGCAAGAAGACACACACCCCTCCAACCAAGAAGACACACACTCCTCCAACCCCTTACCAAGATCCCAGTAACTAGTACTCCACCCACCACCTCACCACCCCCAAGACCAGATCCAATGAGAAATAAACCAAAAACAACATAAAGAGACGGAGAAGAATAAAACAAAGATGGCACCCAACGTGGGCCTCTTCCAAAACAAGAATAATAAAACAGAGTCACTCCAGACAGTCAAACAGCAATATTCTCAGAGAGAACAGCACATCCCTGGTACAGTAATTCCGGTGGGATAACCCACCAATGCAACAAGAACTGTACTAGAACCTAATTCCCCATTGTTGGAACGACACAATGATATGATACCACAGTGAGAGAAGTTCTGGAAGCCTGGACAAACCAATAGGCAACAAAAAACGGGGAAGGTCTTGCAAGGAGCAGCAACAACAAGCACCCTATTTACAGCCAGTGAACACAAAGCACCCATATTAGCCACTCTCCTTGCAGCTCAGAGGAAGGATGCATGAGCCACCTTTGTTGAAGCGACAAAAGACAAGTCAGCCAAACCCTGTTATGTTGATTAAAAAGTGAAATTTGTGAGTGGGGGAGCAACTGCCTAGTTCTAGAAAAAACTATAGGTTTAATTTAACTGTGAGGGAGGACTCTAGTATATATAATACAAGTCTTGTTGTTCGCCAGAAAGCATTGTAAACATATGAGAAACAACTGAAGTGAGCAGCCGCCATGACACAGACAAACGAGTGTAGGGTCAGTGTCTGCGACGTAACGGCTGTGAAGTAATCTATTATATGTGCGGTTATAATATGAGCTCAGCTAGCACTCGCATACATAACAATAAGCTATACACATAATAAAACACTTAAATCTGTGTGCACATTCTATTTTCCATTTGTCTTCTTGTGTGTTACCAGTAGACTCAAAAAGTAGGCCTACTAATCGGATCACGACGGCACTTCTTCTGTTATAGGACATACTTTTTAGTTTTAAGAAAACAGAGTAAGCTATATACCATCACATTATTTCATTAACAAACAAAGAAATGTGGAAAAAACTACTGTTGCTGTGGTTACATTTGCGTCTTGGATGTGAAACAATTTAACTAGTTATACTAACTTTTAATATATAAAAGGCACATCTTATTTGTAAGTCTCGTTGGCACGAGGGGTTTGGAATCTCAACAAACCAAATATCCTTGGCAACGAGTGTTTTCAGGTGGAAACAAATATGCTATTATAATAAAAAAGAAATGTTAGCTGTGTGTTTGTTACTCAATCACGCCCAAGTCACTGCACCGATTTAGCTGGAATTTCACTTGGCTACACTTGGACTCCAGTTTACTTATATTATTTCTATTAAAATCTAATCTATTGATTTTTTTAAAATATTGTGTCTTAGACTACGCAATCAATCGTTGTGTTCGCCTATTTAATGTAGAATTCATTTTTTCCTGTCTTACTTAAGACTGTAGCCAGGTAATAATTTCAGGTGAGTTTGGGGGTACAAAACCTCAAACTGCCACAAGAAAAGAAAAATTACGAATATTAAATTCCTCTTGAAGTTATCTGGAGTTTATTTTTATTTTAATTATTGGCAGAGATTAAATGCTTTAAGTGTTATACTTTTTTATCCTAGAAATTTAGAAATCATAACCTCTGTAGGAAATATTCCTACCTAGATGGTTATATTAAGGGTTGTTTACACTTTTATATATGAGTGAGTGATAGGAACATATTTTAGTACATAAAGAATTAAATAGGTAACAAAAATAGATTTATTAAGCTAAACATTAAGGTTGGAATTAGATTACATTAGTTGAGAATAAACAATAAGTATAAACTGTGGTTGAATCTCGTTGAATTGGCAAAGCAAAACATTAAGGTTATATAACTCCAAAGTTACAGTATCATCCCGTAGCTCGGGAGAATACGTCCTAGACGACACGCGAATCAGTCGGGCTAGCTGCCTTACTTCCACTGGAAGGTTCTAAACAAAATAAGGTGAATAGAGACAAATAATGATATAACACATGACACTATAATTTTAGAATTATTAGCCAATGTACGTCCCAGCTGGAAATAAAGAATTGTTTCAGAAATAGTAAAATGGACTGATGGTCCATTAAATCAGAGAATGGCTGAGAGGCAACCAGGTGTCTATCTTAAGTAGTACTATGGCCGGTCCTTTCCCAATGGGAATTGCCAGACCATTCAATAGTACTTAAATGACATCACCCACTGCCAGGGGTGAAACTCACGTTTAGAAAACACTTATTTTAAACACCAAATCAAATAAATGCCATCCAAAGGGGCGAAAGAAAAGTACTATCTGTCCGGGCCACCATAGAAGATTATCCGTGTTCCGCACTTGCGCATCCCAAAATAGTAACACAGAAAAAGAGATTCGAATAACAGTGCTGTGAGATACTGGTCCTCAAATAAAGGCGTTAGACACTCTGGTTGTAGCCATTCTAAAGGTAGCACATATGAGCATGACGTTCAAGGTGTCATGTGATACTGTGAAGTATTAAGAACTTACTCCTGAATAATGAACTTGTGAAAGAGAGGGCCCTAAAGCCTGTATCCTATCTTAAATAGAGATCAAGGCTCTCGCATTTAAGCTATATCATAAGGACATAGTAAAATATGTAGTCAACACCTCTGACATACAAAATAAGTTAGCCATATTGACCAAACTAACACGTCATATTGACGTACCAAAATAAAGCTATTATAATGACTCTATACAACTCGTCTGACTGGCGTTCAAAATAAAGGAGTCCTTTTGACTAAACTAAACACGTCTAAATGACGTACAAAATAAAGATTTCATAATGGCTAAACAGAATTTTACATAGTCTTAAGGACAAATTCAACACGTCTGAAGGACTTGGAAAAAACCAGAATACTTGGATTATTCGATGGGTTTCCCTCGGCGTCGATGTAGTGATTCCCACGTCCTAACCGTCATGGTCAGCGGTTTCTTCTCTAGGTGCCGGGCATAGTTTCCTTCGTCGACGAAAGCCAAGTGATGAACTAGAATAAATGGGCCAAGGAGATTCCTGTTTTATACTCTTTCCCAGACCAACAAATAGGGCAATGTCAACAACGGAAAAGCGAGAACATGGGAGGGAGTTTTGAAGCTAAGGGGAAAGGGTTGCCAAGGAAATCCACTAGGGGCGTAATTGTTGTAGCTCTTGTCGTCGCTAGTGATCGAGAAAGGTACCTCTAGTCTTTCTTCGATGTTGAGGTCAAGAGGTTAGACGTGCGTTGAAACTGCCACGCCTGTTCTTCCGCCATGCTAGTAGAACAGTTGGTGAAAGCATGGTGATCATATCCGGGAACATCCGTGTACTGTAAGTAGAATCTTGTTTATTTTACTTCTAAATCTATCACTATTAATTTTCCTCTTCTGATTCTCTTGTCGTAATTTAGGATATTTTGTGGATTCTGTTTTGTAGATGTCCTTTGATTTAAGAGACATGCTACACCTCCAAGTATACAAATTAACCATGAAGCACTTCTTAAATAAAGTTATAAGTGGTGTCGATAGTGAGAAGCCGAGGGAGGGGGGCGGAGGGTCTGGCATTGCCCCTTATGAATAATTTCCCCCGCTTGGATAAATGTATCCCTCTCTTGGTTTATTTCACTCCTCTTTTCATTTTCGAATATGATACGATTAAAAAATACTCCAAAAGATTCTTAAGGCATCGAAATAAAATAATAAAGATAAGGTTTGGACTGTTTTAAATATCTTTTAAAATCATCAAATTTTTTTAAAAAATCTGATTTAATATAATTACTCATAGATTCCGGAAAATAATAATTTTCCAATAAATCCCGGGTGAGGACCATTCAAATAGATTAAAGGCATCCAACTGTAAATAGTTTTCTGGGGAGAGGCCTAGGAGCTCTTTAATACTAAGAAGAGTGCCAGGTCCGCCAAAAACCTTTTTGGTCAGCTGCCGCCTTCATCCCACACAAACAAAGTTCCACCACCACTAGCCCAAATGACTCTTACTGTGGATTCAACCGTTCGCCGAGAAACTAGTGAAGAACAGAAACGTGGTCACGTGAAGAGCTCTAAGCCCAACACAAGATTTCCGCCTTATCTGTGCGAGCTATTCTGCTAAAGTTCAACTCATCTCTACTTTGTCCGCTCTGCCTGATATCTTCGGCACTTGCAAACCAATCAAATCTCAGAACCAACCATCTCAAATCAGTGCACATGTGCATATGTCAGCGCATATTTTATACAGCCAGAAGCAAGCAGACAGCTTCGTTGGTTGTTGTGAGGAGATTTTAAATAACCCGTTAACGTAAAGCGTGTGTATGGATGTATTGGATTGTGCCACGACACAGCGTTATGATTTGAAAACATCCATCAGCAGAATGATCTAAAATATATGTTTATCCGCTAGAAAATAAAATATGTTGTTAATCAGCTGTTTCAAGTTTGCGTTGCAATGTATCATAGGTCAACAACATACAGAGTGTGATTTGATGCTAATTGTGCCTTGGCTAGTCCGCCCGCTCTTCTGATGACCATGTTTACAATCTGACAAAGATATAAAGGAATTTTTTTACTGTTACAAGAGTTACTTAAGAGGACTGTTTAAACTCGGACAAGCATATCAACACGTTTTTTAAGTGGGTGGTATCAGTAGGTTGTGGCATAAGGCTCGAGTGTAGCTGAGGCTTATCGGCCAGTGACGAGGAAACAGAACAGACAAAACACTTTCTATTCAGCTCCCAATCTTCCTTTCACCAAGTAGTGAGGTGGTTCATCTCGCCTTTCAAATATTAGGCATATATTTTGTCGGCTCAGGTAGAAAAAACCCTTAGTTTTGATAGTGCGGGCAATTCATTTTACAAAGCAGTAATGGTTTACAGTCATTGGGTATATACTGGCCGAGGTATGATGGCTTATAATCACTAGATATATCCTGGCAGAGCATTGATGACTTAGTCACTAAGTATACCCTGGCCGAGGTATGATGACTTACAGTAACTAGTTATATCCTGGCAGAGGTGTGATGGCAGTCAGTAGGTACAGTCTGGCAGAGGAGTTGTGGATTACAATTACAATAGTTACGTATACTCTGATAGAGGAGAGATGGCTTACACTAGCTAGGTATACACTGACCGAGACGGAATGGCTTACAATTACTAGATATTCCCTGGCTGAGGAGTGATGGCTTACAGTCGTTATATATACCCTGGACGAAGAGTTGTGGCTTAGAGTCACTGGGTTTATTCCCCCTGCTTTATTTGGCTCGGTATCTTAACCATATTTAAATCCGAGCCGTTCTATGCAACATTTTGATATATCCTTTTTTTTAAACAATGTATCATTTTCTTATTTAAAGTATGATTACAAACAAGCTAACCACCTGAATACTACCTTATCCTAACTCCCTATGTTAACCCCCCACACTATACTAAATTAACTAAATCTTATTAGTTATTACTAAGTAGATGTTCATCGCCGAGATCTCTACTCTAAGCCCGAGGGTCACCAGGGGCTGCCAAACAGCCACCTTTTCCCATCTTGACCCAGGAGACCCAACTGCCTCAATCCATTTCTCTTGTTGCCAAGATAAGGGATCAGCCGGCTTAGGGTTCTCTCCTGTGCCCGGGTGTTGTCATGTCTCAAGGTTGTTGTTTTTTAGGCTGGAAAGACGGTCCTTCAGGTTGCTAGGGCAACCTCAACTTCCCTCAGGACCCATCAGCCGAACTGGTCTTCCAGGTCCCAACTCGTGTCCGTCACATTCCGGCTATTTATTACCTCTCCTCTCCAAGGGGTTGATTACGTCATCACCTAAATTTCAACCCCTCTGCTTATTCCAAAATATCCGCTACTGAGCACCATTGGTGTCGGTCTCAGTGTCACTCACTGTGTCACCAACATCGTTGTCACTGTCGTCAGTTCTGTTTTGTAGTTCTTGTCTGTCTATTCTTGGTCTTCTATCTAACTTCGTTCAGTGCTGTCAGGCAATCATTCCTAGCTTTGTCTGATACAATAGCGAGTTTCCACATAACTGGGTCTCTCAGAATGTGTCCTACAAGTCTTCCTTGTATTCCCAGTTGGAAGGGTCTTCTGACCTCTTGGGTTTAAACACATTCCAATACTACATGTTCTGGCGTTCCCTCCTGTCCACAGACACACTCACTCGAGTCAATCCTTCCCTCCTGTCCACAGACACACTCACTCTAGTCAATCCTTCCCTCCTGTCCACGGACACACTCACTCGAGTCAATCATTCCCTCCTGTCCACAGACACACTCACTCGAGTCAATCGTTCCCTCCTGTCCACGGACACACTCACTCGAGTCAATCGTTCCCTCCTGTCCACGGACACACTCACTCGAGTCAATCGTTCCCTCCTGTCCACGGACACACTCACTCGAGTCAATCGTTCCCTCCTGTCCACGGACACACTCACTCGAGTCAATCGTTCCCTCCTGTCCACGGACACACTCACTCGAGTCAATCGTTCCCTCCTGTCCACGGACACACTCACTCTAGTCAATCGTTCCCTCCTGTTCACGGACACACTCACTCGAGTCAATCGTTCCCTCCTGTCCACGGACACACTCACTCGAGTCAATCGTTCCCTCCTGTCCACGGACACACTCACTCTAGTCAATCGTTCCCTCCTGTCCACGGACACACTCACTCGAGTCAATCGTTCCCTCCTGTCCACGGACACACTCACTCGAGTCAATCGTTCCCTCCTGTCCACGGACACACTCACTCTAGTCAATCTTTCCCTCCTGTCCACAGACACACTCACTCTAGTCAATCGTTCCCTCCTGTCCACGGACACACTCACTCGAGTCAATCGTTCCCTCCTGTCCACGGACACACTCACTCGAGTCAATCGTTCCCTCCTGTCCACGGACACACTCACTCGAGTCAATCGTTCCCTCCTGTCCACGGACACACTCACTCTAGTCAATCGTTCCCTCCTGTCCACGGACACACTCACTCGAGTCAATCGTTCCCTCCTGTCCACGGACACACTCACTCGAGTCAATCGTTCCCTCCTGTCCACGGACACACTCACTCGAGTCAATCGTTCCCTCCTGTCCACGGACACACTCACTCTAGTCAATCGTTCCCTCCTGTCCACGGACACACTCACTCGAGTCAATCGTTCCCTCCTGTCCACGGACACTCTCACTCGAGTCAATCGTTCCCTCCTGTCCACGGACACACTCACTCTAGTCAATAGTTCCCTCCTGTCCACAGACACACTCACTCTAGTCAATCGTTCCCTCCTGTCCACGGACACACTCACTCGAGTCAATCGTTCCCTCCTGTCCACGGACACACTCACTCTAGTCAATCGTTCCCTCCTGTCCACGGACACACTCACTCGAGTCAATCGTTCCCTCCTGTCCACGGACACTCTCACTCGAGTCAATCGTTCCCTCCTGTCCACGGACACACTCACTCTAGTCAATCGTTCCCTCCTGTCCACGGACACACTCACTCGAGTCAATCGTTCCCTCCTGTCCACGGACACACTCACTCGAGTCAATCGTTCCCTCCTGTCCACGGACACACTCACTCGAGTCAATCGTTCCCTCCTGTCCACGGACACACTCACTCTAGTCAATCGTTCCCTCCTGTCCACGGACACACTCACTCTAGTCAATCGTTCCCTCCTGTCCACAGACACACTCACTCGAGTCAATAGTTCCCTCCTGTCCACAGACACACACACTCTAGTCAATCCTTCCCTCCTGTCCACAGACACACTCACTCGAGTCAATCGTTCCCTGCTGTCCACAGACACATTCACTCGAGTCAATAGTTCCCTCCTGTCCACGGACACACTCACTCGAGTCAATAGTTCCCTCCTGTCCACAGACACTCTCACTCGAGTAAATCGTTCCCTCCTGTCCACAGACCCACTCACTCGAGTCAATCTTTCCCTCCTGTCCACAGACACACTCACTCGAGTCAATCTTTCCCTCCTGTCCACAGACACTCTCACTCGAGTCAATAGTTCCCTCCTGTCCACAGACACACACACTCGAGTCAATAGTTCCCTCCTGTCCACAGACACACACACTCGAGTCAATCGATCCCTGCTTTCTTAAGGATGCCGGATATGGTCCTTTCCCAGTTATAAAGTGAACCAAACCCTGGGACGGTTCTAGATGCCCATTCTCAAGTCTTTCTACAACATTCAAAAACATTTGAAATGTTTGCCTCCCAGTTTCTCTTTCCTTCCATTGTCTCTGCCACTCTGCTAACAGTTCCACTTCTGCCTCCCCAGCATTGTTGACTTTCGGGGAAGTTAGCATCTTCACTTTTTCCAGCTTATTTTTCTTCAACCAGTATCATACTCCTTTTTTCCTTATCAGGAGATCCAGCGGCCACGCACCTAGGGTGACGATCAGGGCATCTGTTGCCTCAGTCCAGTAGGCTCCTGACAACCTCAGAATAATGTTCCTTTGAATCCCCAGATGGCTCTAGCGGGTACTACGTTGTTAAGTCTGTTGGCCCATATTCAAGCTCCATAGCCGACAATGGAGAGTCATATTGTTTGGTGGTATGTCTTGATTATCCACGTAGGTAAGTGGAACCTTCGCTGAACTGTTCTTATGATCTTGTTCAAAGCCTTTAGGGATTTGCCCACCACCTCATCCATATGAGCCATGAAGTTCCTGTTCTCATCCAGTGTGACTCCCAGGTATCTGACCATATGGCTTCTCCTGATTGCCTTTCCATCGATCTTAATGCTAGGATTCCGAATTAGTTTCTAGGTATAACCTGGTAGAGGAGTGATTGCTTAGCAGTCGTTAGAAATATCCTGGTAGACTAGTGATAGCTTATACTCGTTAGATATACTCTGGCCGTGGAGTGATGGCTTAAAGTCATTAGGTATACCATGGCCGAGGAGTGGTGGCTTTATAGATATGAGACGGAAAATTTTCCCTATATGTTTTCCAGAAAATTTCTCATAATAGAAGATTTTCAATCATTATTTTTGTAAAATAATTTCAACTGATTAAATTGAACTATAATGTAATCGAGATATAGGTCTCCCCAATGTCAACGTTTATACTTAATATTAGTTTCTCCTAAGGGCGTTAACACCAGAAACATCAACAAACGAGCTTTTGTGGCCGCACGGTCTAAGGCGCTACTATCACACTAGACTAGACTGCCGATGATAGGGAGATCAGTATTCGATACCAGTCGGTTGCACTGAGGGTGGTTTCCCTAAATATCATATAGCCGAAGCTGTTATTAATTTTAGAGAGGAATTCATCATATAGATATCATATTCTGAAAATTGAGAAATGACACCTGTACACGGGAATCGAACCCGGGACCTTTGGCTTAGTACGCCAATGCTCTACCACTGAGATATCCAGGAGTCGTCTCGTGCCCAGGGTCATTCTTCACTGATATTTTAAGGCAGAGTCTATGATGGACGTGCGGAAATCATCAGATTTATTCACGAGCTATCAGATAACGCAGCCATCTTCGACTCGGTAGTTGGCTTGTTACTGCCACTAGTACAATGATTAGCTTTGGCTATTTGAATCTTAATATTATCCGTAAAGTTATAATAATAATTGTAATCATTGTACGAGTAGCAGTAGCAAGTCAACTACCGAGTCGAAGATGGCTGCGTTATCTGATGGCTCGTGAATAAAGCTGACGATTTCCGCACATCCATCATAGACTCTGTCTTAAAATATCAGTGAGGAATGACCCTGGGCACGGGACGACTCCTGGATAATTCAGTGGTAGAGCATTGGCGTACTAAGTCAAAGGTCCCGGGTTCGATTCCCGTGTCCAGGTGTCAGTTTTAATTTTTCGAATATTTCCCCAAATAGTTTTCCACTCTCACGAGTTCAATTCCTCTAAATTCAAACTTCCTCATCCCTAACACATTAGAGTAATTAGTACATAGGTGTACAATTCAAACGGTTAGTAAGACGTGGTGATAAAAAAGTAGTAAAGAAACAAATGAATGCGAGTCTTTTTTGACATGTTATATTCATAAATTATACTTCAAAGTCGTTAGATATACCCTGGCCGAAGAGTGATGGCTTACAGTCGTTAGGTATACCCTGGCCGTACAGTGATGGCTAACAGTCATTATATATACCCCGGCTAAGGAGTGATAGCTTACAATCATTATATATACCCTGGCCGAGGAGTGATGACTTACAGTCGTTAGGTATACCATGGCCGAGGAGGGTGGCTTATATTCGCTAGATATATCCTGGTGGAGGAGAGGTAGCTTACAGTCACTAGGTATACCCTGGCGGAAGAGAGGTAGCTTACAGTCACTAGATATACCCTGGTGGAAGAGAGGTAGCTTACAGTCACTAGGTATACCCTGGCGGAAGAGAGGTAGCTTACAGTCACTAGGTATACCCTGGTGGAAGAGTGGTAGCTTACAGTCACTAGGTATACCCTGGCGGAAGAGAGGTAGCTTACAGTCACTAGGTATACCCTGGTGGAAGAGAGGTAGCTTACAGTCACTAGGTATACCCTGGCGGAAGAGAGGTAGCTTACAGTCACTAGGTATACCCTGGTGGAAGAGAGGTAGCTTACAGTCACTAGGTATACACTGGTGGAAGAGAGGTAGCTTACAGTCACCAGGTATACCCTGGTGGAAGAGAGGTAGCTTACAGTCACTAGGTATACCCTGGTGGAAGAGAGGTAGCTTACAGTCACTAGGTATACCCTGGTGGAAGAGTGGTAGCTTACAGTCACTAGGTATACCCTGGGGAAGAGTGGTAGCTTACAGTCACTAGGTATACCCTGGTGGAAGAGAGGTAGCTTACAGTCACTAGGTATACCCTGGTGGAAGAGTGGTAGCTTACAGTCACTAGGTATACCCTGGTGGAAGAGAGGTAGCTTACAGTCACTAGATATACCCTGGTGGAAGAGAGGTAGCTTACAGTCACTAGGTATACCCTGGTGGAAGAGAGGTAGCTTACAGTCACTAGGTATACCCGGGTGGAAGAGTGGTAGCTTACAGTCACTAGGTATACCCTGGTGGAAGAGAGGTAGCTTACAGTCACTAGGTATACCCTGGCGGAAGAGAGGTAGCTTACAGTCACTAGGTATACCCTGGTGGAAGAGTGGTAGCTTACAGTCACTAGGTATACCCTGGCGGAAGAGTGGTAGCTTACAGTCACTAGGTATACCCTGGTGGAAGAGAGGTAGCTTACAGTCACTAGGTATACACTGGTGGAAGAGAGGTAGCTTACAGTCACTAGGTATACCCTGGTGGAAGAGAGGTAGCTTACAGTCACTAGGTATACACTGGTGGAAGAGAGGTAGCTTACAGTCACTAGGTATACACTGGTGGAAGAGAGGTAGCTTACAGTCACTAGGTATACCCTGGTGGAAGAGAGGTAGCTTACAGTCACTAGGTATACCCTGGTGGAAGAGAGGTAGCTTACAGTCACTAGGTATACCCTGGTGGAAGAGAGGTAGCTTACAGTCACTAGGTATACCCTGGTGGAAGAGAGGTAGCTTACAGTCACTAGGTATACACTGGTGGAAGAGAGGTAGCTTACAGTCACTAGGTATACCCTGGTGGAAGAGTGGTAGCTTACAGTCACTAGGTATACCCCGGTGGAAGAGTGGTAGCCTACAGTCACTAGATATACTTTGGTAGAGGAGTGGTGCCTTACCGTTAAAAAAATTAAACCCTTCTTGAAAAATTCAGTTTATAGTAAAAATATTTATTACGCTTACACTAATGTCAGATGTGCTGAAATAAAATGGAATATATGAGCATGGCGGTCATTACGTGAACGTTATTTACACTTTACATGTATAATCAAAATTAAAAACCCCTCTACCTAATAATAGCATGTGTTTTTTGCCTCTTTTTTACTAAAAAATATAAATATTTTAGCTTGATACATTAAATATGTCGTAAATCCAACTACACTAACTAATTTTTGTAGCACATTTCGTTTAATGGTAAGAGAGAGAATACCAAAGAGAATAATGGAAATTAAGTTTCTAACAAAAATACCACAAAGGAGGCAACGAAAAATATGGGATGATTAGATAACAGAAAGTGTTCAAGGGAAAGGAGAAGGCTGGAAGCAAATAAAATAAGAAGAATGATGGAAGAATGGAGGAAGATGGAGGTATTTTAATAAAGTGACCCGGTAACAGGCTTGAAACAGTTGATGATGATGATGATGATGATTTGGTCCGATAAGTTAAAAGGTAATAATATGGACTCTAAATATTTACATTGCTCTTATTCTGGCTAATTACATCATGAGAATATAATGATAGCTTATAAAATATAATGGTCTTAAAAGAAAGGATATTATGTAAAAATTTGACAATGGATTAATTGTTATTAAATATAATAGATTTTAGATACTGTATATTCTGAGAAATGAATCGTTATTCACGTACACCTTCTCCCTGATGTCATTTTGTAATCATCGAAATTTGTATGGAGAATCGACAATTTGTGGTAATAAGTTCTCTTTGTAAAACCTAAAAAATTAAAACAAATAGTCCAATTAAATTAAATGTTCCTAACTTAAAATCACATATACCACTCATTTAATATCCGGTGGATTTTTACAATTAACAAGCAGGCTATTCCCACTAGGGACATCAAATGCATGCATCAAAAGCATTTTTACGGCATTAGCACCAAAATCTAAGAGTAAATAAGTAGGATAAATGAATAAGAGGTAGGTAGTTTACCAGCATTCGCCTGTAGAGAAGTTAATAAAAAAATACCCCCGGCTAAAAAATAATGTCATTAATTTCAAACTCAGACATCCATAGAAAAATAATGTTAAATTACCCCTATGTGCCCTTTTTTTTTGGGGTGAGATTGTGGAATTTTAAAGAAAATGCTTGGTTTTTATTAAATTTTTATAATTGTTAAATATTACTTATATTCTTTCAAATACCTCACATCACAGTAATTTAAAGTTATGGGGCATTTCCCCCAATTATGAACCCTAAGTATGTCGAAAATGCTATGTGGGATCATGCTTATATTGAAGTTATTCTAGAGAGCTTCTTTGGCATTAATTTTGTTTTAGTATTTAGTATTGATCTAGCTATTTTGTTATTTATACACCAAAAAACTCACTTAGTTTTGAGAAAATTGAACAAAACAATTTTTGGCACGAGGAAACGTGTCACAACCTTGAAAGGTATGCCTACCTTACTAAAAAGGAATATAGTACATGGGGCTCCAGGAAATGGGAGGCCTTTAATTAGAAAAAAATATTTTAGATGAGGTGGCTATAAAATTAAAGTTTGGCAGACAGGTAGAGAGAGAATTCCAAATAAGCAAATAAATAAGTTTTAATTGAGACTTTGGGAAACAGGTGGAGGGCGGGCAGAAAAAACCTAATAAGGCTCGGAAGGAAATTAAAATTTGCCAGGAATATAGAGGGCTTGCTCCAGTAATAAAATAAATATTAAATACTGTGTTTACTATTTAGAAAATAGCCTAAAAAAAGGGTTGAGGGATGTTAGCTTAAAATCGATCCAAAAAAATTATAAACTGTTCTTTTTGGCACGGAGGAAAATTTAAATTTGCCAAGTTTGTAAAAGAACCACTCCAAAATAACCATAAAATCTGGAAAGTTTGAAATTTAAAAATAGGGTTTAGGAAATGGCTGATAGAAAAAAACAAATGTCTTAATATGGTAGAAAATTTTAATTTTGTATAGCCAGAGGAAAAAAATCTAAAAATAGACGAATATATAAATTAAAGACTATCTTAAAGGGGATCCATTAGGTAGCATTGCATCAACAAAGCTACAATCAAAGAATAAACTAGCGCCTTTCTAACATCGACATAACAATTTATAGCATAGCTACAAATTCTGGTGGCACGGTGATCCGTGATGCTATTTGGAAAACCTGGATGTTTATTATTCAATACGTTTCTGTAACAGAGGATATTTTTTATCTATGCTCTTTGGTGAATTGTGATGCTCTTCTATCCTAAATATTTCTGTAACAATGTTGGTTCATCTTATTTTACGATCGTGTTTAGGTAAAAATTGCGTTGTTAATGCTCTGCCTTTGTTTGTGCACCCAGTTTGTGAACTAGGTAATATTTTGTCTCAAATATTTGTTTATTAATTATAATTGTTGGTTTTTGATTGCCATTGTTATCATCGAGGGATTATCAAAAAGTGGGCAGCCGGATTTTTAATTTTTAATTTGAAATAGTTTTTGTTCTGCTTAACCGTGCTAATAACGGGTCGAACTGCTAATTGTATATAAAACAATATGCTACACTTGCCTAAAACCTATCATGTTTATGTGAATAATTGATTTTCAAGTTTAATAATTTTATCCGTCCCACCAGATGTCGTTGAAAACGAATTATTATGTTTAAGTGTGTGCAAGCGTGGGCCACAACTATTTTAGTTACAAGTACATCCAATTTCATTAACAGTTATAATAAGGACATGGGAATCGAACCTAGGATCATTTGTCTTTGTGTGCCAGTCCTTTAAGTTATAATTATGTAGTCATAGAATATCCTGATAAGTTCTTATATATTATTTAAGTAGGCGACTGAGCCAATCTAGATGATAGCTGTTGAGATTACATACGAATACAGTTTAGTTTATAATATGACATAAATAACCTACATTTTATGAGCTCATTTTATAATATTTGGTAAGAAATCATGTATTCAGCTAAAAACATACAGCTCTCTATTAATATGTTTCTATATTTGACTCGAAAGGCCCAAATAAAATAATATTTAACCAAAATAGTTGCATATTTGGAGGCTGCTGGTCGGAGGTATTATTCATGTCATATTTAACCTATCACCGTTTACAGATGGGCCCAAGTTTTAATCTCATCAGGATACTCTGTCGGTTTTACAAGAAAGAGAAACACATCACTTAAAAAGTGTTTGTACAAATTACCACAACATGCCAAACAATAAAAAGCGATTTTGTAGTCCCTTAGTATATTTATTACAGGTATTACTGAAGACTATCTGCATTGGTGGGCGTGTGGTCTAATCGTCAAGCTCTTTCAGTTTGGTTTACCGATGATAGGCAGGTCGTGGTAAGAACCCCAGGCGGGTATATCAATTGTGAGGTTATTTTTTAATGGTTTCCCAACCTCACTTTCTGCAAATGGGGATAAATTTCCTTGAAATGTTACCATTATATTATGTATCTCATTAATAAGTATATAGCCCGGATGCTTAAAAAACCACAGAGTAAAATAAAACAAAAATAATGATTAATCCAAGAAAGAAAGAATTCAAAGAGCAATTAAGATAGAATTCATCAATATTAGCCTGGACACCGAATAAAAAACCTCTTTCATAGAAAAACACAGATCTAGATGTCCCGGGATCGATCTTCGTTGCTTCCAGATTTTTCTCTGAAGCATTGGCTCTTTAAAGTGCTCAAACTCAGCCCTGTGATGACAAATGAGAGCTACTTGAATAAAGAAGTAGCAGATTCAATCTAGAAAACTGAGTTTAACGGCTGGAGAGTTTGTTGTGCTGACTACATGATACCCTCTATCCACAAATGTTAACACTATCATCATCGCAAACGGTGATGGCCGCTCGGTCGGTGTATCTCACTTACAGGATCATTCTATAGAGTTTTTTTGTACTCTCATTTTATCATATTATCCTCTACTAGTCATATATTTAATATGGTTAGTAAGGCTACAAATGTCTGGAATAGCATTGATCTCTTGATATAAACATCAAACACTTCATGAGAACGAGTCTACAATTGCTAATTCTAGTGGTTCTCAAACCCTGGTCCACAGTCGAGACCATTGGGAATAAATACATATTCTGTAAAATACCTGTCTTTTATAGCTTAATAAAGAAGTGAGAGTGGGAAATTATCCACCTTCAGTACATCCAGCCGGGATTCGAGTCTTGACCTCCCCGTCACCGACAAACCAGACTAGACGAGCTTGATGTCTAGTTCGTGTAGCTATCGATGGGAGTTGAATAATATTTCTGATAAGTGTGTCCAACTAACATTCAGTCATTTGGCAACTGATTATTTTATTAATCTCCCATAGGAAAAAATGGGACGTTCTGAAAATTTAAAAAAGAACATTCTTAATATATTTAACAACGTTTGACTACATGAACGAGATCCACCATAGAGTAAAGCAGAATGAAGTCATTTTTTCTGCTTCTGTGTTTGAATGGTTTAGGTTAGAGTGTCACACTCGCATTAGACTAGACTGTTAATGATGGGGAAATAGGGTTTCGAATTCCAGTGGGGTGTAACGAGGGTGGTTTTCCCTAAAGAGTTTTACACTCCCCTGAAAATGTTGGTACTTTTCCTCTAAAACCAACCTTTTTTCCTAAAAAATTAGCGTAAATAGCACATATGCGTTCAACCGGGATGGGTGATAAGATTCATTAGCAAAATAGAGTCCTGTACATATGTTATTGTGGTACTATTAAAATAGAAACACAAACTTAGCCTATTCTTTAAAAGTGAAAGACCATTTTGGCTTCAACTTGAGCAAAACTTATCAATAGCTGTAATGCGAGTGGTCTGTCAAAGAGACGGTAGGATCCTTCTAACTTCTCCCCCCCCCCCCCCCCCCCCCCCCCGTGTACTCCTGCTCTTCAAGTTGTTTCTCTTCTGTTCGACATTCTCCCTCCCCCTTCACCTTTCATCCTTACCCATGATGGCCGTGCGCTCGGTCAGCCAACACTCGGCAGCACTATCTGGGCCCAGATATAAATTCTAATTTAACTAATATCTTAAGTTTTTGTGCTGTGACCACAGGATTTTATCACGAAATCTTTATCTCGCAGCTCATAGCTAGGACCCTATGGTTTTAATTTAGTCTAGTTATCCATATTTCTCTTGTAAAATTAAGAGGATTTTGAACAATTTACTTTTTTCCCAGTTGATGAAATAAAATATAACATAAAATCCAAGAGACACTCTCAAATTTGTTGGATTTTTTCCTTCAACGTACTCTTATTAATAGTTGATAAATTAGATCAATAAGACACACATGTTTTGGTATATCTTTCAAGTATTATGGTAGCCCCTATTAACCATTTTCATAAATTCCTACACATTTAGCATTAGGAATAATCATATCAGATTAACTTACACAATTTCCTACACTTGTCTACATTACACACTAAATTATCAAAACTAAAGTCATACACAACATAGTATTTACAGCACGCAACTATCTTCAGGTAGACTGTTCTAAAACTGCCACTGTTTTTATTTTCGCCAACTACAATCTGAAACACTACCCTCTCACTCTTATTTCTCTCCTGACTTATTTGTGACGTGTTCTCGGATCTAATCTCAAATTTACCCTCCCACATTTCTCCCCACATTCCTAATACTCTCTCTTTACTGTGTTAGCATGTTGTCTTGGTCTACAGTCTACACAGGTGTGTAGACTAACTATTGAACACAATCACAAACTATGTTTAAAATTTTAACTAAGGATTGGGAAATAGATGGGGTGAGGCATGATGGCTAGAATTTCAACAACTAATACCAATAAGCATTTGTAAGTCTAGTAAAAAATTGGAATTTTGGCAATCATGTCAAAAGACCACCATCATAAAATACTGAATATTTTTAATTTCTAAAATAAATTAAATAATGCTCTCCAAATTTAACAAACTTTTTTTAAACACTCTTTTTTGTGGTGGAAAATTTAAATTTGGCAGGTAATAGTAGGGGCCAATATATTTCCTTAACAGCTTTTATTTAATTTATGATATTTGTAAAATTATATTGCTCTTTTTTTACTTTCTCGATATATTACAGGTAGAGAAAATGTTGTGATAGTCAAAAAAATATAGCTCGAGATTTAGATGAATGTTGACGTTCCATGACCCCCCGAATCCAAAAAAGTGTTTTTTGTAATGCCATTGTCTGTGTGTCTGTTTAACCCTAAAATTAAGAGTAAATTTATAAAAAGCGAAAAGAGATGAAATCGATTTTCTCCAAATCGGCTCTAACGATTTGGATTAAAATTCGTATCTAGGCGTTGATTTAGATTATAAATAAAATGGATATTTTCATTTTCCTATAAAAATGACTTTTAGGGTACTTTAAAGAAGTGGAAATTACCGTATCTCCGCAACTATTTGAGATACTAAACAACTTATCATTGCAAAATTGTAATACTATAAAAAATAACAAACTTTTAGTTGACGTATATTTTTATAAAACCAACACTTTCTGAGATATTGGAAAATATATTAATACAATTTTGTGAGCTTTAGCTCTAAAGAGATAATACTTAAGTTTTGATGAATTAATTCTCTAATTCCATAGAGTAATTAAATATAAGTAGGTTTCTCAAAAAGTGTTATGTTATTTTATTTTAACCTCTTAGGAGAAATGTTTGTACAGCGATGATCTTTCTCCTTCATTTTAGACTCAATAGTCAAATATTTACATTTTTTATTGGTCTAAATTTATAAATGAGGAATTTAATATCAACGCGATGACCTGAAGATTTGCAACTCCTAATAAAATGCTAAAATTATAACCGGAAGTCGAAATTTTAATATGAAGTGTTGACCCTTGTGGACCCAATATCAATCATTTTTATTGGTCCAAACAAACAAATGAGGACATTAATTCTTTAAAAATAAAATTATAAAATTTAAAACCGGGACTAGAAAATGTTTAACGTAAGTATAGTGCAATTTATGCTTGGGTTTGCTAGTGTATACTATTTAGTTTCACATATATTACGAGTTTTGAGTAAATATCTCCATTTTTAAACAATAGAGCGAGAAAGTCCGCGCGGAGTTCCTTACCATTTATTTCCAATATGATTTTGTAACAATATATAATCTAATCTATTTCCACGTGTCTTATGATCGCTCACAGGCAAATATTGCGTTCTCCATGAATTACGTTCATTTTTACACTTAGTTCAAGGGCTGATTAATGTTTAATTTCAATGAATGTTTTAAAAATTTATTGGTTGATATTTGGTTTGGAATTGTCATAGTTATCTTTATAAAGTACAGGAACAAATTATATAAAAAGTGAAGCAGGATGCTGAACATTCTAATTCGATATTGGTTTGATTTCTATCTATCCGCATGAATTATAAGAACATTCCCAAACATCCCAGAAACCTCCTGTTTTAGTCATTCTACTTTTCGAAAAGTTGACCAAATTTAAATTAATAGAGGATTAATATCTAAACAAAATTTAAGATTTGGCTTCTTTTCCTTGTGGTTAATTTTATATTATAAAAAAGAACAAAAGCTATTAGGATACACAGATTATCAGCTTTGTTGGGCAATAGTAAGGAAGCTGATGCAAGGAATTTAAACTTTTAATAGAGCCTGGTTTGGAAATAAGTTTAGAAGGGAATGTCAAAAACACGAAGTATACGATCACACATACACATATAACACATATTGGAAAAGATAATTTAGAGATTACAGCAAACAACATATCATTTGACAGGGATAGTTACTTTGAGCAACACATCATTTGACAAGGTTTGGTGTTGTTGTGATAACATTCGAATTTGGCGTTAGTTAGCAGTATTTAATCAAGCTGGAATTTGTATTTCTGGTAAGTTATAGTCTTATACATATTTTTGCACCATTTTCGGTCAAGTTTGGCTCTACATTTTACTTTGTATTTGTGTTAGTTTGCAATAGTAATGTTCTTTAAATTTTTCGTTGTGTGTATCTGGAAGTAAAAATCCTCCCTGCTCCTTCCACTCACCTTTATTTACTGACTGCTTTGTTTTGTGGTTAGCGGTAGTTCTGGTAATCCGGAGTAACACTGGGCATGGCAGGTAGTGTGGGGGTGAGACCGGAAGTGGTCTGGAGTTCTGTCTTCTCGCAGTTGTAAGGAGACCTCAGTGTAATAAAGATGGGCAAAGCTAAAGATGTCACACCGCGAAAGAGAGCGCAAATTGAAGTCCTTTCGAAAGCTGGAGGTAAAACAAAAGCTCAAATTAGTCAGATTGTAGGAGTAAGTACTGGTTATGTTACGCGATTCTCACAGAAGATAACGGATCATAAACGTACCACACCACAACAAGTGGGCAGGTGCGGTAGAAAACGCGTGATATCACCCATTTTAAAGAGAATTTTGTTTCTAGAACAGCGTACAAAATGAAACATGACATCAACTCTGGCGGTTGCTCTGGAACATGGATGAAAAGTGTCTGCTAGCACTATCCGCCGTAGGCTTTCCGAAGGCGGATCAAAAGCAAGAATACCTTGTAAAAAGCAAAAGCTGACACCTGCCATGATACAAAAAAGCCTTGATTGGGCCATGAAACACAAGGACTGGATATCTGAACACTGGGGAAAGGTAAATAAAGTACCAGAAATGTATTAAAAGTCAAATTATCATTATTATAATACAAGTTTTGATGTAATTTTAGTTTGCTTTTTCATTTATTCGCTTATTGTCAAGCGAATAACGAAAATACTTGTTTCAGGTATTGTTCAGTGACGAGACGATTATCTCTGCTGTTTAATAAAAACCCCAGTACGTAAGAGGGCCAGGAGAGGCTTTCAGGAAGGAGTGTGTAGTGCAAAATGTAAAGCACCCAACCAAAGTTATGATTTTGAGTGGGATTTCAATTTATGGGACTGGTAAAATTCATGTAGTTTGAGGAAACATGAATGCTGGGAGATGGTAGAAACGTGTGTTGTACCTATGATGAGTGATTGGTTCCCAACAGGTAGTGGGATTTTCATGCAAGATGGTGCGTCATGCCACAGGGCATAAAGTGTTATAAGCAAACTACAAGAATAGGACATATTTGTGTTGGAATGGCCCGGAAACAGCCCAGATATGAACCCTATCGAGTCTGTGTGGAGTGTTTTGAAGAAAAAAGTGAAACAGAAGCACCCGACAACTAAGGAAAGTCTAGTAAAACACATTATATCTGTGTGGCAAAATGACGAGGAAATTGTACAAATGTGCAAGACAGCAATAGAGGGCATGCCACGTCGAATCGAAGCCTTAATAAGGGCTAAAGGGTGACAGACTAGGTAATAGAAGGAATATAAAGACTGTAAGTAAAGTAAAAGTGTGTGTAGGTATAGTTTAGTAAAAGTTCATAATAGAATAAATTAATTATCTCGTTAAAATGAGAAAATTGCTAATAATTTGCACACGTCTGTAGATTGTAAATTAGGAAAATATTACAATCGGGAAATGCATGCTATTACTCGCTCAGTAATTTGTTGCCTTCTATCAAGGAATGATAAACTCAGGATACACCAAATAGTTATTTTACTGTGGTTCTCTGTGTGTGAGAAACATATCCTCTTACCTTAAATGACGAAAACAAATATAGTGTGTTCGGAGACAAGGTGCTTAACAAGATATTTGGTCTCAAATATGATTAATATACTTGGTAGTGGAGGAGGTTACATAATGTTGAGTTACATATTCTAGATTTATCACCAGACATTGTTAGTATAATCAAGTTTCGGGGATTAAAGTGGGCAGGACATGCAGTACGAATGGAAGATTCTAGAACCTTGATCGGAGTAATAACTGGCAAACCCAATGGGAAATTACCAATGAGAAGACCTAGACGCAGATGGGAGGATAGCATTAGAATGGACCTGAAAGAAATAGGGTGTGATGAGGTGGACTGGATATAACTAGTTCAAGTTAAGGATAGGGTGTGATGAGGCGGACTGGATAGAACTAGTTCAAGTTAAGGATAGGGTGTGATGAGGCGGACTGGATAGAACTAGTTCAAGTTAGGGATAGGGTGTAATGAGGTGGACTGGATATAACTAGTTCAAGTTAAGGATAGGGTGTAGTGAGGTGGACTGGATAGAACTAGTTCAAGTTAGGGATAGGGTGTAATGAGGTGGACTGGATATAACTAGTTCAAGTTAAGGATAGGGTGTGATGAGGTGGACTGGATATAACTAGTTCAAGTTAAGGATAGGGTGTGATGAGGCGGACTGGATAGAACTAGTTCAAGTTAAGGATAGGGTGTAGTGAGGTGGACTGGATAGAACTAGTTCAAGTTAAGGATAGGGTGTGATGAGGTGGACTGGATATAACTAGTTCAAGTTAAGGATAGGGTGTGATGAGGCGGACTGGATAGAACTAGTTCAAGTTAAGGATAGGGTGTAGTGAGGTGGACTGGATAGAACTAGTTCAAGATAGGGATAGGGTGTAATGAGGTGGACTGGATAGAACTAGTTCAAGTTAGGGATAGGGTGTAATGAGGTGGACTGGATAGAACTGGTTCAAGATAGGGATAGGGTGTAATGAGTTGGACTGGATGGAGCTAGTTCAAGTTAGGGATAGGGTGTAATGAGGTGGACTGGATAGAACTAGTTCAAGTTAGGGATAGGGTGTAATGAGGTGGACTGGATAGAACTCGTTCAAGATAGGGATAGGGTGTAATGAGGTGGACTGGATAGAACTAGTTCAAGTTAGGGATAGGGTGTAATGAGGTGGACTGGATAGAACTAGTTCAAGATAGGGATAGGGTGTAATGAGGTGGACTGGATAGAACTAGTTCAAGTTAGGGATAGGGTGTAATGAGGTGGACTGGATAGAACTCGTTCAAGATAGGGATAGGGTGTAATGAGGTGGACTGGATAGAACTAGTTCAAGTTAGGGATAGGGTGTAATGAGTTGGACTGGATGGGGAGAGGGTGTAATGAGGTGGAATGGATACAACTAGCTCAAGATAGGGATAGGTGGCCTACTTTTGCAAGTGTGGCAATTAATGTTCGAGTTCGTAAAGTCATAAAGTAAATAAAAAAGAACAAAGTTACTTTATAGATTTCCCGTGGAAAGATCGAGTACACTATCTAGTATTAAATATAACTGCATGTATGCATTTTTTCTAATACATATATTAATAGTTTTTATTTCTCATTTGATCAAAAACTCCTCAAAATCAAACATTATCTCAAGCATAAAAAACTCAACTCAACTACCACCTGGAGCTGATAGTATTGTTTTATATGAAAAGGGGTCATGAATAAAAAAGTTAAATAAAATGTGCGCTCCGTTCACCAACCAAAGAAAACCAGCAAAGCTTTATTCATGGGTATTTACTTAGAGCCCTACTCGAATAAAGAACCCAAGCCCCTATATCCTGGTGTGTTCTTGTTCCAAGACCAACATGATGAGGCACAGTCCCCCGAGAGACTGAACTTCATCTCCCAGTGGGCGGCCCCACCCCCATTATTTCATCCCATCTCCCTCCCCAACACGTAATTAATGTGTTTAGCTGGTAATAACACTTGTTCTCTAAAACTGTGGCTAGCCACTCCACGCAACACTGGCTCATATCCACAGATACATTTCAGTGTAGTGCTATATTTGGAGTGAGGACTAGGACAACACTGGCTCATATCCACAATATGTAGAGTTTTCTAATCACAGACGAGGTTTTGTCAACGTTAATTTCGTCTGCTGGAAACATGTAGATGTTTTCCTTAAGCTTACCACACAAAAACACCGTTTTCACATCAAACTGAATAATATCTAATTTAATTGGCTGCTATTGGTAGTAGAGCTCGTATTGAATCAAACCGTATGGTGGGGAATAGGTATCATTGTAGTCGACCCCTTACTTCTGTGCATAGCCTTTAGCACAACATCTTGAGTTGTATCTTGACATGTTTTGCTTCCTTCTGCTGTACGTTTCACTTTTAAGACCCATTTTAAATTTATGGTACTTTTACCTGAGGATAAATACACAAGTTTCTAGGTGTTGTTCTTATCAAGTGCATCAATTTTGTTTAGATATAATTATTCCACTGCATCTGCATCAGAACTCTTCATAGCTTCCTTGTAAGTTTATGGCACACCTAGTTCCATCAGATTGACTTCAAAGTGTTTGGGAGGCCTGATGACATCTCTTGGAGGCAACTCATAGATTGCTTCAATTTGCCCTGGTTCTCCGTGATCCTGTTCAGGATGCTGTGGTTCTACATCCTCCTTCTGAATCCTTTTATCGTAATGATATGTATTTTATATTAATACTGGAACTGTGTTTTTTGTGGGTTGAAAATACTTGTGTTTTCATTGAGGATCAAATTTCGTGACACAATGATTTTTCAAGTATTTTGATACAATAGATGATAATTGGTTGATATTCCATCATATCTCACAAGGATACACTTCTTGTTCTTTGGCATCAGTGTGTTCCGGTTTTCCTTTGGTACAGGCATGAATGCATCGCTGCTAAAACTTCTTATATGTAAAGTAACATCACAGGTTCTTACCCAGTCCATTATAACTACAACCGGACCTCAAGTTGCCTACAAATTACATTTAAAATAGAAAAGGTGAAAATAAAAGGGGGGAATCACAAATTCTAATATAAAGAACTAAAAATATCAAACTTATAAATAATTTATTTAGCAAAAAAAACATATATTTTAAATTAAATTACAGAAGTTTCGGTGAGTTGAATGCTATGGTTAATTATTAACGATTCACCAAGGCATACTATTAATTAGTATTTAGTTAATTATTTAATAGAGAAGCTTGAAAACTAATAACAATTATTAAACCATTTAATGGGAGAAGCCCGGAAACAATAATTTACAAAGCACCTTAAATATTTAATATGAGCATTACATTTTGAACTTTCAAAAGGTTAAGCCCAAAATTTACTTTATTATGAGAGAAGCTTAAAAAAAAATCAATTAGCAAACCATTTAAAGGGAGAAGCCCGGAAACTATTATTTATAAAAGCACGTTTAGCATTTAATATGAACAATAAATAATAAACTTTAAAAAGGTTAAGGGGATGGATCACCATGAGAGATGAGCGCGGCCGGTTTCTAAGGCGATTTCTCTGTACATGATTACTAAGAAAACTACTATACATATTTGAATCAGATTTTTACTACTGTAAATATCAATTCACTTACATGGTTTATAGTTTATTCATATCCACCCAGCCAACTTAAATTTAAATTTTTTAAAATAATTTAATGAATACTGCATGAAACAAACTGGGTTTGTCATTGAAATGTGGGAGGACTTGGGCTAAAACGGTTTTCATTGTGTTACAATAAACACATTTCTTTATCATTTAGTATAACTTAACGCCAGTTAAAAGTTAAATATTTGTAAGCAGCTTTGTTTAAATGATTTTTGCATGATCGTATTTTCTTGGTTTAATGTTTTATTTTTTAAAATCTGCAGACAAAGCATAAACCGAGTAAATATGATTGAGAATAATTATCCTCTCATTTTTCAACATACATATTGTTTTAAACTAAAATAAGGTGGTACAGTTTTATTTTAATTAAAAAAAAGTGTTGTGGAGCTGTATGCTGCGACCTATCGGTGTAAGATTGAACAAGATGAAACTATCGTAAAAATCCAAGGCAGTGATGCCAAGCGTTGCATTGTGACTAACAGATTTCTCAGGAAAAATATCAACTCGACTACGTTCATTTATGAAATAAGTTGTATGAATACGACGTGTTTTGCAACGGAAGCCGTTTAAGTAAAAAGAGATAGAAGAAAATAAATAAAAAACTACTTTATCTCTCAACCAGACTAAAGAAAAATAAATGTTCTGAACTTGTGAATTGAATAAAAAATAGGTGTTATGGATTTATTATCGTTTCTGCATGAAAAATACAATTTTAATACTGTAATTTAGAATTCATCCAATAATTTCAAATTATGTGCGTATAATACCTAATTAATATAATCATGTGACCCGCTTTTGTGACCGCATGATCTAAGGTACTACTCTTGCAGTAAACTGGACTGCCGAGGACGGGGATCAGTGTTCGATTCCGGTTGGGTGCTATGAGGTTATTATTCCTAAAATGTTTTTCACTCACCCTCCACGCAAATGTAAGTAGTATGTCATCTAAAAGCAACTTTACTCTTCTCTAACAAATTAGCTTAATTAGTACATCAGCGTAAAACCCACACGGGCTCGGTTCACTTTGGTGTACCAATCAAACACTTTGGCCCTACCTTTGGTAATCTGATCTGTAAACATAGTCAATAATTTGGTATTGATAATACGGGGCTAACTAAATCATTATGGACTATTGGCAATTTGAACAAGAAATACACTTGCCACAATAGATAAATGTCTTGAAACTATTTTGCTATCAATTGTAAAGGTGGATAATGAAAGGGGAGTGTCTTGAACACCACGCTTTTAAAATTAATAAAATTAACATAGGTTCATATTTAATTTTGACAATTATTATTCAACAAAATAAATTCATCACAAATATCATGTTTACTTTCTCGCACCCCTCGCGTACCATAGTCAAAGATTTGGAAATAACGTAAGCTTTATAGAGGAAGGGAGGGGGGAACACAAATGCTAAGTGAGGATGTTTCTCAACACATATGAGAGTGTGCAGTGTAAAGATTATTTACATGTCATATTTTTTTTGTTCTTGTGTTTATTTGAAATGCTTCACTTCTTAATATCCTTCAATATTATCCCTAAATTTACAATAATAAAGTAGGGTATATAATAAATACGCTAACTAAGAGAAAGTGTTCCCACATTTGCGTGGAGGGAATGAGCAATAACGAGGAAAAACACCTCAGTTCACGCGGTCGGATTCAACCAAAATTTGTAGCACAGGTCCCTAATAAAATTAAAATTAAAAAAAATATTATAGCTTATAGGCCCATCGACACAGTGAGGTCATTAGGGGCTCATAGTATTAAGTTTGTTCATTGTAGAAGTTTTGATGAAGGACTTTGAATGTATAAAGTTGTACATACTGTGTGTAGCTAAAATTATAAAATAGCTAGTGATATGTATGTATATTATGAACACCCCTGACACAAAAGTGATTGTAAGGAGACATAGATTATAAAATGATCATGCTTCAATGTAAAACTTGTGTAAACCTATCAAATTTGATTAAAATCTATGGATTAGATATTTTCTATACAGTTGGGTGAAAAACCATTTCTTGCAGTATATTTATTATGTTTTATTGTAATTTCAAATACTTAGTTTTAGAATAAGTGTTTATATTTTTGTAGTAGAGGCAATAAGTGTAATATTTAATCTATAAAAATTATACATTTTAAAAAAAAAAAAGTTTCTTTTTGCAGAAAATTGTTCGATATGCTATCCTCAAATTTGAATATATATATAAAATATGTATTTTATAATATTATATTTTATTTATATTGTATTATATAAATATATAAATAAATAATATAATATTATTTTATCTGGTCAAAATATTTTCCTTCAGTAGGATATAAAGTTCCTGAGGTAAATGGTCATATTCAAATTTTTGTAAAATAAACAGAGAATTTGTGAATAGATTTTGTTTTTAAAAAATTGCGCTAGTGATTTGAGGGATCAGGAAGGTTATATTCATAGAAAGTGTACCCACATTTGCGTGGAGGTAACGTGGA
This sequence comes from Timema podura, assembly GCA_033556935.1. Lineage (NCBI taxonomy): Eukaryota > Metazoa > Arthropoda > Insecta > Phasmatodea > Timematidae > Timema > Timema podura. The sequence continues at coordinate 51,596,834 of JAVRXN010000013.1, read as the reverse complement.
AAACCAGTTTGGAAAACTAACTTCAGTACACTCGACCGAGATTAGAACCTTGATCTCCCATCATTGGCAGTCTATTTTAATGCAAGAGTAGCGCGTTAGACCATGAGGCCACCAAAGCAACTGTTAGAAATGTTAAAATATGTATAAACGTATAAAGATATATTTGATTATCGAATATAATTAATAAAAAATAGGTCAATAGATTTTGAAATTCTTGATGGTTACAAGTTCATTGGTGTAATTATAGGGTGTTCGCAAAATGCCACAGGCCCACGCACAAAATAGGGCCCATCACGCAGGTCCACCATCCAAAATTAATTTGGTAGTAGTTGAAAGCGTTGTCTTTTAGGCCTATCATTGTTTCGTAAAGATCTTATTATTCAATCAAAAATTACTCGATAGTCATTTTATTGCGCATAATATATGATGTACAAAAATGTATGTACATATTTTTCTGATAAATCGATAGAAAAAGCTGACAGGCCATTTTCAAAACTTTACTAAAAATTATTTAAGAAGCACATGAATCAATAAAGGCTGCAGGGATTAGCTATGTTGTCTGTTGAGCTACTTCCCGTAGCTTGTCCTTGGAGGAAATTGTAGACAATTTCACAGAGATCATCAATGTTTGTTTAGCCTCTATAAATGTTAATATTGATAATTGATTATAGATTTGTTTATAATATTTATTAATATTGTTTTATTCAATTCAGATTAGTTTTTTTAAATATTATATTGAAACTTTTCAGCAACAATTTTATCAAATGTTATGGCTGTAAAGTAATGCATTTAGAGTTGTTATTCCTCAATGGGTTTACACTTTTATATCTCCACGCAAATGTGGGTACACTTCCTCTAAATTCAACATAACAACTCTATATTATTACGTATTATAAAATAATTCCAATAATAAATGTCTAAATTTTTTTTACAATCTACAATATTATTCATAAGATTTGGGGACGGTGGTGTCTTTTTTCCTTGGGGTACACCCACCGTGGGTCCATCACTTCATAGTTACGCCTTCGTACATGTTACAAGCTAATGTAGGTCAAGCTAGTTTGTACAATAGGAGATTTTAGTGCATCTTTAAGTTTATATTAAATAATAATTATTAATATCTGGGTGATGTAATATAAGAAACTAAAGTAAATAATAAAGTAAAAAACACAATTTCATATTTATGTTTTATACATATGTGTGTGTGTGTCCCCTCCCTTCCTTTTAAGGGTTCTAACACTTTTCAAGGGGGGTACATCTCTGACCGACAATTTTGTGCGTCCATGAAAAAAGGCTTAAAAAATAAAAAAAATCATGTTAGTTGATAAGATATTTCTATTACCATTATTTTCATAATTTGGATTTTGATATTTTTCATCAAAAGTGATTAGATGACTTGACGTATGAATCTTTTAAAGAAAATGAAGTAACCATTGTGACTCTCAGACTATCCTCACCCCTCATAACTTGGGTAATGTCAGATGCTGAGGAAATGATCTACATTCTACGATTGTCTGTCGATAGTTTTATATTCCAATGTTACTCATTGAGGTGGACTGGGAAGGGGGGAGGTTGATAGGGCGGGGTATTACCACCAATGTCTTCCCTCCACCCTTCCCCCCATGAAATGTGCCTTCCTCCAGTTTGTTTAACTACCCTCTGATATACTCGAGTTTGAAGCTGAAAGATGGTTTGCATCAAACTTCAAATAGGTTCTATAACAATCTATTAATTATCTATCTAATTATTTTACAGGAATGACGCATATATTCGTTCATACGTTTTTCTACAGTGTCTCTTAAATGTGTTAGTAAAATTGTTTTTAGTTCACAATCAGGCATGTAATAGTCCAAACTGACGACTTGGCGTGGTAGCACTGATAAGATCCAGGTTTATGATGTTTGTTTCCACCGTAGGCTGTTCGAGATCGATGACATCCGCTGATTCTGATAGCGTGTCGCATACATCCACCACGAGTGTGTCGATCAAATCTTTGTGCAATGGGTGTTGAAAACATATCCCGTCGGTCGACGGCGACGTCGATGAGGTCCCACGCCTCACAAAGACGCGCCCAGCTAGGTAGATAAGTGACCCATTTGAGTCCGGCGTCTTGTTTTTAGCTGATGAAGACCAAATGATCATCTCACATGCGTCTCAGAGAGATTTCATGAGTAGTCAGGCTAATCTTCTGAGGAGGTTGCGTGTTGCTAAAACAAACTTTGATATGACCGACTTGTATTTGCTCAATTCTTGCCACTCTGTACGGTTAAACACAGCACAATTACCTCCACATTTTTCTAGCTGAACATAGGGCATAAAGTTGTTTTTGAAACTCAGGCCAACGATGACTCGTTTGGCGTCTACTTCATCCAGCGGAAACAAAGTGTTGAAAATATTGGTGATGGCGAGCGGCTTCACCTGCTTTGCTTTGCGGGTACAAGCGTCTTGACCTTCTATGATGTTTGATTGCTTGATTGACTGTCATAATTATGACCGGTACGCCGTCGGGACGCCCCTTTTTAGCCAACGAGGGAAAAACAAGGCGTACGCTGATTGGACGCAGTATTTTTAGGGGCAACAGGGCCCTTGCACCTTGAAAAATGTGTTGTAATATCTCAACACCTTAGCGTCGTTAGTTTACTTAAGTTGGCCCTCACGCATCAAAATTAAAATTTATATACACCACCTTTTTGAACCTATTTTGCACCGTTTTGCACCCAGGTATTACGTCTTGCATTTTAGCCCCCAGAGACGGTAAGACTATTTATGTTTAGGGGGCCAAGTTAAGAGTAGCTTCCCCAATATCAAAATGTTGGATTTTTATGCCATCTTAAAACTCCTGTTTTGCACCATTTTGCCTGAATATTTTGCAAGAAAAAATGTTTACAAGGGAAAACGATTGGGGGGGGGCAAGTTAAGCGTAGCCCCCCCACTCACAAATTGGTGGGTTTTTAATGCCAAAATAAAAGTACTGTTTTGCACCGTTTTGTACCCAAGTATGGCGTTTTGAACCCTAAGAGATTAACTAGAATATAATGTTTAACATAAAACAAATTAAGTCGTTGGACCCTTCTAATGGGGGAGCAGCTGGTTTTCTATGTGAACTCTGTGATACAATATTGCGGTTTTCTTTAGTTATTAATTGTAACCCCGAATATTACAAAAACACATGTTGCCACTTCCAAAACTCATGCGGGGGGGGGGGCTGGATGTATGGCGCAAGGGGAGGGAAAATATCATGTTACTTGTCACAACATCATTGACTGTAACTTCCCTATATTTTATGATATAAAACCCACAGTAACTAAAATTAAAGCTAATAAATGTATCTACAATTTTTGTATAAGACAAAATGGCCGACAGCTAAACATTTTACCATTTAAAAAAAATTTTGGTGGTAGTAAGCAAATTAATATTTTTAGGTTTACTAATGGTAACAACTATAATAGTGTGTTTATTTATCTTTAATTTGAGATATTTACAATCTCCCTATCACAAAACTTAAGGGGCCCAGAGGTGGCTCTATATCCAGCAGCTATGAAACATTAGAATAATATTCTCTCAGCAGATGTGTAAATTAATGTAATAACTTAAGGTGCGGAAGAAGGGAGCACGAGTAATTCTACAGTTTTTATAGCATTAAATTTTTTTGGCCAAAATAAATCAAATATTTCTCCAGTAGCAACGTAGAGTTTAGTTTTCTGCACATTTTAATATCAGCAGATCTTGAATATCTGTCAAGGATGTCCTGGAATTTTGTCAAAACTTTTTAAATAAAAAGAAAATGTTTTGACAAAATTCTAGGAAACCCTTGACAGATATTCAAGATCTGTTGATATTAGCATGTGCAGAAAACTAAACTCTATGTTGCTACTGGATCAACATTTGGTTTATTTTTGCCAAAAAATTTAAATTCTATAAAAACTGTAAAAATACTTGCGCTCTCTTCGGCCGCACCTTAACTTGTTTAATGACATAATTGGGTTTGAAAAGTTATAATTTACAAAATATCCTTGTTTAATTTTAAACAAAAGGATTAGGAAAAATCTTTTGCATTTAAGGCTTACGAGAAATTAATAATAATATTAAAATGTTTTTATAATGCTAATTTAAAAATATTGATTTGCACAACTTTGCACCCAAGTATGGCGTTTAGCACCTTAATAGTTTTGAAAGAAAAATTATCAATAAAAAATAATATCAGAATTTATTAATGGGCCAAGTTCAGCGCATGCCTTGTTTCCCCCCCAAAAAAGCTGTGATTTTTCCTATGATAATATTAGTGTAGTGTTTGCACTCAAATATGAAGTTTTCAACATTAATAGTTTAGCCAGAAAAATCTAGTATAACACAAAGTTAAAGTGTCATATTATATTCACGGATTTCCAATGTTTATAAATGTTTTTTGTTTCAAACTTTTTTTGCGTAATATTTTACACCTTAGTAATTAATTTACTTTAAAGTAGAAATAAATATATTGTTTTTATGTCTTGTTTGGTAACAATTTTACACACTAGTTTCTTTTTTTGACTTTCGATACCCTTTTACTCTGATATAAATGTGTCTTATATTTGAGTTTAGTGCTACCAAATTTGAAAATTATTAAATTGTTGATTACGTTTCTAGTTTATATGGACAATGCTGGTGACCTTTTCTGACAGGGTTTACTCTGTGAAATATGAATAGTATACCATACTTTTCTCAATATTCAGTCACTTTAAATTTAAATGGTGTAGAGAGGAAGAAGGAAGCATTTAGAGGTAGTCTACCCGCATAGAAGGAGAGTGGAAAAATATTGAGGGAAAAATACCCTTAATAGACACGACCGGTATTCGAACACCAATCTCCCCATCTCCAGCAGGCCAGTCTAACAGTAAATTAACGCCTTGGACGATTTTGCCACTGAAGTGGGTTTTTTGAAAAATATATTTAACAATTTTGCCAATTGAGGACTATTTTACACGATTTAATAATAACGTATGTTGATTTTTATAAAATATATTAATTTAAGGGTGAGTTAGCATATGATAAAATTTAGGAAATTTGAAATCTTTCAAAAAGTGTTTTAATATATTATTTATATATGTTAATTGTTTATCATGATAAATAAGAAAATATATTTATTTTTAACAAATATAAATAATTTGAGGGTAGTTTACAAAAAAACTTTTTGAAAATTTAAAATATTAAACAAATTGTTTGGTCAATGTTGTTTAATTTTTTTGTGAAAACTGTTTTATTGTACTTATTACGTATTACTTTGTACGTATTATTGTATTCCCACACAAAATCCTCCCCCCAGTAACACGCATAAAAACAATGATGCACACATACATGAAAAGGGGCAAAAAATCAAATGGGACAGGAATGATCAAGTTTATACATGAAAAAAACCCATACAAACCAACCCAATGACACTCAAAAGTCCCCCTCCTAGCCCTGATAAAAATTACTAAAAACCAACCTGGCATCACAATACACACTCTCTCCTCCCGCTGTTATCAGGGGGCATACATGCTACTGCCGTAGTTAAAGTAAGCATTGCAATTGCGTCGTCTTTGTTCCACTTCTGAACATTCTTTTCTTCGTCTATTGCAGGCTTTTTCATAGTACATTTCATAACATAAAAGATTCCTTTTGCCCGTATGACATATTTAATTTGGAAATTCCATTTATGATTATTATTACCGTCAAACTTACAGTCGTATGCTACGTAGAAATTTCCAGCCATAATTTTTAATGTGGTCTCGCGAATCGTGACTACACACGGCACAAAGAGATCGCAAAAACCTTAATTTCATTGCATACAAAATAAATGGTACGGCAGACCGCACAGACTTTATCTCTCTTTCTATAAACTCGTAAGATTTCTGAACGGAATAATGTACATTGTATCATCACCACTCCACATAAGAACACGCATAAAATAATATACAATAATATATATTCATTGGAAAAGAGGCGCGTCTTTGTCCACCTAAGAGCATTTCAAACAGTTTAATATCTTCCACAAGGGTCAACACTTCGTATTAAAATTTCGATTTCTGGTTAAAATTTTAACATTTTATATGGTGTTGCAGATCTTCAAGTCATCGAATTGATATTTAATTATTCATTTATACATTTTGACCAATAAAAAATGTAAATATTGACTATTGAGTCTAAAATGGAGATAGATCATTGCTATGCAAACATTTCTCCTAAGAGATTTAAGGAAAAATAACATACTATTTTAGATACTTATATTTAATTACTCTATGGCATTAGAGAATTATTGCATTAAGACTTAAGTAGTATATGTTTACAACTAAAGCTCACAAAATTGTATTAATATATTTGCAAATATCTCAGAAACTGTTGCTTTTATAAAAATATATGTCAAATAAAAGTTTTTTATTTCTAATAGTCCTACAATTTTGCAATGATAAGTTGTTTAGTTTCTTAAATAGTTGTGGAGATACGGAAATTAACGCTTCTGTAATGTACCCTAAAAATAATTTTCATAGGAAATTGAAAATAGCCAGTTTATTTATAATCTTAATCAACGCCTAGATACGAATTTTAATCAAAATCGTTTGAGCAAATTTTGAGAAAACCAAATTTTTCTCTTTTCGCCCTTCAGTAAATTACCCTTAATTTTAAGTTTTTATAGACACACAGACAGACGGCATTGCAAAGACTATTTTTTAGGGTTCGGGGGGTCATGAGACGTCGACATCCATCAACATTTCAGGTTAGTTTTTTTTTACGGTCGCAATACTCAAACTTTAATGTCCAAAAAGTTAAAAAATTCATATAATTGCGTATAGATTGAAAGTTATTGATTTCATAAAAATATGTTTCGGATAAAATATCTGTATTATAAATATATATACATATTTGTAATGCTAAGTAATTTCATATCTTAAATAGTTTCGGATCTATTCTAAAAAATGTTAATTGACGCATCAGACCGGAGCCCTTAAAGCTATTTTGCCGAAATATTGAGGGTAGCCATTTTGTTTGGAATATTAATTAATGTTTATAAATGAAATTTAATCAAAATTGTTTGAGCCGATTTTGAGAAAATCGACTTTTTCTCTTTTTGCCCTTCAGTAAACTACCCTTAATTTTAAGTTTTAATAGACACACAGACAGACGGCATTGCAAAGACTATTTTTTAGGGTTCGGGGGGTCATGAGACGTCGAAATCCATCAACATTTCAGGTTAGTTTTTTTTACGATCGCAATACTTAAGCTTTAATGTCCAAAAAGCTAAAAATATATATATAATTGCGTATAGATTGAAAATTATTGATTTTATAAAAATATGTTTCGAATAAATTATTTGTATTATAAATATATATACATATTTGTAATGCTAAGTAATTTCATATCTCAAATAGTTTCGGAGCTATTATAAAAAATGTTAATTTACGCTTCAGACCGGAGCCCTTAAAGCCATTTTGCCGAAATATTGAGAGTAGCCATTTTGTTTGGAATATTTATTAATGTTCATAAATGAAATTTAATCAAAATCGTTAGAGCCGATTTTGAGAAAATCGACTTTTTCTTCCCGAGGAGATATATTTAGCACCGCGTCTTACTACCCGTTCGGGTTATACGCTTAAGTACTAATTACTCTAATGGATTAGGAATTGGGAGGGTTGAATTTAGAGGAAGTGAACCCGCATTTGCGTGGAGGGAGAGTGGAAAACCATTTAGGAAACCCCCCCCCCCCAGTTCACCCGACCGAGATTCGAACCTCGATCTCCCCGTCCTCGGCGGTCGAGCTCAACATGACTAGCGCGTTAGCTAACTACGCCACCGAGGCGGGTCCCGAGGAGATATAATTCAGCTCCCCCAATAGGAATACACCTTTTGAAAATTACAAAATTAATTAAACATAATGTATTAGTTTTATCCATCAATTCATGTGATGTGCATTAGTCACATTTTATAACATTTACAAATTAACACTAATAAAATAGTAAAATGTTATCAATTTGGACCGAAAAAATATGTTTGTATTTTATAAAAGACTATTATTACTAAAAACGAAACTAGACTACATTGTTTTGTTCGTTTGCTGGAATTCATAGTGTGAACTTAGAAACAAAAATTTAGAATAAGTATATCAGTTTAAGCTACACAATAACTAACACTAGTCTACACTACACACTAAATTAGCAAAACTAAACGCATCCACACAATACATTCATTATAACATGCACATATCTTAATGTGTGCTGTTCTAAAGCTGCTGCTGTTTATAGTTGTGCAAAATACAAACAGTTTGAGTCATAAGTGGGATTTCAGCATTTTGATGGGTGGGGAAGGGCAAACATTAAACAAGCAAGGGACTCGTACCAGATGATCTAGCAACTCCCATAAGAAAGGGGGTTTTCCATGAAATTTTTGTTAAATACTAGCCTCAAAATTGCTCTTTTAAGCTTATCCTGAACATTTGAAGAGATTATCATTTGGTACAGTTTCAATATCCAAGTCAATTAATTTTAAATATGATAAATTTTAAAATTAAAAATGTAAATTTTACAAAATCAGTCCAGATTGGAAAAAATCTAGAAGATATCAACCAAGAAAATAAAATTTGATGGAACATTCTTACACAGAGAAAATAGTTTTAGAGCCATATACGAAAACATTCTAAATGCCCCAAAAATTCAAAGAGTTTATCGCTGATTGCGATAAGGGGGGTCTGGGGGAGTTGAGGGATAAGTTTAGTTATAAGGGAGGCCAATGGGAATTGAAGAGAAAGTTCACCTTAAAACAAAACTAATATTGCCACTTACTTTAATTACTATTTGCGGCTTATATTAAATGGCGGCTTGAATTTAGGAAATGAAAATTCGAAACTTTAAGCTTTTACAAAAAGTTTAATAAATGATAACAGTCAAATGATTTGAATAACATAATGAGGTTCTAAACATAGAGGGAAATTATGAAAATAAATAATTAATTAATATAAATAATTTACAGTAATTTAGGAGAATAAAAAAACTCACAGTTTCAGTCTAGTTCCTCTTTTTCAATTAAAAATCAATCATCTATTTTTTATTATATTGCACTCTTGAAATGTCAATGTTTTTATCTCGTTCATTGGCTAAAGCGCCAAGGATGATAACCTTTCCTGCCCTGTAGTGCTCCTAAAATATGTTTTGACCTTCGCAAACATGAAAAGGGTCGTTCACAAGAAGGTGAATTCATAGAAATGGTAAAATACAGTCGGAACAGTTTGAAAATCATTGGAAAAACCTCTTTAATGTTTGATTCACACTGACTGCTGCCCTTTCTTCGACGATCTTCTTCCTCACTGTTTCCATTCTGTAAAAACACTGCAGCTCCGCCATGAGACGTTCCTTGTAATAGTTGCAAACATGATCTACATCTACACTCATTACGTTACTCAAGTGATTCATAGCGTCCCAATTGGTTTTGTTTCTTATTTCTTGGACAATAATACCAATAAGAGGAAAGAGTATTATAGCTCTGTAAAACTGATCCACTGTCTCAAATAGAGCTTTATTCGCGCCATCGATTTTTGCTGGGATTCTATCTTTTTAAGAAAACTTTATTGGCTTAAATCCATATTTTTTTGCAATGCAATGTTTGAATAGTTGAGTGAAAACATTATCAGCTCTAAACGATTATAAGACTTGAATCGTAGTATTCAACACATTTTTCACGACTTCATAGTTCACAATGCTTGATTGGAGGGTATTAGATAGAATGTCACACTGATAAAGATCTCTTCTTAGCAACAAGAGATCAAAAACAATATTGAAATCCTCTATGCATTTTAGTAGGGCCCTGGCCTCGCCACCACAGTTAGGGTCAGTTTCTGAGATTCCACTCAAAGAGGTAAATATAGTTTCAGAATTATCAAGTAGGAAACGTATAGTCTCTACACGGCAAGATCATCTAGTGTCAATGAGGGACTTTAATGTTGCTGTTCCACAGCAAAAATGTTTGTGCTTTTGTGGATTTAAAAAAAAATTGCATGATTTTTCAATGAAGTTATACAAATTTGAAGTAAGAAAAATGTATTCCTTATTGAAGTAAACCCTTTACTACAACTAGCGATATATATATATATTTAACACGTGTGCCTTACATTGAATGCACATAACAGTAGGATTTTCTTCCTGAATTTTCACTGCAACTCCCTTTTATGGCCCTCGCATGATTGATGCTCCATCGTAGAGCTCAGCTCGCATGTTTTGTATGTCTAGGTATAATGAAACTAAAACATTCTTCATCTTATCACAACAGCTGCTTGCTCTTGTCTAGATACGTCCCGTGTTTCATCAGCAATCCAGGCAAAGATTATTCTCTCCCAAACTTTATCAGCGATTTGGGTTTTTATTTGCTCTCCAATAATGACTAGTAGATCATTCTGAAATTTTTTAGCTGTGTACTGAAAGTTTTTCTCTGGGTAATGAGGAAGTATTTTACAAACGCATTATCTTTGGAGCGAAGCTCCATCAACTCCAAAAAATGCTCTTAATTTTGTGAAGCTTCAGTTTCATCGTGACCTCTTAAGGCAATAGATTGCCCCCCATAAAATAGTGTTTTCCATGAAAGATATATTATTATCAAAAGTGAACAGTACTTGTTGACTTATATTTAGTTGGGTTTTTTTTTTGTTCTAGAAATATCTGGTGGACAACTGCCTCCCCTTGCCCCTCCCCCCTAACCCACCTATGGTTTGGGTGAGGACTGATAACTGACCCCCATACCCTCCTTAACATATTCCACCCTTTCATTCTTATTTATTTGCCGAATCCTTTGTGGAGTGTTCGAATAGTTTCATGTTGAAAGGTTTTAATGTTTCCTAATCTCAAAGACTTACCTGCTTCCACCATTCTCCCCACATTCCCCAATACTTCATATTTCCTTTGTAAATATTTTGTCAAAGGATACATAAGCTGGAAGAAAGCAACGCTTTACAATTAAATAAATATGAAAGTCAAACATTGGGGGAAGAAGGATTATTCTTCACTCATGCTCTACCACTGAGTTATCCAGGACTATCTCGTGGTCAGGGTCATTCTTCACTCATGCTCTACCACTGAGCTATCCAGGACTATCTCGTGGTCAGGGTCATTCTTCACTCATGCTCTACCACTGAGTTATCCAGGACTATCTCGTGGTCAGGGTCATTCTTCACTCATGCTCTACCACTGAGCTATCCAGGACTATCTCGTGGTCAGGGTCATTCTTCACTCATGCTCTACCACTGAGTTATCCAGGACTATCTCGTGGTCAGGGTCATTCTTCACTCATGCTCTACCACTGAGCTATCCAGGACTATCTCGTGGTCAGGGTCATTCTTCACTCATGCTCTACCACTGAGTTATCCAGGACTATCTCGTGGTCAGGGTCATTCTTCACTCATGCTCTACCACTGAGTTATCCAGGACTATCTCGTGGTCAGGGTCATTCTTCACTCATGCTCTACCACTGAGTTATCCAGGACTATCTCGTGGTCAGCGTCATTCTTCACTCATGCTCTACCACTGAGCTATCCAGGACTATCTCGTGGTCAGCGTCATTCTTCACTCATGCTCTACCACTGAGTTATCCAGGACTATCTCGTGGTCAGCGTCATTCTTCACTCATGCTCTACCACTGAGCTATCCAGGACTATCTCGTGGTCAGCGTCATTCTTCACTCATGCTCTACCACTGAGTTATCCAGGACTATCTCGTGGTCAGCGTCATTCTTCACTCATGCTCTACCACTGAGCTATCCAGGACTATCTTGTACTCAGGGTCATTCTTCACCCACATATATAACGCATAGTTTTTGATGGACATGTTTATATTATCGGCTATTAAGAGCTAACATTGATATAAGAGCCACGGGTGATTCAGTTCTGGCTTTATGCTGCAACTAGTACACACACATTGTACGTTACAAACGAATCAACATGGAATAAAGCAATGCTATACAAATATAAACACATTTGTTGACTAACTAACGGACACAATCACAAAATATTAAGAAAACGTAATTACATAAATGTGGCTCCCCTAAAATAATCTAACTTGAATAATTTCAAAAGAAAATACATGATATATCAATGTAAAAAATTAATTTTAAAAACTTTTAAATTAAAACGGAAATAAAATTTAATAGGAATTCTATTCAGCCAAAATGAATTTAAAAAAACTGGTTTCCAGTGGTCTCCTTATCGCCTCCCAACCCCGTATCCAAGTTTCTTTGTCTTGAGCTTGGCTTCTCATTGTACATCTTATCTATCTGTTCGATTTTAAATATTCCACTATGGAACTAAACATTTTTAAATATTATGATTCGAGGCTGGATTCGAGAATTGAAAGAAAATTTAAGATTCAGATTAAAGAAATATAGGATTAGACTCATTTCTAATTCTGACTTAGAAGAATTTTATCCAGGAGCTATGTCAGAAGGGCCTTCATTCCCCCCAATGTGAGCCCTACTTTTTAACTATCTATCAGAGACTAAGTAAATGTCTCACTTCGCTTAAGCTATGTGGGTGGGTTCAGTCTTAGTGTAACGTAGCTAGATTCTCCAGATAGGTGAGTAACAAAAAAAACTCAAACTTAAAGTTTTAACCGAATATGTGATGGTCCAAATGGTACAGCTGTGTTTTCCCTTTTACTTGAAATTAATAAAGCATCTTGTCTGGGGCTGGGTACCGAATCAGAGTTTCTTGTCTTATGTTTGGTGAAAACTTCGGGATAGCTTACCAAACAATTTGCTGATAGTTTAAATCGGGGTTTATTAAGCGCCAGATTCATCTACTGGGCATGTGTGTACCTCCATTCCTCTGATGAGTTAGTTCCTACCACATTCGGCCCGATTGTGCTTAACGCCTGGGCAGCAAGTGGATGCGTGGAAACAGCCCTTATTCCAGATATTTGTACATTTTTTTTGTATCTTTCTGGGGGCTTTTAAAAGCCTACTTGGTGATGTAATCCTTTTCCTTTCTATTTGTTTAACGGAATTATTGTGTTTGGGCAATTATTTTGGATCATCCCAGAAGGTATAATTGTCCTTTATTCTTCTTTATGACCATAAGTTCTCACTTAATCGAAGTGCGTTCTGACAGTTTCGCTGATCTAAGACCAACGCTCGAGCTAATACTATATCTGAAGGAATACCGATCAACAAAAATCATAACCGGCAGAGTAGACATTATTCTGCTGTCATCTCTGTCTAACATACGTTAAATACTCGTGCTGACGATCCAATTTAAGTAAACATTTCTATGGCACTTACGTTGACAAGTCAGAGGTTTAATCTGATCAGAATTACCTTCCGCATATCCTGATGAGAGAAGAGAACCGTAAAAAAAGAATAATTTCTTGAGCTGACCAATCTGGGGACGTTCAATTCCAACCCAAACATTGACGAACGTAATAATAAATTCTAATGTGGGGCAGGCACGGACTCAGGCAAGAGAGGGGGCAAAGGGTAAGTTTCATTTCACATGTATTGAGTTTTTGAGTACATTTCTCAATTTTTAAATAAGCTATTAAGAAAGTCCGTGCGGAGTTCCTACCATTTATTTTTAAATGTACTTACTATTCAAATCTTAAATTCAGTTGATGTATTTTATTTACGCATAAGTTATTAAAAATAAAGACTAGTAAAGTGTTTAAACGCCGAACAGTTTTACCCACAGTTTTTGCTTGTTTATGCACCACTGACACAAAAGATATGGGCTATATAAATATATAAGCCATTAAACAAACTTGTGGACATGAATAACCATGAAAAACTGATATTCATCCTCATCCATGATAGTTTTCTAGAAATATTACTAGCGTTAATTACTACAAGCGTTTCTTAGCTACATCCTCTTTCACTCACTTTTGATTTTACTTTGAGAGTTTTGTTTTGATGTGAATAAAGTTGATTTAGTCAAGAGTGTGATAAATGGAGTAGTTTCATAGCCAAGTATGAATACAGTGCTTCATTTAGGACCTTTCCAAACATTTTGTGAGTGAACTTAGTAATATAACAGATGTATCTGAACCAGTCTTGCATGAAGCATATCTCTAGCGACGAAAGGCTTACATTTGAACAAAATAATAATAAAAAAGCATACATTTCTAAAACAAGAAATAGATGGGTTTCGATCAAGAAAAGTGAAGTAAATAATTAGTGAGTAGAGAGAGTGTTGCGCCGTATCTATCGGTTCTTGTCGGACTCTGATTTATTACTCACCTCATATTAATATACAGACGGCAACAAGTCACGAGTACACTCCCGACACAAATAAAACACACAGCCAGCGCATACTTGTCTATTGGAGTAGATTTGTTGTGCGTGTATAACGGACTACATTGATACATTCCTGACGGCAAACCATCATTAGAATGGTGAAAAAGGGTAATTTTTCAAACATAAAAAACTAGAATCTTAGCCAAAAATTACAAGAATGATTATTAAAATTAAATATTTATATTGAATTGCTATATATGCATGTAACATATATTTTTGCAGCATTTAGAACAAAATAGTGATCCAAGTTAAATGATCAAATCCATGTGGGCTCCTCGGTTGATTAGTGCAAAGGTGATATACCAACTGGGGGTCTTTAGTTTATTTAAACGAGGGGTGAGGCTACTTAGAGGAGGGTGTGAGGCTATTTAGAGGGAGGTGAGGCTACTTAGAGGAGGGTGTGAGGCTATTTAAAGGGGGTGTAAGGCTACTTAGAGGAGGGTGTGAGGATATTTAAAGGAGGGTGTGAGGCTATTTAAAGGGGGTGTAAGGCTACTTAGAGGAGGGTGTGAGGCTATTTAGAGGGAGGTGAGGCTACTTAGAGGAGGGTGTGAGGCTATTTAGAGGGGGTGTAAGGCTACTTAGAGGAGGGTGTGAGGCTATTTAAAGGAGGGTGTGAGGCTATTTAAAGGAGGGTGTGAGGCTATTTAAAGGAGGGTGTGAGGCTATTTAAAGGGGGTGTAAGGCTACTTAGAGGAGGGTGAGAGGCTATTTAAAGGAGGGTGTGAGGCTATTTAAAGGGAGGTGAGGCTACTTAGAGGAGGGTGTGAGGCTATTTAAAGGGGGTGTAAGGCTACTTAGAGGAGGGTGTGAGGCTATTTAAAGGAGGGTGTGGGCTATTTAAAGGGGGTGTGAGGCTACTTAGAGGAGGGTGTGAGGATATTTAAAGGAGGGTGTGAGGCTATTTAAATGGGGTGTAAGGCTACTTAGAGGAGGGTGTGAGGCTATTTAAAGGGGTGTAAGGCTACTTAGAGGAGGGTGTGAGGCTATTTAAAGGAGGGTGTAAGGCTACTTAGAGGAGGGTGTGAGGCTATTTAAAGGGGGTGTAAGGCTACTTAGAGGAGGGTGTGAGGCTATTTAAAGGAGGGTGTGAGGCTATTTAAAGGGAGGTGAGGCTACTTAAAGGAGGATGTGAGGTTATTTAAAGGAAGGTGAGAATACTTAAAGGAGGGTGTGAGGCTACTTAGAGGAGGGTGTGAGGATATTTAAAGGAGGGTGTGGGGCTATTTAAAGGGAGGTGAGGCTACTTAAAGGAGGATGTGAGGTTATTTAAAGGGAGGTGAGGATACTTAAAGGAGGATGTGAGGTTATTTAAAGGAAGGTGAGGATACTTAAAGGAGGGTGTAAGGCTACTTAGAGGAGGGTGTGAGGATATTTAAAGGAGGGTGTGAGGCTATTTAAAGGGAGGTGAGGCTACTTAAAGGAGGATGTGAGGTTATTTAAAGGAAGGTGAGGATACTTAAAGGAGGGTGTGAGGCTACTTAGAGGAGGGTGTGAGGCTATTTAAAGGAGGGTGTGAGGCTATTTAAAGGGGGTGTAAGGCTACTTAGAGGAGGGTGTGAGGATATTTAAAGGAGGGTGTGAGGCTATTTAAAGGGAGGTGAGGCTACTTAAAGGAGTATGTGAGGTTATTTAAAGGGAGGTGAGGATACTTAAAGGAGGGTGTGAGGATATTTAAAGGGGTGTGAGAGCTTACTTAAGAGGGGTCCGAGGTATTTCTAAGTGGGCCTGAGTTATTCCGAGGTGTGTTGAGATATCTTAATTGGGTCGTTAGTAAGATTCATTACTAGAAGGAAGAAATTAATCAGCCAAAAAGTAAGAATATAATTTTACATAGTGATTTACGAATAGATTTTACATTTGTTCATTATCTCCTTTCGAAAGATTATGTTGGTAGCAAAGGCATTATCACTTAGTGGTTATATTGTAAGTAGCTTAAAGCTTCTATTTAAATTTTAAATTAAAAACAGTTATTTTTATTATTTTAACATGTGATATAAGATCTTACTTGATTTTGCTGAGATCCACGTGTTTGAATGAATGCAAATATTGGTGCAATGTTTGATTACTGTTTTCATTTTACTTGTTACAGAACTATGTGTTTGAACACTTTAATAACTGCTATTAACACTTGTAACATGCATGACCACAATGCCAACAAAATGTGTCATAGACGGTGCAATGGCTATAAATGTAGGTCTAACCTAGATTATATAAGTATGTAAAAGCTATACTAAACACCATAGTGGCTTATGTTCCCTTCGGAGCTTAATATTTGCTTCTACTTTCTGGCTGCACTTTAATATTCTTGAAGCTAAGACGTGTCTCTGCACACTCGTGTTGGTCGCCTCGTCATTCAAAGCATATTTTTGTTTACTTCCAGATTCATTTGCCTTTTCCTCTTTTGGTCCACTTTGATATACTGAGGGCTGCGGATTTAGTTATTCTTGAGTACAAGTTACATTGCTATGGTAATTATCCCCTTGGGGAGACTAAACCCCCATCGAGCTTCCCTTCTTGGATAATAACTTAACTGGTGTAGGGCTGTAAATGGTCTCTAATTTATTCTGTTGTCTTGTTTAGCGTAAGCCGTGTCTCCTGATGTCATATGTAGGCCTGTCTCTTCTTGTTCTAGCTCCATAATCCTTCCCCCTCATTTTGGTCTCTAAATCCCTGTCTAGGACCACTGTGTCTGTTGGCTTAGAAAACTCGATTCTGGGAATATCGTCTCTGATTTCTCAGTTAATATTAACTAACCGAGTGGAAAGGGGGGGGTGTTTGGTAGACAAACAAATATAACCTTAAAACTCTTCTTTAGGAATGTTTTCTGTAGCATCGACTATACTTAGTCACTTCATGATTGATCGGGTCTGTCGTTCAACCTCACCATTGGCCTTGTCCTACTTTGGCGTAACAAGTTTGAGTTTTTTGTTTATTTCTGAACCAAAATTACTGCGTCTCCCCATTTATGAATTGTCTTCCACTGTCCACCGTTATAGATTTTGGTAATCCGAACCAATAAAATATGCCCTATAAAATATCTAGAGATTTCACCGATGTAATCTTCATAAATACATTATTAAGTGTAAATAGCCGAAGCTATATTAATGGTTGTTGGTTCAGTTAGATATCATTTTGAAAATTGAAATTTGAAAATTCCCGTGTCCAGGTGTCATTTTTCAATTTTCAAAATGATTCATAAATACAGCTTCATAATATCTGCTTAAGTAATCAATCATCACAATTAAACATATTGCTCAACACTCATTGACTAAGAAAGTCAACAGCAATATCTTTCCTTGGTCCCTCCGTAGCTCTGTTCTAGAAACAGTTTTTTCCTTTTCCCCTGTTCCAACCAGCTTCCATCCATGAGAATGTTTGAAAGACTTGTACACCTGTTTACCTGCCCACCATACCTTTGTGCACAGTCTTTTCTTCATTTTTACAAAACCTGAGTGTCCTTCATGAGCTAGACTTAGTACACGATCTATTAAAATCACTGGTATTAATATAACACTACCAAAAACATACATTTATGTTTTGATTAATTTGTAGAATTTATACTTAGTGTTTCATCTATCTGAAATTAGGCCTATGCAAGTTGACAGTGCCTTAACATCGGGGTCCTTAATTGATTCTTCTTATATTTCTTCAAGACTGTGGAATTGCTTGCTCCAAGAGCCATCCAACATTTAAATTCTTTGGTCAGATAATATTTCTGGTTTTTCATTGCTTGGTCATTTTGATAGTGGGTTTGAAATACCCCTCTTCCTTGATTGATATTTTATTGAATAATGTTGGCCTGACAGCCTCCTTGCCAGCCTTGGTCCTTCTCAACTCTTGGACATCACTTGTTCAGTGGCAAGAAAATACATTACAGCGGCTTGTGTTCTGTGAATAGTTCCACCTCTCTTCTATAGATATAATACTATAAGTTGGTGGCATCGACAATGATGGTTTTATATCCTTGTTGAAAGAATCTAGTGTCTTCTGTTTTGTCAAATCATATTTCAAATTTTTGAATGCCTTATCTTGCTCTGCAGTCCACATAAACATATTGTACTTCCGTAGTAATTTCCGTAGTAGTATTTTTTAAATGTTTTTATTTAATCTGGCGAAGTTACGCTGTAATACACTTAACCATGCTTACACTTAACCAGTCTAGAGTATTATTAATAGTTAGGTTAATTTATTACTAAGTTTTAAAAAAAGTAGCTTAAATAACTAAGATAATAAGAGAACAGATTTTAAACTAAACAAAATACAATAAAATCAAATAAAATCAACTAAACTCACAATCATTATCTGATTATGTTCTAACAATTTTTTTATCTCATTCATACTTAATATTATTCACTATCCTAATAAATCCTTCAGACAACAAAAACTATTTAAATTTACATAATTACAAACAGATAATTTGATTATATAGATTATGTTGATATGATAAATTGATTAAGGCCGACAATTATTTAGATATTACTGCGAACAACATGCTATTTTACATTGTTAACAAGTTTAAATGTTAAGGAACAATTTTAACTAGCAATAACAATATTATATTGGAAATTAGGAAACAATTACAACCGGGAAATGCATGCTCCTTATTGAGGGTACTGACTGGCAAGCCCAACGGGAAGAGACCAGTGGGAAGACCTAGACGCAGATGGACCTGAAAGAAATATGGTGTGATGAGGTGGACTGGATAGAACTAGCTCAAGATAGCGATATGGTGTAATGTTGTTGATTGGGTAGAACTGGCTCAATATAGTGATAGGTGGCATAATTTTATAAATGCGGCAATGAACTTTCGAGTTCCTAATACCATAGACTGGGTCTAAATAAGTAAATTATATTTAATTAGACTTATCCGAATCTTAGTCATTAATATTTAATAAAATTCAACTATAAAATATAAATGTAAGCACTTGCGGAGTGTTGTAGGCCTACTAAGTACAAGCAAGATAGTCCCAACTTGTAGTTCATGGAGTGGCCCCTAATCGGGAATATTAGTGTCAGTTATGAAACTCCCACCTGTCAAGGTTGGTAATTCCCTCCCATTATAGTCTAACTTGAGCAGTTGAAACCATTAAGAACGTTCCTCCACACAAAGTCTCTAGATAATTTATTCGCCTCCTGAGACCAGTGTTTACAAGATACCCTATTCGACACGGCAGTTTAGAGGGGGAAGTGTTGTCCAAATATAAGGAGAGGAAATCAGCCACGGTCATAGATAATAAGAGGGCATCCACTCGGGAACGTGGAGAATCGCAATTCAACACGCGCGCCATCTCTTGACAACAAACCACACGACTAGTGCAGCACACAACCATAACTCCACCCCTTAATAAGGTTCACTAAAAACAAACTAACGGGTTTTTTTTTAATTTATTTAGAATATTGTTTTCAAATAGTGAAGGTTAGACTGTCCATGCAATTAAAGACAGGGAAAGTATAATACATTTAGTTAGAAATAATGTTATTTAGGCCTATATGTGAAGAAATTACTATCAGCTAATAGCTTCGAGATGAACAAAGTGTAGTATTAGCCTACATCTATTAGGACATTGACTACAAGTTTTTATTTATAATCAACCACAGGCAATGCTTTACATTGCTTCAAACACACAGAGGCCGATATCACACTTATCACAAGTCATTCGACTATTTTACTTGGCTTTGAACTTAATCATTGTCTACACTTCCACATTTTTGCTACTACCTATGATTATATATTGTAAGTTTAGAATGTAATGATAATTTACAAACGGAATTTAACAATAAATATTCATGTAGACAATAATTATGAAATTATCTAATCATGCGTTACAATAACATCTCAATTATACAAAATACGATAATCTTATGCAGACATCATTCTTTGTGACATTTTGATTGTTTGGAAAAAATTTAAATTAAAATAAGTATTTTATTTGACAATGGTTAAAAATGACTCCTGAATATGAGTATCGAACCGAAAACCATTGCCAATGTTGTTCCAATGAATCACCCGGGATCGCATTGTGTCAATAGTCATACATCACTAATTATTTAAAGCGGAATATGTAATGAAATGGCAAGAAAGTCAGATAATTAATAACAGCCTTGGATACTTGTGGTTGACATTAGATATATATTCTGCCAGGTTTACTAGATGAGAAATATACTTCGTATTGTATTCACCCGCGTCTTAATACCTGTTCAGGTAATAAATATACATTAGTTATGAGGTGTGGATTGGAAGGTATAAATGGGGGCCGGTTTACTTTGGGCTGCCGTAACCACTTTATATTAAAATAAAAATATTTGTGCAATTATTCTAAACGCTAGTTTTCATAACATTTTTTTATACAGTTCTCGTGATTAAGTCTGATCCATATCTATACAATATCTGACAAGGATCAACAATGACATAAACAGTTGCGTTTGTTGTTTCTCGGTGTTGATAATTAACAATGTACTCAACCCAACGTAAAAACATTCATTTAGGCGGCTTACAAACTAATCACAGGTTCCGTAATCCCCTGTCCTTTCAATACTCTTTCGCTAAGTCCACACACCCCCCGAGCTTACTTAAGGACCGGCTACACGCAGCCGCACCGCATTATATTCTTTATAGACTGCATTCTATTACAAATTAAGTTAGCTATTAATTACAAAGAATAAAGTTTTAAGTTAGCTAATAATTAAGAATAAGAATGTTTGTTGTTCAATAAGTTGTTGTAAATAATATTGTTTATCTTGTACGTAATGTTGTAAACAATGACTACAGCGTCACACGTGACACGGCTGTGAAAGAAATGCCTAGTTTTACTACGAAAACAAAGCTCCCGAACATTTATTTCCGGTGGTAGGTGTCTACACGGAGCCACACTGCACCGCATTTTCCCGGTGGAATGCTATCCATGTTTTAAATGCAAGTGGCTACACGAGTCCGTACCGCACCGGCGCGGATGAATCGTCGAGAGAGCATTGCTCCGCAGTTTTGCGGTGCGATGTGGCTCCGTGTAGCCGGATCTTTAGATGACAGCTCAAAAAGTTACCAAAAATAGTCCCCAATTTATCCCTACGCCAACAGCTGACATCTGTCATGAACAGCTGTAATGAAAACATAAGGTTATGTATGAATGCAATAGTTTACTACAGTAATTTAGGCCAATATTGTGCCTCCAAGGAAATTTTAAATTACATTTTTTGTGTCACTAAGCTGAAAGAAAAACACTTTGAACTGATTGGTACAGGACTAAAGAAAAACACTTTGAACTGATTGGTACAGGACTAAAGAAAAACACTTTGAACTGATTGGTATAGGCTGAAAGAAAAACACTTTGAACTGATTGGTATAGGCTGAAAGAAAAACACTTTGAACTGATTGGTATAGGCTGAAAGAAAAACACTTTGAACTGATTGGTATAGGCTGAAAGAAAAACACTTTGAATTGATTGGTATAGGCTGAAAGAAAAACACTTTGAACTGATTGGTATAGGATGAAAGAAAAACACTTTGAACTGGTTAATATAAGATGAAAGAAAGCGTTATTACAAAGTTTTAATACACATTTAGCTTCTAAACATTTAATAATATTCTAGTCACAATACCGATTTCTTTTTATGGTTTTGGAATGTTATTATGTTGCTTGTGAAACATTTGTTGATAATATCCTGTTGTTTTTGGTAATTTGTAATTTCTCTTTTTTTCCCCTGGGAAATCATTATTAGAATATTAAAACACACAAATAAAAAATCCTTAACAAAATTTTAAGAAGTAACCTATAAATAACACAAAAATGAAATAAATAACTATGAAATGCACCGTAACCGTTAGCCAAATTAATATGTATTTGAACTAAATATAAAATATCTATATAAACAAAGTTATTTTAAAACGATGAGTAAAATTATTTAGGATGAACTATTTTACGTTAATATGGAACCCAATAATTAAAATAAAATATAACTGAAATTAAAGTTATAAATTATAAGTTATAGAAAGGCCTTGACAAACTATAGACTAAATTTAAAGTTATAAATATAATACACGAGCACAATAATAAATTCTATAATGTCGTGGCCTAACCCTCATGGGCTTGATTTGTCAGGATAGCTTACGGGAATGGTTGAGTTGCAGGCAAGGTAATTGTGTGGGTTCGAAATAATATTTTTAGTTTAATATAAGTTATTAAAGATCATACAAGATGAGATGTTAGATAAAAGATAAAGAGACTGAAGGCCCACCCTCTTGAAAGAACTGACTTAACTCGTGGAAACTTAGACTGTGTGGCCTCTACAGAACTCGATCTTGGGACGGATGCCCTCCAAGTACAAGTGCTACTTATGACCCGAATATGTAGTCTGATATGGCATGGCCAACTAGTTCAAATATTGTTATGAATGGTCAGCGTTCTCTTTTATCCTTTATAGTTCATTACGTCATATATGCCAAGCCAGATATTGTTGGATACCAGCATGGTGGACACTATCTAACATCTTTAACGCCATAGGTCTAATGGAGCCAGATACAAAGCTTCTAGAGTCTCATTTCGATTTTACCAAGCTTCTATAGAGGTGCATCAACGTTTCCTTATCACCACCCCAAGAGCAACTACTAATTACTTGAGGTATAGTGAGGTCCTTTACAAACCTCGCTTTCAAGACTTTGATATATTGGAGCCACTTTAATATAAAATCAAAGTAAAGTCCAAGGAACCTTATGGTGTCTGAGACTGGTAAAAAAGTTGTTCATTAAAATATTAGGGGCTGGATATATTCTATGGAAGTGGACGATCGTTGTCTTGGCTGCAGAGAAGAGAAACATATTACGCTATTTTTACGTCTATAGATAATTGACCGCGAGCTCTATCTACCATTCAGCCCTGTGGAGACTCGATGTATTTCTATAAATTGCGTAGTAATTCATAAAACGGACAGGTAAGCCCACGTTGCTCACAATTATATTTATCACAATAGAGAACAACGTACAACTTAAAATACCACAATAAAGTACCCCATTTTCTTGAATAAAATCATTGGATAACGTGTTATTCAACCTTACCCAGAAGTGTCTATCTGACATAAAATAATTATCTATAAAGACCGGAAGGTTTACACGCAACCACCCCCTGTGGGATGGGGTTTAGAATAGTCCCGCAGTAACCCCTGCTCGTCGTAGGAGGTGACTAAGAGGGGAGGTTTCTGTGCAGGACGTAACTCGTACAGGACAAACCCATCCTATATCTTTACTTTCACCTCCATTTTCTTCCTTCCCTTTCACTCCTATTTTTTTTATTCTTCTCCCTTCGCTTTCTCTCTCCTTACCTCTTTCTAATCTTCCCCTGCCGTTGAGTCTGCACGGAGACTTATGACCCCTCCGTTGACGACCTTGGCATCTAACACGGCTTTCCTTAGACGATTATTGGATACCACTGCTTTGAGCTCCTGAGTGAAAGTGCGCCGGTTGTAATATCTTGGGGATATCCTTGGGGATGACAATAACCGGGTACGCTACCCTGAGAAAAGACCGGTTGCTTTCATGAAGGCCCGGACGTAAAATTGGCACTTTCCTGCACCCACTTGCTGTGACGACTCTCTCCTGGCACTGCCCATGCGAAGGCTGTCATGTATAGCGTCATGTGGGGTTTCCCCCAGGAGGGTTAACAGGGCCTCATGTGGTAGAAACAACTTGGATCACCCTGGGTCTACGATCCGAGTATTGTGCAGGTTGTCCCCAAAAAAAGGCATGGCCACCTCCATTGTCGCCGCTGACACCTTACTGTCCGCTAGCACCGTACTGCCAAACCCCGCTGGCAACTCACTGCCCAGCCCCTCACAGGGCCGTATTAACGACAAGAGGCGGAAACGGGTAAGGCCGTCCAGCCCTTTAATGAAAAAAGTCCAGGAAGTGGTGAGGCCCAAGTCCCGCTTCCTGGTTATGTCTCGAGTCTCGAGTAGAGGACAACGAAAGTCTAAAGCGGTAAGCCTATTTATCCTCGAAAGAGTGATAAATGGCGCAGCACAATCTGACGTATCAATCAGAAAACTGCGTGATGGCACTATCTTGATACAAACAATGACTGACATTCAGTCCTCAAAAGTTATGGCAATATGGAAATACCGTTGAGCAATACGTCTTATATACCGGTGAAAGTGGAGCCTCACAGGCTCCTTCAATGTTTGCAAGGGAGTGGTCACTTGCTATGACCTCGACTGCGTAAGCATTGAGGATATCTGTGAGGAACTTTCCCCTTAGCACGTCACCGAAAGTGACCGCATTGTCACCAAAAAGAACGGATAAGAGAAAAAAAACGACACCTTTATCATTACTTTTGCGAAACCTACCCTTCCATAGGAGGTTCGAGCAGGTTTCCACGTGCTCAGGGTCGGACGTATGTCCCTAACCCCCGGCGCTGTTTTCAGTGCCAGGAATTTGGGCATACGAAGCTGCGATGCCGTGGCAAGCCAACCTGTGCGGATTGCGGACAGGAGGCTCACGAAACACCATGTGAGTCTCCTAAGTACTGCGTCAACTGCAAGGGTCGCATTCTGCCTGGTCTCGGGCCTGTCTGAAATGAAAGGTCGAGAAAAAAGTCCTGGAGATACAAACCGAAAAGAAGATCTCATACCCAGGCACGTAATGAATACGCATCTAGTCAGCTCCGGTATTTCAAACCTCCTACAACCAGATTGTCAGTCAGAACATCAACTGCCCCAACTGTCATTGCGCAGTTAATCTCGCAAATACGTTACGCGACCTGTGCCATTGGTCTCTACTTGAGACATCCTTAATGATAACGCGCCAACTAAGGTGGCGACTAAATTGCTAGAAGAGGTGAAACATCAACAAAGGTCGTCTCCCCCACCTGTACCGCCGAGGAGCCCTCCACGGGGAACACCCCGAGCTCACCTCAGGGACCTTCCCCGAGCCCGCCTCGGGGCTCACCCCGAGCCCACCTTGGGGACCTCCCCGAGCCCACCTCGGGGCTAACCCCCGAGCACCCCTCGGAAAACAAAAGAACTTGCGGCCGTTGTTGGTTCGTCCACTCTGGTCTCTGGGTCACCGGAGGTTAGAGTGGAAGGCAGAACGGGTGAGGCCGCAAAGGCGAATCCTGCTGGCGCCTCGAGGAAGGCCCAGCGAGGTATTGCCGACATTAATACTAAAAAAAAAAGCGCCGAAGGCTGTAACAAAGTCTTCGCGCATAGAATCAACGTCCAAGGCTCTTCTGGAAAAACAAAAGCCTCTCTTGAAACGAAAGGTCCAGAAGAAACTTGGCAAGACCAGAGGACCTAAAAAGGTCCTTAACAATTTTTATTTTTAAGAGATAGTGCCATGGATTGCTGGATGAATAAATTTATATTTATACTTAATGTCGCTAATACAATAGGAATTGGAGGGGTTTTTATGCTCGTGTAGAGGAAATTAAACTACTAGTTTCTTCCCTGCATACTTCCATCTTGTGTTTGCAGGAAACCCACTTCTGCCCAACTGACAACCCGATTATTTGTGGGTACGATGTATATCGTACCGACAAACCATTCTTTGATCGGCTAGCGGAGGTGTAGCTATACTCGCACGAAGCAATATATACCATAAGCATATTAATATCGTGTCTGATATCCAAGTAATCGCTGTCCGAATCTCCCTTTATATGGAAGTGACAGTATGCTGCATTACCTCTCACCAGGTGAACGTGCTACAAAGAGGAGCCTAGAAGCCCTCTTTTTACAACTTCCCACTTCCTATATCATCCTGGGGGACTTAAACGCGCATAACCTGGTGTGGGGGTCTAATTTTACAGATGCCCGTGGGAGGATGTAGAGGATATTCTTGTCTCGGAAATCTGGTATTAATGAAAACCGGGACCCAGACACACTTTTCCACCTTTAATAGTGTATCCTCTGACATCTACCTAACTTTATGTAGCCCCGGGATCGCTGCTCACTTCCTTTGGGAGGTTCACTCGGACCTATGTGGCAGCGATCATTTTCCCATTATGCTTTCCCAACTTAAAGATCCTCCCAGTACAGCACGGTTACCCCAATGTGTGCTTAAACGTGCTAAGTGGGATAAATTCCACGAGCTTGCCGTATTTGGTGAACCCCATTTTCCTGACGTTAATGTTAAGTTTGGGCATTTTACTTCGACGGGCATCGTGGCGGCGAGGGCTTCCTTCCTCAAATCCTTCGCCAAATCCGCGCCACCACCCTGTTCCCTGGTAGAACGAGGAGTGTCGGTTGGCTATTTCTTACCGTCAAAGAGCTCTACATCTCTTTCATCGACTTCTTAATTCAGAGAATTTTGAGTCTTTTCGGATTTTCACGAGCTCGCCATGTTATTCGAGAAAGCAGAAGAGAGTCTTGGAAAAGTTCATTTCTACCCTTACAATTTCCACTCCCACAACTAAGGTTTGGGACAATATTCGTAAATTAAGGAGTAGCAAAAATGCCATTAATAATATTCCTGCCCTCATGTCTAACGGTTCGCTTGTCTTCTCCACTGTGGAGGTCGTCAACGTATTGGGCTCGATGTTCTCCGCAATCTCTAGCACTTCGAGCTATTCTAACGAGTTTGCGGCACATAAGCGGAGCATCGAGTGCCATACTATTGAGTTTGGTCAGATCCGGGGGGAGGATTATAACTCCCCTCTTTACCAAAGATGAACTGACTTATGCCTTGTCCCAGGCGGGCAGCAAGCTTCCAGCCCTGATGATATTCATTATGAAATGTTGCGTCAACTGCCCCCTGCCGGACAGACATTTCTTTTAGACTTCTACAATAGTATTTGGGAATCTCGTCAGTTTCCCAACACTTGGAGGCAAGCAACCGTTATCCCGATATATAAAAGTGGCAAGGACAAATTAGAGCCAACTACTATAGATCTATAGCCCTAACTAGTTGTATTTTCAAAATATTAGAGAAAATGACTAATAATAGATTTATATGGCATTTAGAATCCCGCAATCTACTATCTGATATGCAATGTGATTTCCGCCTTAACCGATCCCCGGTGGATCATCTTTCCGCCTTGAGACAGCAGTTCGTGAATCCTTCCTCCATAAACAGAAACTCTTGGCTGTCTTCTTTGATTTGGAGAAGGCGTACGACACCACCTGGTGGTACGGCCATTTTAAAGACCCTTTTTAATTGGGGCTTCCGAGAGAACCTCCCTGTTTTTATAATAATTTTATGTCAGATAGACACTTCCGGGTAAGGTTAAATAAAACCTTATCCGATGATTTTATTCAAGAAAACGGGGTGCCTCAGGGTAGTACTTTGAGCTGTATGTTGTTCGCTATTGCGATAAATAGCATTGTGGACAGCTGCGCTTACCTGTACGTTCATGACTCTTCGTGGATGACGCTACAATTTATTGCATTCGTCAAGTCTCCACAGGGCTGACCGGCAGATTCAACTCTCTGTAAACAATCTGTGGTCGTGGGAATCGCGTAATGGCTTTCGCTTCTCTGCAGCCAAGACGACGGTCGTCCACTTCCACAGATTGCGTGGAATACAGCCAGCCCCAAACATTTTAACAAATAACGTTGTTTTACCTGTCTCAGAAACTGTAAGGTTCTTGGGACTTTTATTTGATTTTCAACTAACATGGATGCCCCACATCAAAGACCTTAAAGCGAGATGTGTCAAAGCACTGAATCTGCTTAAAGTGGCTAGTAGGCGCTCTTGGGTGCAGATAGGGAAACCTTAATGCACTTTATAGGGCCTTGGTGAGATATAAACTCGATTACAGCAGCTTTGTTTATCGCTCAGTTAGACACTCGGTGTTGAAGATGCTGGATAGTGTCCACCATGCTAGCATACGACTGGCTACTGGTGCTTTTCGTACCAGTCCAGTCGTCATCATATGTGCTGACGGTCGTGAGCCCCCTTTTTATTACCGGCGGTCCTATCTTCTGGCATCTTACGTGTCGAAACTGCATTGCATGTCAAAGCATGTTGCTCACCGTTCTGTTTTCCACCCCTCAATCAAGTCTTGTACGAAACCAAATGGCGTAGTACAAGGCCGGTTGGGATCCGGATTCTATCAGTTTTCGACACGTGTGGGATAGTCCTGCCCAAGGTTATCCCCACATCCCCAGGTCGAGTTTCTCCCTGGAAGATACTTCTTTCGAAATTACATTTTGATCTTTCCAAGTTTCCCAAAGCGACCACCCCTATGCCTATATATGAGAGGACCTTTAACGAGCTCCTCTCCACTCGTTTTCAGGGCTTTAAACGCATCTACACGGATGGTTCAAAGTGTGGGGCCTCTGTGGGATGCGCCTTTGTTGTAGAGGGAAATAATTTCAAATTTGGCTTACCTGGTGAATCCAGTGTTTTTACGGTGGAATTATACATCATTTTTAAATCTTTACGTTTTGTTTATCGTAAGTGTCACGTTCAGTTCTCATCTGCACGGATTCCATGAGTCTCTGTTGGCACTGTCCACTCTCTACTCCTGGAATCCACTCTTCAGATGATACATGAGCAAAATTTTTAAAATTTATTCATTAGGCACCCGGCTCACCTTTCGCTGGATTCCTGGTCACGCTGGTCTTTCAGGAAATGAACTGGCGGACCAGGCAGCCAAGAGGTGGTTCATCTCCCTCCTGAGGTGAGTTTGGGTGTCATGTTTTTAGGCCTGAAGGGTTATGTTCGGCGTGAAGTCCTACGCACCTGGCATGAGCAGTAGGTTTCAACCCCTGCTCAGAACAAGCTGGTCCATCAAGGGACGGTGTGTCACGGTGGTCCTCTTCTATACGAAAGTCTAGAAGAGAGGAGATCATCGTGACAAAGACTCGCTTCGGACACACATCATTGACCCATGGATTTTTATTGAGAGGTGATCCATCCTCCAGTGTGTGAGTTTTGCGATGCTCCCCTTAGTGTGTACCACATTTTGGTGGAGTGTCGTAAATATGCCCTATCCCCTGGCTCTTGATTTTAAAGGTAACCTACGTTTTTTACTACGCAATAGCGTGATGGAGTTATTTGTTAACTCCGTTTTATACGCCAGGCGGATCTTTTAATGCCATCTGACTCACTTTTATAAAGTGGCTCATTTGTATTTTTTCTCATATAGAGATTATTTTTAACATTTTTAGTGTACTTTAATATGTTGTTTTGTCTTTTTAACACATCTGTTAGTATGCTTTAACAGGTCTGTTTTCTTTATCATTTTATATTTTAATATGTTTTTTTGTCATTTTAACAAACCTATTATATTTTAGAATGTTTGTTCTATATTTTTAATTTAGTGCATACACCTGTGGTTTTTTATTAGCAGGTGTATCACTTAATAATAATAATAATAATAATAATAATAATAATAATAATAATAAAATACAAGCAACTCCCCAATATAATGTGTTTTCAATATTCCATACGACAGGTAGTGTCAAACTCCTTTTCAAAATCAAAGAATACACCCAAATGTTACTGTTTATGGAGGAAGGCGTAACGAACTACGGTGAAAACCTTATTGTATATTAAATAGCTGATTGCGGTATTTTAAATAGCACATGAATCGTTTATTAATTGGTTTATTAATATTTTAAAAACACAACTATTTAAGGCTATGAATCTGTAGCTAGTTGGCTCTAATCTATCTTTGCCACTTTTATGTGTAGGAATAGCAGTCACCTCCCTCCATAGTGATGAGAACTGACACAATTTCCAAATACTATTGTAGAGGTCCAAAAGGAACATCTGTCCAGCAGGGGATAGCTGGCTCAACATTTCATAGTGGACGTCGACAGTGTTGGGAGATGAGATGTCCCCTTAGGACAGGGCATAATTCAGTTCATCTAAAGTGAGCTCCCAACTCTGACCAAAGTCAATAGTATGGAGCTCAATATTCCACTTAGGCACTGCAAACTCATTAGAGTAGCTCGCAGTGCTAGAGATTGCAACAAACATCGAGCCCAACAAATTGACAACCTACACAGAGGAGAAAACAAGGAAACCGTTAGATATGAGGGACAGGTATATAATCTATACTATTATGATTGCTATGTAATCTACGAATACCATCCCAAACCTTAGTTGTGAGAGTGGAAATTGTAAGAGTTGAAATAAATTGTCTCTAAGACTCTCTTCTACTTTTGCGAATGACATGGCAAGCTCGGGCAACTAGGATCCAGCATGATTCAAAATTCTCCAAAATAAAACGACGATGGAAGAGACGTAGTTCCCAATCAATAAAATTATTTCATGTAAACATAATTTGGAATTATGATAATTTTTGTTTTATGAGTTTTCCCTGGACCTCCCTTTTTAGGAAAGGTTTACACGTGTCCAGCAGAGAATTGATAACCATGTCCTTTCGCGAAGGCTTAAGCACGGCTTTCAACGCCTTTTTATGTATTCTAATTTCAGTGATCTCTTGCTAGGCTTTTACATAGCATCAGTGGAACTCACCTCGCAGCCTCACCTGTTCCACCACATACATCGGCCTCTGGAGTCTCAGGGAAGAGAATAGGAGTTTCAACAAAGCTACAGGTAGTTTTCTTCCCCGAGCTTGGCTCTGGGGTGTTCTCTGAGGTGAACCTCAGAGGATTCTCCAAGGAGGACTCAGGGGTTTTCCCAAGGGGTACCCTGGGTTGCTCCCCGTGAGGGGCCCAGAGGATTTCCTCTAGGCTGACTTGGGTTAGGGCCCCAATGAGGACTTCTTGGAGGTATGGGTGGTAGAGACGACCTCTGTGAAGGTTTGC
The DNA here is from genome assembly GCA_033556935.1 of Timema podura. Taxonomy (NCBI): domain Eukaryota; kingdom Metazoa; phylum Arthropoda; class Insecta; order Phasmatodea; family Timematidae; genus Timema; species Timema podura. The sequence continues at coordinate 51,565,857 of JAVRXN010000013.1, read as the reverse complement.
CTGCCGTAAAAATGTCGGCGCCACCTGAGTTGGTGCGGTATGAATGTGAATGTCTCGAGTAAACACAAGAGACATGGGTCTAGAAGACGTCTTAGAAAGATTGGCTGCGGAATGACAGATGGGACAATTTATGTTCTGGCTAAAATTTGTCTAAATGAGTTATGAATTACTAGAGCCTGACTAAATACGCATTCTTTACATGCCTGGTCATAAGAGAGCTTCTTTTAAATTGAATCGCCAGGACTTTTTTTTACTGCCTTTCATTTTAGACCAGGCAGAGTTAAAGATAAAAAATTTCCGAAAAATTTTGAATAGGAAAATTTTCTTCAGTGGTAGATTGCGGTGGAGGGGTTAAATTGTAGAGTGGCACCTAGAGCCTATTATACTTTAAAATATAGTGTTAAGAACGATTGGGTTATCATAAGGAGGCATGGGTCTGGGGAAAGTTAGTTAGAAAGCACGGAGAATAGGGGAGAGACAAAAGTTGGGCCAACCTTTAAATTATTTTAGTTAAATTATTGATGATAAATAATTGAACTATTATTTATGAACATAACGGGTCTACAAAGGCTCGCATTCACTTGTTTCTTTACTACTGTTTTTAGCACCACTTCTTATTACCCGTTCGGGTAGTACGCCTATGTACTAATTACTCTAATGTATTAGGGATGAGGAAGATTGAATTTAGAAGGATGGCACCCGTGAGAGTGGAGAACTATTTAGGAAAAATCGCCCTCAGTGCAACCGACTGGTATCGAAAATCGATCTCCCTGTCATTGGCAATCTAGTCTATTGCGAGAGTGGCACGTTAGACTATACGGCCACCGAAGCTCGTTTAGTGATGTTTCTGGTGTTAACGCCCTCAGGAAAAATTTATCATACGTATAAACGTTGAAATTTGGGATATCTATATCTTGATTACATTATAGTTACATTTAATCAGTTGAAATTATTTTACAAAATATCAATTGAAAATTTTCCGTTTTGGAAAATTTTACGGCAAAAATATGGAAAATTCTACGGAAAATGTTTCGTCTCACATCTCTAGACAGGGTACGGACCCTTGTAGCTACGCAGAACTTAGGAAATTCAGATGGTGTATTGTTAGCCTCCTGCCTGCAATAGGCAAAGCTTGGCTTACTATGGCATCAAAGATTTGTTTGCCCAATATCCTGACACTGAAAACAGCGTTGAGGATTGAGGACATATAGCTGGAAAACTGAGTACGTGCAAACCTACTTGGAGCTCCTTTGGAAGAGTAAGAGTCACAAAAGTGAGGATATAAGTATCCGTCTCATTCTCAATTCCGTTTTTTATGAGCATAAATTAATATGATATGCTGATATGATATGAAGAGGATTTTTTTCAATGCTCAAACAGTTGAGGTCAAAGCAAGTGACCACTCCCTTGAAAATATTGAGGAATCTGTGTGGTTCCACCTTTACATTTATATTAGTCATATTTGATATCATGTTGCTTGTTTGAATGTCAGACGTGGTCTGCATAAGAATCGTGCCATCACTCAATTTTCTAATGGTGATACCTGAATTGGCTGAATCATTTATCACTTTATTAAGGATAAATGAGCTCACACGTTTCAAGTTATCACTGTCATCTACTTGAGACATCACCAGGAAGCAGGGCTGTGGTCTCACCATTTCCTGATTATTTTTTTTAGAATAGGGCTGGACGGCCTTAACCATTTCCACCCCTTTTCATTATTACGGCCTTGTGAATGGCCAAGAAATACGTTTCTGGCAATGTGTGTCAGAACGATGCCAGCAGACAGAACATCAGCTTTGACAATAGAATCGGTCACGGCCTTTAGGTACAACCTGTACAATACTTGGATCGTGGACCCAATTGGTTCTACCATATGAGTCTCTGTTAACTTTCCCGACGGGGAGCCCCACACGACGCTAGACATGGCAATCTTTGCATGAGGCATTACTAGGAGAGAAGTCATTGCAGCAATTGGGTGCAGGAAAGTTCCAATTTTACATTTGGAATCCTCATAAACTCACATGATTTTTTTCTCAAATAAGGGTCCCTGGATATTGTCATACTCAATTAATCTGGGTTGCTGACACAATATTTTGTTGATAGCATATCCTCTTGATTTTTCTTCACTCTTTATTATGAGTTTAAAAATATTGAAATCGTTATTATTAATGTTTAAAATCATAGTTTTTTTTCTAAGTCAGATAGATTAAAATGAGGCTCTGCTGTTTATATACTAGCTATTTTGATTGAAGATTTCTGAATAGTACCTTTTGATAATTATTAAAAGCATTCGGACTGTATTATATACCTGGGATAGATAAGATTTTTCTCTATGGAAATAGTAATTATTATTTATATGGCAAGTAAATATTTTTGACATAAAATTTTGTTTTCGTATTGAAGATACTAATAATTTTGAAACATATATTGTATTGTTTAAAACTACAATATCCTTCATTTTAATAGATTATAATGATATCGTTCATCTATGAATTATCTTTTATGTTTCGTCCCACCCAAAACAATTACCCATGTTGTGCCATTAACGAATTACCTCTTGCTATTTAATGATTTTTTTTACTTAGGTATATATGTGAAGTGAGCCAGCTGGATACAGTTTTCAAACACACACACATATATATATAGAGAGAGGAGTTATTTGTGCATTGTTCATATGGGTCACTCTGAAATTTTATTGTTTATTTAAAATGTTGTAATTTTGCACGTCCTTCCCCTGTCCCTTAAGGACGCAGGACGGGAACAGATGGTAATGACTAGGAAGATGATAAGACCTAGTAAAGGTATAGAGTTTGGTAGAGAAGAGCTGAAAAACTACAGTATGTAAAATATCTCTTGGAAGCGTGATTGAAGTGAATAGTGGAATAGAGGGAATCTAAATAGAAGAGGACAGCAGAGAGTTGATCTATAGGTGTGTAATAGACCTGTTATAGATAAGAGAAGTGGCTTTAGAATGTAAGGAAGTGTTGTACATGGCGCACTTTGTACCTATTGCCACAACTGTAGCAGAAACGTGGATAATGAATGTAAGAGCGACTCGGAAAGTGGAGGTCATGGGAATATATTTGTGAGGAGCATGTTAGCTGAAACGAGGAGGAACAAGATTAGGAATTAAGTTATCCAGTAAAGAGTTGGGGTAGAGGGAGTACATGATATAGTAGAGGAAGCAAGACTGAGGTGGTATGGGCATGTCATGAGGTTATAGAAGGAAAGGTTGCCGAAGAAAATAATGTTTATTAATTATGTAAAAAAACTACAAGGGATACCTGGAAAGTGATGAGATGAGCAGATAACATAAAGTGTGCAAGTGAGAGGAGAAGATTGGAAGCAATTAAAGTAGAAATTATGGTGGAAGAATAGAGGAAGATGGAGACATTTTAATAAATTGACCCAGCCACAGGTTGGAAATAGTAGCTGATGATGGTGATGGTAGATATAATTAAAACAATTACTGCCCCTGTAAATATGGGGAACATTGAATAATTAGTTTGTGGTTAGTTTTTGAATGTAATGTGCCTTTGCTTAGTTTATTTCCCAATTTTTAACCCAGTTCTTTAAGGTAAGATCAGAGACTAAATTTTTAAATAAATTTCCGATTTTCTCTGTCCTATGTGATTATTATGACATTTTTTTAGTATTGTGGTGAAAACATTATTCAAAAATTCGCACTATAAATATGTAGATATCAGTTTTTATTATTACATGACAGCTAAGGTAATTTCATAATTTGCCTCCATTTTACTAAAATATAAATATCTCTGGAATATTTTGACATAGAAGGCTGTGGTTTGGCGTATTTTGTAGTGGAGTATTTGTTGTGTACGTTGGCTACACCGTTTTTACAATAAAACAAATTTGTGTTAATATTAGTTTTCACTGAAATGTTGCATTAATATAGTTGAAAAATATATGGTTATCGCCATAACAAGGTCTAATGGGCTTTTTTTTCAAGCGAAACAATAAAGGCAATAGGTTGTACATAACTAGTCCATGATCAAATTACTTAGAGGTTATAAATGGACATGAAAATGTTGTTGTGAGGAAAGCCCTTCAAGTAGCAAAGAAAACATTGTAACTTATTCCAGTGCATCTAAGAGAAAGTTTAAAAAAAAACACTAAAATGGTAATGATTTTGAAGATAATTGTGTGAATATTGTAATATATTTGAGTATTTTAGTAGCAGTGTTGGTTGAAACTGTATCATGTAATTTGTGTGGTGGCCATATAATTTAGAGTGAAGATCCAAGTGCAAGAAATGGACTGGTTTGAACATATATAATAATCAGATGTGTGAATTATGAGGCAGAAAAGTCATTTTTAACTTTAGACACCTGTTCGAAAACTGATATTTTTTAATCACATGTAAAGATTTTCTACGGAGTCATAAGTATTGGGAAGGGTTACTGTGCTGGTTAAGTTCTATGTGCTCTTATGGACCTTCCAAATCCACCTACCATCTTCACCAACTACACAGAAGTAGCTGGGGATTGTATAAATTCTGTTGCAACAGCCTCAATGAAAGCTGCAACCGAAGAAGTTGTAAGAGTGAATTAGGGTTCAACAGATATAAGTGTTACCTTTGATGGATCTTGGCAGAAGAGAGGCCATACTTCAAAGAATGGATGTGCTACTATCACGAGTGTCGACACTGGCAAGGTGTTGGATTATGAAGTACTTATAAAAGGTTGTCAAGGGTGTACACTGGTAGGTAAATATGAAAATAAGAAAACTACTCATAATCCTTCATGTATTAAAGTTATGAGGGGACTATTGAAGGGATAGATCTTGCAGCTACCATGTCAATTTTACATCGATCTGTGGAAGAACGAGAAGTTCGTTATGTGTGTAACGTTAACTTGCAGTTAGTTACAATTGGATCCATCCCGTTATAATGTTGATACGTAACTATCAAGAATTCATACCACCGCTCAATAATTCCGACCCAAATAGAATCCCTACAATGGTACATTTCTCTGTTGTAGTCCCTGTAGGCTAATACGGAAAGATAATACGACACAGTATATTTCATGCTGTACAATCTTCTGTAATATTACTCATATTTGTTCAGGAACTTACCTTTGAAATCTTCTATCACTAGCCGCCACCAAAGCTGAACTACACCGTGCAGCTAATGTGAAGAATGGGGCCGAGCTAACGAGAGTCTACAATCAACGTGTGGTCATTCTCCGTCTAGTCAGATTGAATCTGAAGAATGACAACATGGAGAACGCTAGAAGACAACAATCCACCCGCCTCTGACGGATGTCAGATGAACTTCCCCGAACAACACAAACATCCAATGATCGCCGACTTGTTCTAATTTTCCGATGGAACAACCCTACAAAGTGACTACGTGACCGATGACAGCTAGCAACTGCGTGCTAGTAATTACCTCCCCTCTTTCCGTGCAACGAAAATCACTATAAAACAGGCTGACATTGTCTAAAAACTTTGACTATCTAAAATCTACGAACGAGGACGGATCATTGTCGTCGACCTGGACAATGATCGGATAAACATTCATACATCATAAATTGGAACGTAACTATGGATGTTACTTATAAAGAACTCTATTCATTTTCAACTTATAATATTTTCGTGTTAAAATCTTTATTTTGTGTTTTGCTTAATATTTAACTTTTTGCTTTACCATCTCAGTCGCTTAAATGTAACTTGAATGCCGACACTTAGGCGCGGTTGGTTAGTTGGTTAGTTTATTAGTTTAGTTTGAAATCCACCATTGGTAATTTTGTATTGAGTGAATTTAAATGTAAATTGTTAAAATGTGTGGACTTTTGTATTTTGCTATTTCACGCGACTGTAGAATTAAAATTAAGCTTGTTATTTTTTATATATAATTTAATTTTTGTTCTAAATTTCATTCTTTAGTTTTTCTAAGATATAGTTAGTCCGGGAGATTTTGACTAGCGTCTGGAAGTCAAACTCTCGCGTTATGTTTTATGTAATTGTAAATTTTCGTATTGTAACTTGTAATTGTTTGAGGAGCCCATCAGGCAAGAATATTTAATGTTTGTTTCATTTTTGTGGATATCTTACTCCACTTCACTTTTGGTAGTTTAACTTCGCTTTTGATATTATAATCTACGTAATTTTGTGTCTCTTAAAGACGACTTGTAATAAATGTAAACATGGTATGTTTACATTCTGCGCTTCACGTTATTATTTTCAGCATTATTCAGAATGATATAATGAGACCACTGTACTTTGCTTTATCTACGTTTATACTGAATAAACCATATTATTGTTATATTTTTAATTCTGCTTATATTTTCCCTTATGTCGATTATACCTTCTCCCTTTTATTTAATTGTGGTCGTTAAGTAGAAGGCACGGAGACGGTGTAACACTGCGCAACTCTGCTGTCCTTTTAATTAACTGATCTTCCTGTTTAATTAGTTAATTAATAACCTATATCATTGCTGAAAAATGTTGGAAAATTATACGGTATATTTTTGTTGTTGTTGTGAAATCATAGCCTGAGTTTAACCTTGTATCTCTTTCTGTTTCATAATGGAACACAATTTGACTACGGACGCTTCGACTCCGATAGTAGTGACTGGCGAGCCGAGCGTGTTGTCTAAATCTGATGTTTACCGACTCAATAAAGAAAGCCTTATCTCCGAGCTTGCTAAGCGTGGACTGCAAGGTTCAACAGAAACCACCGTAGCAAGACCGTGCAGTTCTCGTGGGAATCCTTTCGGAGAGCGATACGTCTCGAGACCAGGCAACAGTGGGAGTGGAGAATCATCATTCAGTACCGGTGAGGGTTGGAGATCCAATTGAAATGTCACGCGTTTTGGTGAGTGATAAAATCCAAAGTAAAATTCTCGTTGATTTTGTAAATCGAATACCACTGTGTGATGGTCAGGACAGCTCATCTCTTTTTTTATTTTTAATTGAGGTTCAAAGGATTTGTCATTTAAATATCGGTTCTGAGTCCGAGTTTATTGCATTATGTTTAGGTAAAACTTCTGGATATTTAACTCGTTTATTTTCTGAAGGGCTAGTTAATAGGTTAAGTTGGAATCTTATTAGTCGTAAGATATTAGACTGTCTTGTCCCTACTAGAGCTAAAGATAGTTTGTGTAAGCAGTATGTACATCGCTTTCAACGTCCTGATGAGTCGTTAAGGAGTTTCATCATGGCCATTTCTGAGGCCGTTGAAGTTTTAGGGTTAGATCTTTCTGAATGTCAGATAGTAGATATTATTTTGGAGAATGTGTCGCCCTTGTCTCGACGTCATTTTGTATTTACTTCTAAACCTAGTACGATAGTTGAGTTACATGAGCTAGCTTCCCTAATTGAAGGTACTTTGTTGTCTGAAAGTGAGTTTCTGGAAAATCATGCGCCTTTTATTGTTGACAATCCAGGCGTGGGTTCGAATCCTAGTTCTTGTGGTAGGTCTAGGAATAATACTGCGATTTCTCTGTTGGGTGTGCAACCTGTGAAGAAGAACCATATTGGCCCGCGAGCGTTGGATAGTAAGTTTTTGTCAGGAATTCGCTGTTTTAATTGTAAACAGTTAGGACTTGTCCGGAGCAAGTGTAGTTCAGGAAACTAGTTGTGCGCCGTAAGAATCATGGGTCTTACGAATCAAGCGCATTTCCATGCCCCCCTTCCCCGTTGTAGTTCTTGTGCTTGTTTCTTTATGTTGTCTTGTTTTAAATAAATATCTGCCAGGCTCTCTCCCAGATGGGATAGACCCTGGTCAGTTGAATCTTTCTTAACACCCGTGTCGGTCAGGTTGATGTGCCAGACAGACCCGACCGAGACGCGAAGAGCTCATGTGAGCCATCTTAAACTAATACCGACGCTTTAGAATGTCGTAGTTTAATGGATAATGTTCGTAAGTATTGTACTTACAGATTTAATTACTCCATTTTGGATTTACTTAGGTAAATGTAGGATGCCAAGAAATTTTTTTATAAGTTTATGGGGACTTGTATTTGATCTTTTTGGTATTCCTGTTTTGTGTAAGACTTGATGTCTTGATATTATTTGACTATGGTTGAGTCATTTAATGAACGGTCAATTAACGTAATCTCATTTTGTTAATTATAGTATTGACCGGGTTTTTAATATTCATACTCTTAATAATAATGTGGAATCATGCTTAATTTTTATAGGTATATGGGGACCTATAATTAATCTTTTGGCATCCCTTATTAATTTGAGGCTTGTTTGATGGCATTGTGCCATGGCTGTGAGCCAAATCGTGTTTAAAATTTAAATTTTGTTTACCATTAATGATATGTTTTATATCAGTGGTTTGTAGATATAGTGTGTTGTTTATATATATATTGTTGGCCATGTGTATAGTAATTTACAGGTATTGAACCGTAATTGAACTTGTAGATATTATGTGTTTATGAAATAAGTGAATAGTTTATAGATTATGTTGATGTTCCACTTCATGGAATTTGGATCACGAAATCAAATGTTCTTTGATTTAATTATGACGTAACTTTCTCTATTCTATGTTTTGAGACACTCTATTCTAGATTGAGTGCTGAGAATGGACTTATATAGAATATAGTGAGATTATAGTGATCTAACATTTGAAACTCTCAAACCTTTGAATAGGAACCTTCAAAAGTGTTGAGGGGGGGGACGCTCCTCCGATACATCTATGTAGGATTTCTATAGGATTTTAGGATTTCATGAGGATAAACTTTTGTGACTTTATAGTCTAGTGAACTTTATTGTGAGAACTTGAGTTTGAACGTAGAAGAAAGAAGAGATTCTTCATGTGTTCATACAAACAATTAGACATGTGGTTGCGTATGACTTAACGCCACTTACATATCGACAAGACTTGTTGTATATGAGTTTTTCGTTGCGCATCCTGTTTTCCTTTCTCTCCTGGTTTCTGGTAAAGTCTACGTAGTGGTACCGACTGCTCGTCTAGATGTTGGAATCTAGAGCTGGAAAAAATGGATCATCTCATGCTGTTTGGGAAGATGATGTACAAGAAGGACAACTTGAGCCCTTTGATGTTCCGCCTTGCTGAGGACGGATGCTGCATCTTCTTATTCTCCTGGTCAAGGGGGGGAGATTTGTAACGTTAACTTGCAGTTAGTTACAATTGGATCCATCCCGTTATAATGTTGATACGTAACTATCAAGAATTCATACCACCCGCTCAATAATTCCGACCCAAATAGAATCCCTACAATGGTACATTTCTCTGTTGTAGTCCCTGTAGGCTAATACGGAAAGATAATACGACACAGTATATTTCATGCTGTACAATCTTCTGTAATATTACTCATATTTGTTCAGGAACTTACCTTTGAAATCTTCTATCACTAGCCGCCACCAAAGCTGAACTACACCGTGCAGCTAATGTGAAGAATGGGGCCGAGCTAACGAGAGTCTACAATCAACGTGTGGTCATTCTCCGTCTAGTCAGATTGAATCTGAAGAATGACAACATGGAGAACGCTAGAAGACAACAATCCACCCGCCCTCTGACGGATGTCAGATGAACTTCCCCGAACAACACAAACATCCAATGATCGCCGACTTGTTCTAATTTTCCGATGGAACAACCCTACAAAGTGACTACGTGACCCATGACAGCTAGCAACTGCGTGCTAGTAATTACCTCCCCTCTTTCCGTGCAACGAAAATCACTATAAAACAGGCTGACATTGTCTAAAAACTTTGACTATCTAAAATCTACGAACGAGGACGGATCATTGTCGTCGACCTGGACAATGATCGGATAAACATTCATACATCATAAATTGGAACGTAACTATGGATGTTACTTATAAAGAACTCTATTCATTTTCAACTTATAATATTTTCGTGTTAAAATCTTTATTTTGTGTTTTGCTTAATATTTAACTTTTTGCTTTACCATCTCAGTCGCTTAAATGTAACTTGAATGCCGACACTTAGGCGCGGTTGGTTAGTTGGTTAGTTTATTAGTTTAGTTTGAAATCCACCATTGGTAATTTTGTATTGAGTGAATTTAAATGTAAATTGTTAAAATGTGTGGACTTTTGTATTTTGCTATTTCACGCGACTGTAGAATTAAAATTAAGCTTGTTTATTTTTTATATATAATTTAATTTTTGTTCTAAATTTCATTCTTTAGTTTTTCTAAGATATAGTTAGTCCCGGGAGATTTTGACTAGCGTCTGGAAGTCAAACTCTCGCGTTATGTTTTATGTAATTGTAAATTTTCGTATTGTAACTTGTAATTGTTTGAGGAGCCCATCAGGCAAGAATATTTAATGTTTGTTTCATTTTTGTGGATATCTTACTCCACTTCACTTTTGGTAGTTTAACTTCGCTTTTGATATTATAATCTACGTAATTTTGTGTCTCTTAAAGACGACTTGTAATAAATGTAAACATGGTATGTTTACATTCTGCGCTTCACGTTATTATTTTTAGCATTATTCAGAATGATATAATGAGACCACTGTACTTTGCTTTATCTACGTTTATACTGAATAAACCATATTATTGTTATATTTTTAATTCTGCTTATATTTTCCCTTATGTCGATTATACCTTCTCCCTTTTATTTAATTGTGGTCGTTAAGTAGAAGGCACGGAGACGGTGTAACATGTGAATTATCTTGGGGATAGAGACTGCAAATCCATCAAAACTGTTAAGGATAGTAAGCCATATGATATTCTAATAACCAAGTTGGAATGTTATGGACATGTGAAAAAATAATGGGATCACATCTGAGAAAACTCAAAACAAAACTGGAAAGTCTACAAAGAATATAGGAAGGCTGACTGATAAGGTAATCGACTAGTTGCAGGAATTTTATGGGAAGGAAATTAGGGAAAACACAAACAAAGGCTTGGATTCAATGAGACGAGCAGTTTGGGCCACATACTTTCATCGTGCCTCAACAGACGACAAACCAGCTCATACGCTCTGTCCACTGCCACCAGAAACTTGGTGCAAATACAAAAAATCTGAATCAGAAGGTACTCTAGATCAATTCAGCCATAAAATCTCCCTCCCCTATTTAGTAACAGAAGCTATAAAGCCCATATATATCAAGAACTTGCTAGCCCTGACATTCTCAAAAAGTGTCTGCATGGAAAGACACAAAACGCCAATGAAGGTTTCAACAACATCATATGGATCAGAGTCCCGAAGAATGTGTTTGTTGGCCACAAAACTTTGAAAATTGGAGTGTCAGATGCTGTAAAAATATGGAATGAAGGAAATATTGGTAGGATAAAGGTCTTGGAAGAGCTTGGTGTAAAGTTAGGGCAAAACACATTATGTGCGCTGCAGTCTCTGGCCAAGTTAAGCATCCAAAAGGCAGAGGCAGCAGTCCTTCAAATGACCAAGGAAGCCAGAAATAAGGCACTAATACGAGCTAGTAGTGCTCCCATGGGTTGCTCACCGAAAATAGGTACACCCCCCACAAGACGACTGAGTCTGTCCCGAGTCCTGTCCAGCCTTGCTTTTATATTTCTCGCGATGGATGGAAGCAAGGCTGGAAGGTCCCGGGAGGGACAACCATTCGTGGTGAGAGAAGAAGCGGCTCTTGGCCTTTATTAGCATTTACATATACAAGTAATACAATTTATATATACAAGAGACTTAGCAAATCAGTGGGTGTAGAATCCGTTCTGAAGATTCCTGCAGGAGGGCCTTCCTCCTCTATGAGGGTCCACAGGATGGCTCTGTATGGGTTGCCGGTGGGGCTGAATTCCAATATTATCCAGAAAACGTCCAAGTGTATCGTTCTTAGGAAGTTCATAATGTATAGGTGAAGGTTCCGTATCTCCGTCTGGTTGAAGATGAATCCTTTTCCTGTCAGCAACGTTTATAAAACGGAACTACTGTCTGTGCCCAGTATGATGACCTTTGTTTCCGAAACAAAGCCTCGCGAAACCTTTGGACCTCTGAGGCGTTGCGGGATGATTATAAACGGCTCTGGCCCACAGGGTGGCATCCGCATGGACTGTGAATGGTGTTTCAGTGTATGGTTTCCATATGTTCAAGTTAAATCATAAGGATTCTAGGAGTCTTGGCGCGTGCTGGAGTTCTTCTGGATCTGGGCCGAAGAACAAGAAGTCGTCCAGATAAAAGATTCCTTTGTGTTCTTGAGGACTTCCTGGATGGCTTGGACCCCTTCACAAATTATTTGCAGTATTGAAGGAGACAGGAAATTCCCCATGGGGATTTTCGTCATTCCATATTCCTGTCATTGAACAAAGCGTTGTATAGCCTGATTTCCACCATTAAGTGAGTCTAAGTATGCCCATACAGTTTAGAGAGTCATAACTGTTTTTCTAGTATATAACACTATGTCTTATGGACATATAAAAAACTCAGAAACACTTTCATACTAAATCATGTCCTAAGGGCTTAGATAATTAGAGCATTAAGCTCATCATTCAAAACTATACCTAGTGGGCATAGAAAAGCAAGTCATAAACTCTGACACAAAATACTATGTCATATGGACATTGAAAGGAACAATAAGACTAAGGGCCAGTTTCATAATCAGATTTAGTGAACCTCAAGTGCGGCGCTATACTAAATACAAGACGTCACCTACCTGAAATTGAATGGAATGGGCCAGTTTCATATGCGAAACTGGCCCATTCCATTTTGGTCTAGGTAGGTATCGTCCTGTTATTAGTATCGACTCGCACTTTAGGCATGCTAAGTTTGACTATGAAACTGGCCCTAACATTGAAACCTATGCCTTATGGGCAGAGAAAAACAAGTCAGAAACTCTGATAATCAATACTAAGTTATATGGACATAGAAAAGGGTAAGAACTCTAACAATCAAAACTATGTCTTATTGGCATAGAAAAACAAGTCAAAAACTCTGACAAACAATACTAAGTCATGTGTATATATAAAAGGGTAAGAACCCTAACAATCCAAACTATGCCTTATGGGCATAGATAAAACAAATCAGAAACTCTGACACAAAAATTATGTCTTATGGACAAGGCATAAGAGTACTATGACTCTACGTTGTTTCCTAATACAAATACTCATAGTGACTGCCCCAGCTACTTCTGTTACGTGGAGGTGATACCAACGCCTCATTCATCGTGATCACCAGTTGCTAAGTCCACAGATGTAGGATGATGTCCAAAATGTTCCTCCGTTGAATTAATACAATAAAATACGTGAAGCGAGGATAGACGGTTAAATACTAACAAAACTGACGTATTCGAGGATGGTCTTCACCCAGACAAAAGTGGAGGAGGTAATTTGCAGAGTTACGCCGAATGACAACTAGCGCTAGAAGACTGCGTGGCGAATAGAGAAAAATAGCTCTGCCATTTCATCAAAGTGGGTCCTCCGGGTGAGATGTCATTCTATTGTTCCGCCAGCAACAGTCAGCTGGGCATTTTCCTGAAGTTTGGTCGTTTCTCGGCAACATGAATTCACCGTATCTGTCACACATTATTAAAATTTATTAGCTCTTGTATTAATCGTGTTAATCATATATGGTATTTTGAGTGTACGTGTTAAACATGAGGTTTAACACGCTACAGGTCTAAATGTGGCTGCAGAAAAATCGGATCGCCATGCTCCATAGTTTGTGGTCATTGTCATGGCCATTCATACCTCAATGTAGCTCTTCTGACACTTCTCTTGATATAAATATATAAGAAAGAGAAAACGATGTAATGAACCCCATCGATAGTTTAAAACTAAATTTAGCAGAGGAAGGTAATAGTGTAAAAGATGAAGAATAGGAAATGTCAGAGGATGAAGACTATGAAGAGGAAGAAGTGCCAGATATTGAAAACAATGACGATAATTGCTGTGTAGATATTGAATATTTTTCAAAACATGGATTAGGCCTACCGGGGAAACCATGTAAAATAAAAACGTGCCATACATTATACCTCGAAGGTGGTGGGGAAACGAGTGCATCCCTGTTATTCTGCTGAGGTGATGTTTTGTGGGCTGCATAACGGAAAAACTGTTGCCCGTACAGGAAAAATATACAATACCCTTTTCATAGGAAATTTTACATTCTACAGTTTTTATGCAGTCATAATTGTCATCCGGCCAATAGAAAGTTAGATATCCACGAAAAACCCTTTTTTCGTGACCTTTGACCTTAAATATCTTCTTTCTGGACGTTAATTACAACGCCTAAATAAAGATGTGTGGACAAATTCAGCTTGGTGGGAATTATTCCGCAGACGAGTGATTAAATGATTGTGTATTCTTTGACCTATTTTGTTTGATGACTTTATCATATATATTAACACATATGCCACTGTCCGTTGATGTAGTAATTACTATTACGGTTGGATTCGAACCAATGTTTTTTTTACGAGAGGTCATATCAAAAGAACATAATGGAATTAACATTTTTTGGTCTTCTCATGACATTAAACTTTAGTAAATTTGTACCATAATTTATATACACTTAGGAAGAGATTGAAAAACATATGTTCGAGGATCATTACACGATACTTAGCATATACTTTTCATAATACAATTATTCTCCTAACAATAGATTACAAACCTTAGAGGCCTTAAAGTTTTTGGGGATCTAAGAGGAGGTTGGATTTAGTAACGTTTGTACTAGCTTTCGCATGGAGAGGGGAATTGAAAACTTAATACCATAGGGATGGATTCAAAATACAAACAGTTAGATTTTATTAATTGATTTGTTTGGCGTCCTCGAAGTTAGTTGGCCGAATACACTTCTATTAGTTCCAGGCATAAAGTGAAGGTTGAATTTAAAAAATGCTACCTGGGGAGAGAGATTGGAACTCATCCGTGACCCCATATTCAAAGGATCCGAACCAATATTAAAAACTCGCAAAACATTAGGAGGAGCATTGGGTAACTAAAAGAGAACCAACCTGATGCCAGGACATGACTGCACTCAATCTCCAAAAGGTCCTCCAGCTTAACAAAAAGTCAAGTTAAATATATTTTTAAGCTAAGCACGAGCCCTAGCATGTACAGAAATAACCAAGAATGTGGAGGGGGAGGGGCTAAAACCACCATCCATTGCCGAAACAACTAACCATTTTCCCATGTTAAATGCTTTATCTGGCTAGAAAGACCCCAAAAGACCCTATTTACGTAACGCAAATAAATATAGTGTGTTATCAAGATTGACGTAACGTAGCCTAACGTAACAACTCGAGAACCGCACAGACATAAGTTTGGATTGTTTGAAACGAATTTGTTCGCTAAAATTAAATCCAATCGTTTAGGACTGATTAAGTTATAAATACTTGAAATAGAAGCTTACTCCAGCTACGAAGTAAAATGTCAGAATAGACTACGACGTTTCAGTGTTTAGAAATTGTCTGCATGCCAAATCTGCAATAAAATGAAGTAGCCGCATTAACGTCGCTCGCAACCTGATTGGTTGGCAGGAACACGTGATATCTTTCTCTTAACGTTCCATTAAAGTGAATTACCCTCTAATACAAGTCTTACGTTAAGTGAACGTGCATCGTGATGGATTCCATCCATTAACACGAGTAGAACCGCTAAGCTATGTTACATTACTTTAACGTTGAGTCGATCGTAATCCTGACCTTAAACTTTATTAAAACCATAATTTCCCTGTTGTTTGTGCTATTTTGTTTGTCATATTTTATAAGTATCTATTTTTTGAAGCAGAGGTGGCTTGTATATAATCCATCCATCACCACTCAAATGGACAACTCATATGGGAGTTATTTCCATAGAGCAAGTTGCTCATGCCCCAAGTGCCTATAACCCCCCCTCCCCAATCAATGTAGATCTAGTGTGGTTTGGTCGTGATTAACACTGATACTCAGGTGGATGCAGGCAAGTTATTAGACCTCAAGTGGGAAGGGCAGGCCGAGAATACAATGATCCACCTTAAGTGATAACATAACCTAACACCTGTGTAATATTCGATTAGAACCGCTTTCAGCGTGACCAATTCTACAGACAGTCCAGGTACAGGCCCCACTAAGAGTACTGCACCAAGGAAAAATACGGGATTAGCGTGTCTGACTCGGGATATCTAGTCTTACATCCTCAGGTTAACTCTTCTTAATTAGGCTGAGTTAGTGTTCATGAAGAGTTAATAACGTGCAGTGCACAAGTATGGCTACAACAAGGCATTTCAAACATGAACAACAAATATTTTCCGACTGGCCTTAACTGGGGAAGCCTCTTCTTAAATTATAATTGACTTGTACGTCCGAGGGTTGTCCATGGCCATAAATGGTACGGAACTTCGCACGGACTTTCTCGCTCTATTGTTTAAAAATGGAGATATTTACTCAAAACTCGTAATATATGTGAGAAGAAAATTGCACTATATTTATGCAAAAACATTTTTTGAGTCCCGGTTTTAAATTTTATAATTTTATTTTTAAAGAATTAATGTCCTCAATTGTATGTTTGGACTGATAAAAAAGATCAATATTGGGTCCACAAGGGTCAACACTTCGTATTCAAATTTCTACTTCCGGTTAAAATTTTTGACATTTTATTAGGTCTGAAAATTGAAAAATGACACTGGACACGGGAATCGAACCGTATCCAGGTGTCATTTTTCATTTTCAGAATATGATATCTAGGTGGAGTAATCCCACTAATAAGCATAAATAGTAGCTCTGGCTATTAATTCTTTATTTTATTAGGTGTTGCACATCTTCATGTCATCGCATTGTTATTAAATTCCTCATTTATAATTTTGACCAATAAAAAATGAAAATATTGACTATTGAGTCTAAAAGAGATAGATCATTGTTGTACAAACATTTCTCCTAAGAGCTTTAAGGAAAAATAACATAAACCTTTTGAGAGACTTATATTTAATTACTCTATGGCATTGGAGAATTATTGAGTTAAAATTTAAGTAGTATCTCTTTACAACTAAAGCTCACAAAATTGTATTAATATATTTGCCAATATCTCAGAAACTGTTGGTTTTATAAAAATATGTTTCATATTAAAGTTTTTATTTTTAATTTTACTACAATTTTGCAATTATAAGTTATTTAGTATTTTAAGTAGTTGTGGAGATACGGAAATTAACGCTTCTGTAAAGTACCTTAAATTAATTTTAATGGGAAAATGAAAATAGCCAATTTATTTATAATCTTAATCAACGCCTAGATACGAATTTTAACCAAAATCGTTAGAGCCGATTTTGAGGAAATCGATATTTTCTCTTTTCGCCCTTTACTAAACTACTCTTAATTTTAAGTTTAAACAGGCACACAGAGAAATGGCATTGCAAAGACCACTTTTTAGCTTTCGGGGGTCATGAGACGTTGACATCCATCAAGATTTCAGGTTATATTTTTTTTACGATCGCAATACTTTACCGTTTGTTTTCGAAAAGTTAAAAAATATATATTTTTGCTTATAGCTTGAAAGTTATTGGTTTTATAAAAATATGCTTTGAATAAATATTTGTATGATAAATACATCTACATATTTGTAATGATAAGTAATTTCATGTCTCAAACAGTTTCGGATATATGATTTAAAAAAATGATAATTTACGTGTCAGACCGGAGCCCTTAAAGTTATTTTGCCGAAAAAATGAGAGTAGCCATTTTGTTTGGAATATTTATAAATGTTAAGAAATGAAATTTAATCAAAATCGACTTTTTCTCTTTTTGCCTTCCAGTAAGCTACCCTTAATTTTAGGGTTAGATATCCAATTCCAAAAAACCCTCGGAGCAACCCTATGAAAACACTAGATACCAAGTTTTAGCCCGATCGGTAAAATAGTTTAGGCTCTAGTTGGAGGTACAGACAGACAGACGGAAATTCAAAAACAACTTTTTCGGATTCGGGGGTGGGGGTGCGGGTGGGGGGGTTCATGAAACATCGAGATTCATCAAAATCTCGAGTTAGATTTTTTGACGATCACGATACTTTCTCTACGTGTAAGATAGCGAAAAAGTAATTACAGTTAAATCAACTTTAGTCATTGTGCACTATTCACTAATCACTAAGAATCGATTATAATTGAAAATGGTATGTTTCAACGTTTTGCGCACATTGCTAAATGCTATACATTATTCGCTATTAGTTCTGCGTTACTCATGAATATAAACCCATCATCAGATCTACATCATCTTGCTACCACTCAACGTCTTAGTAATGTCGTGTTGAAACAGTCAGAATCACTTGCTACCACTCAACATCCTAGTAATGTCGTGTTGAAACAGTCAGAATCACTTGCTACCACTCAACATCTTAGTAATGTCGTGTTGAAACAGTCAGAATCACTTGCTACCACTCAACATCCTAGTAATGTCGTGTTGAAACAGTCAGAATCACTTGCTACCACTCAACATCTTAGTAATGTCGTGTTGAAACAGTCAGAATCACTTGCTACCACTCAACATCTTAGTAATGTCGTGTTGAAACAGAATCATAGGAACTTAAAAGTAAAATTAAAAATAATTTATTTGCTTATCATAAATAGTGCGAGTGCTAATGCAAGAGAGTAGGAAAGGGTTGACATTAAATGGTACAATGCATTTATTATTATATGCAGATAATTTAGCTTTTCTGGGAAGTTGTAAGGGAGCTGTCGCAAGAAATTCAGACATTTTATTTGAGGCTAGTCAGAAAATTGGTTTAGAAATGAACGCTGAAAAAACTAACTATACGATTACACAGAGAACACAGTTTGGCGACAATTATTTAGATATTACTTCTAACAACATACAGTTTGACAGGGTTAATGAGTTTATATATTTAGGTACAATTTCAACTAGCAATAACATTATTAGATTGGAAACTAGGAAAATAATACAGTCGGGAAATACATTCTACTACTTGTTCAGTAAGTTGACATCTTGCCTGCTTTAAAGGAATGTAAAACTCAGAATATACAAAACAATAATTTTACCGGTTGTTCTCTATAGGTGTGAAACGTCGTCTCTTACCTTACGTGACGAAAATAAATTTACGGTGTTTGAAAACCAGGTGCAAGAGGTTTGGTCCAAAAAGGAATAACGCTACTGGGAAGTGAAGGAGGTTACATAATTATGAGCTACATAGCCTGTACTCCTCACAAGACATTGTTGGGGTAATCAAGTCTCGTAGATTGCATTGGGCGTGAATGAGAGAATATGAACCGTGCTCAGAGTATTGACTGGCAAACCCGAGGGAAGACACCAATAGAAGGACCTATTTATTTATTTATACTCTACAAATTTCAGCTCATGGCCAGTATTACAATTTGAGAGTAACTTGTACTAGTGTTATTCTAAATAATAATATAAGAGGTTGAGTAGTACATATCAAACTAATGTTAAGACTTCTTGCTAAGAGTCTACTATTTTTATTACAGCTTTGTATAAATATTTTTAGCTCAATTTTAATAATTTTGGTTGCCCAGCAAATGATTCCTCCACTTTTTTCTGAAAATATTCAGATTTTTAAATATCTTAATCCTGATGGTATAGCTTTCCAAACCTTAGCCGCTTGAATATTTTCCAAAGTTTTTGGTTCGATGTTTGGGTGCTCTATTTCGTGTTTTATTTTATGTAGGGAAGATAATTTTGTCACTTCTGAGTAGCATTTCGATTCTTTGATTTTATAAAGCCATGAACTAAAACTCAAAAGAAGTCGGTTTTACATATTGAGACATTTTAGGTTTTTTAGGTACTTACTAACATTTTTTTTTTTTTTGTTAAAAATTAATCTTAGACGGAAGTTTTGGATTGTTTGGATAGTCTGTTTTAAGTTTTTTTCATGCCAAGAAGAAGTTCTGAGGAGTCAAGGTTTGATAGGACCAATGTTTAACATGTGTTTGATTTTACGTCGTTTGGTAGATTCTGTTTGAATTTATAGAGAGGTTTTAAACAATAATATAATTTTTGTACACAAGATGAGACATGTTTTCCCCAGGTTGGATTTTCATCGATTACTACTCCTAAGTTATTATAGTGCTTTACCCTGGATAACGACACACTATCAATCTGTATGTTTGGATCGACACATATTCTTTTGAGCAGATTATCACTACCTATCAACTTATAAGCACATTTGCAAACATTAAGCTTCGAGCAGTTTACGCTGCACCAATCCGACAAAATGCCTAGTTCTTCATTTATAGGCTTACCTTTAACTGTTCTCCTAGACGCAATGGAATAAGACCTAAATGCAGATGGAAGGATAACATTAGAATGGATCTAAACGTGAGAAGTTGTAATGAGGTGAACTGGATATAACTAGTTCAAGATAGGGATAGGTGGCGTACTTTTCTAAGTGTGGCAATGGACTTTCTAATTCCTAATGCCATCGAGTGTAAGTAATCTATAAATGTAGTTGAGAAGATCAACTTGATATTGTTAGATGAGTTCCCCACATTGAGGTAACTCTGTTCGTTCGAAGCATCATGGTAGTCAGCCATGTTGTTACTATTGGTGGAATATGAAACAAAGAACCAATGAAAGGCAGTATGTTACACGGTGTAGAGTAGACTATGGTCTACTCAATGCTATCTAGTGTGACCATGTCGTATCCAGTGCTACCAAACTTTACCGTATATTACCAGATATTACCAGGCAAGGGTTAGACTGATATTACTGGGGTAAAAATTTATGAACCGAATAGTTTCCTAATGGAGTGAATAAAAAACATTAAAGTCGAGTATCCATCAGATAATGCAAGCAAGCCAACAACAAATGAAGAGTAGTCACTAGCAAGTGAAGAGTAGCTGCAAGCACAGAGTAGTCACCAGCAAGTAAAGAGTAGCTGCAAGCACAGAGTAGTCACTAGCAAGTAAAGAGTAGCTGCAAGCACAGAGTAGTCACCAGCAAGTGAAGAATAGCTGCAAGCACAGAGTAGTCACCAGCAAGTAAAGAGTAGCTGCAAGCACAGAGTAGTCACCAGCAAGTAAAGAGTAGCTGCAAGCACAGAGTAGTCACCAGCAAGTGAAGAGTAGCTGCAAGCACAGAGTAGTCACCAGCAAGTAAAGAGTAGCTGCAAGCACAGAGTAGTCACCAGCAAGTAAAGAGTAGCTGCAAGCACAGAGTAGTCACCAGCAAGTGAAGAGTAGATGCAAGCACAGAGTAGTCACCAGCAAGTGAAGAGTAGCTGCAAGCACATAGTAGTCACTAGCGAGTGAAGAGTAGCTGCAAGCACAGAGTAGTCACCAGCAAGTAAAGAGTAGCTGCAAGCACAGAGTAGTCACCAGCAAGTGAAGAGTAGATGCAAGCACAAAGTAGTCACCAGCAAGTAAAGAGTAGCTGCAAGCACAGAGTAGTCACCAGCAAGTAAAGAGTAGATGCAAGCACAGAGTAGTCACTAGCGAGTGAAGAGTAGCTGCAAGCACATAGTAGTCACTAGCGAGTGAAGAGTAGCTGCAAGCACAGAGTAGTCACCAGCAAGTAAAGAGTAGCTGCAAGCATAGAGTAGTCACCAGCGAGTGAAGAGTAGATGCAAGTACAGAGTAGTCACCAGCAAGTAAATAGTAGCTGCAAGCACAGAGTAGTCACCAGCAAGTGAAGAGTAGCTGCAAGCACATAGTAGTCACTAGCGAGTGAAGAGTAGCTGCAAGCACAGAGTAGTCACCAGCAAGTGAAGAGTAGCTGCAAGCACAGAGTAGTCACTAGCAAGTAAAGAGTAGCTGCAAGCACAGAGTAGTCACTAGCAAGTAAAGAGTAGCTGCAAGCACAGAGTAGTCACCAGCAAGTGAAGAGTAGATGCAAGCACAGAAGAGTAGCTGCAACTTCAACAAAGTACTCTAAGTGAAGGAGTGGAAGGAGGGAGGTCTAGGACACTCCACTAACACGAAGGAGGGAGGTCTAGGACACTCCACTAGCAATAGCACAAAGGGGGGAGGTCTAGGACACTCCAATAACAATAGCACGAAGGAGGGAGGTCTAGAACACTCCACTAGCAATAGCACGAAGGAGGGAGGTCTAGAACACTCCACTAGCAATAGCACGAAGGAGGGAGGTCTAGGACACTCCACTAGCACGAAGGAGGAAGGTCCAGGACACTCCACTAGCAATAGCACGAAGGAGGGAGGTCTAGGACACTCCACTAGCAATAGCACTAAGGAGGGAGGTCTAGGACACTCCACTAGCAATAGCACGAAGGAGGGAGGTCTAGGACACTCCACTAGCAATAGCACGAAGGAGGGAGGTCTAGGACACTCCACTAGCACGAAGGAGGGAGGTCTAGGACACTCCACTAGCAATAGCACGAAGGAGGGAGGTCTAGGACACTCCACTAGCAATAGCACGAAGGAGGGAGGTCTAGGACACTCCACTAGCAATAGCACGAAGGAGGGAGGTCTAGGACACTCCACTAGCAAAAGCACGAAGGAGGGAGGTCTAGGACACTCCACTAGCAAAAGCACGAAGGAGGGAGGTCTAGGACACTCCACTAGCAATAGCACGAAGGAGGGAGGTCTAGGACACTCCACTAGCAATAGCACGAAGGAGGGAGGTCTAGGACACTCCACTAGCAATAGCACGAAGGAGGGAGGTCTAGGACACTCCACTAGCAATAGCACGAAGGAGGGAGGTCTAGGACACTCCACTAGCAATAGCACGAAGGAGGGAGGTCTAGGACACTCCATTAGCAATAGCACGAAGGAGGGAGGTCTAGGACACTCCACTAGCAATAGCACGAAGGAGGGAGGTCTAGAACACTCCACTAGCAATAGCACGAAGGAGGGAGGTCTAGAACACTCCACTAGCAATAGCACGAAGGAGGGAGGTCTAGAACACTCCACTAGCAATAGCACGAAGGAGGGAGGTCTAGGACACTCCACTAGCAATAGCACGAAGGAGGGAGGTCTAGGACACTCCACTAGCAAAAGCACGAAGGAGGGAGGTCTAGGGCACTCCACTAGCAATAGCACGAAGGAGGGAGGTCTAGAACACTCCACTAGCAATAGCACGAAGGAGGGAGGTCTAGAACACTCCACTAGCAATAGCACGAAGGAGGGAGGTCTAGGACACTCCACTAGCAATAGCACGAAGGAGGGAGGTCTAGGACACTCCACTAACAATAGCACGAAGGAGGGAGGTCTAGGACACTCCACTAGCAATAGCACGAAGGAGGGAGGTCTAGGACACTCCACTAGCAATAGCACGAAGGAGGGAGGTCTAGGACACTCCACTAGCAATAGCACGAAGGAGGGAGGTCTAGGACACTCCACTAACAATAGCACGAAGGAGGGAGGTCTAGGACACTCCACTAGCAATAGCACGAAGGAGGGAGGTCTAGGACACTCCACTAGCAATAGCACGAAGGAGGGAGGTCTAGGACACTCCACTAGCAATAGCACGAAGGAGGGAGGTCTAGGACACTCCACTAGCAATAGCACGAAGGAGGGAGGTCTAGGACACTCCACTAGCAATAGCACGAAGGAGGGAGGTCTAGGACACTCCACTAGCAATAGCACGAAGGAGGGAGGTCTAGGACACTCCACTAGCAATAGCACGAAGGAGGGTATGAAACCTTCTGAATAAGTTAAACCGAACAACCACGTGGCCCCCAGAGATGTTTAATATTCGAATAGAGGTTTGTTATCTTAATGAATCAAGTTAGTTTGTAAGTCATATACTGCTATGGTATTGTGTTTAGATAACCTATGATACTTATTACCACAATACATATTATAAATTAAAAGATAAGTGTGTGTGTGTTTTAGAGATAACTAAACAATCTAATTCGTAAATTAAAATATTGTGTTTTTATCAAATACACAAATTTGTCACTATATCTTAACCGGGGGGGGGGAACAAACGGTGGTGCTTATGAACAAATCATAGTGCTTATTTCTCTTGACCAACAAATGATGGTGTAACTAGACCTTTTTTATATAATATAAATATTAATAAAAGTACTATGTTATTATTATTATTAATTATTATTATTATTAGCACCGCGTCTTACTACCCGTTCGGGTTATACGCACTTACGCTAATGTGCAATGGTAGGGTGATTGTGAGATGAAATGTAGGACCTACAGTTTAACGTGGAATCCGAACCATGGTGGAGGTCTGGTATTCCTCACATTCACAAGTTGTGATTAATACACGTCTTATCAGAGGTGAAGGAAGGGTTTGGCAATCAGATAAATCTGTGCCGGGACCGAGGATTGAACCCCGGACCCCAGCACAGAAGTCTGACACCTTACCCCTAGACCACCAGGTCACCTAAGTACTATGTTCTATGTTCTCAAGCTTTCTATCATAAGACTAGGCCTACATTCATGCATAATGCATAAATAATAGTAGATAGTGCATAGAATTTAGTGCACAATTCATAAGACAATATAACGGCTTATAGTGAAAAGTAGTGTTTAAAGTATTGCCTAGGCCCTAGGCTCTTTGACAAATGGAAAGGTATAAAATACTTCACTAAAGGGCTCTCTCGACAAACGACGTTGTTAATTAAGTTGTATCTTTGAAACTTGAAACCAACCTAATAGCCTATAAGTTTTGCCTGTACTGTTAAATCAAATTTTATTTTTATTTTGTTCTCAATTCTTGGTATTCTTGAAACACATTTGAAGTATAGTTAGGAGAGATTAGTATATGGTTTATAAATCAACAAATTGAGACAAATTAATTGTTTGTTTAGGCCCAATTTTTAGCAAACATCGATAAAAATCGAGAATACATTAAAATACAATAGTAGTAATAAAAATGGCAGTCATAAATGAACATTATTAAGGAGCACTTGTCCAATTAAGGAACCATTGTTACAATTTATTACAACATATTAAAAGCAACAAGATAAAATAATTTAGGTCATGAGTTTGATTTTTGATTACTCCATGTGAAGAATATTTGAAACTTTTAGCTTTTAATAATTGACATTATATTTTGTGAAGATGATGCTAAATGAGTATTTGAATATTTAATATTATTGTTATTAAAACCACATGTAAATTACATTGAAAAGTAGTGTCAAATGTAGACATTATAGATTTAATAATAATTATTGAACCAATCGCACTTGCAAGATTTCCTTGACTATCACCCAATTTCCAAATGTCATAATTCCAAATTGTGTATCTCTACGACGCTTATGTAAATAATAATCAATCCGCATTTTATGTTGGTCCATCGAGCCCTCGGGCAGCACAAAATAATATGACCCGTAAGGTTTGAAGTGATTGGACGAGAGCTTCCCGCATTCTCATTGGCTGAAACAACGGCCGTTTATTATGAAGTTATTGAAAAGTGCTTCAAAAGTTAAGGTTAAATCAATAGTATGCGTTGTGTAATATTCACTATTTACTCTGTAACGATTATGAACACCATTATAAGAAAATAATATGTTTCAACTTCTTACGCACTATGTGATATGCACTATTCATTATTAGCTATGCGGTATGTATGAATATAAGGAACAATGTCCCTGAAATGTGATGTTGCAAAAGCTGTATTCGAGACTGTAAGAGCGAGCGTAGTTGTTTACAAGCGAACAGAGTTAGTGAGCTCGTGGAATGAGCACTAAACTATGTTAATATGCGCTATAAATTGTCACGAGTGCAGGTGAGGGGAGCAGGAAAAAAAACAACACGGAGTGAAGCTTGGAAAATTATAGGGCATCAGTGCTAGCTCATATATCGTGAGCTAATTTGTTTCACATAGGTGCTATTAATGGATGTTATCGACTAAAAACAAACGAGTATCGTTTCAACATGGTTGGAATTGATCTTGAATGAGATGGTCCTGCGTTACACATGCATAGCTTTCTACACCTTGTCTGATCAGATTACTGGAGCGACAAGCTATTCATGTCTCACATATGTTACATACTCACTCACGAACACATGTCTGTTAATATCAGTGTTATATTGTAACACAGGAATATACATATACTTAATATTGTTTTGTGTAGTTTTGAAGTTTTAATGTAACACTTATACAAACTATTAAAAAAGGGGTTCAGAAATTTAGGATTGTGTAGTCCTCATTAAACTGAGTAAAATAGTTCTAGTAAACATAGATTCTTAAACCAACTCAAACAAAGTGCACCACAATCTACAAATTTTGTGTAACTAAATTTTATTGATAAATTAATGACAACATTAAAAGGACGTAGCTAGCCAAAAATTTCAGGGGGGAAGGGTTTTGGAGGGCACATCCCCCAACTATCGGAGTCTAGAAAAAATTCTAAATGATAAACAGTTCTAGAAGATATCTGATGTGTTTTTTATGGCAACATAACGTCCTAACTACAGAAGGCTAGAAAGAATTCTAGATATTAAACAACTATAGAAGCTCTCTGAAGAGCTTTTTACGGTAACAGAGCCCCTAATTTGTACTTGTGCCTTAATTTTGATATTGTTTGAACCATATATAAAGCCATATATATTTTGTTCATTAAATTTGGAGGGGGTTTGAACTACGGCCTTGAACATTACAAATAGTTTTGTCCTGCAATTATCATGGGAAATAAGTAGTCACAGGAGCATAGAAAACACAAACATTAGTGAGATATGGAACCCATAGTTTGTTTACAGTGTGTACATAAACACCATCACACTGAGCTCAGCTCTCAGAGTCAGACACAAAACATGAGTGAGATATGGAATCCATATCTTGTTTACAGTGTGTACATAAATACCATCACACTGAGCTCAGCTCTCAGAGTCAGACACAAAACATGAGTGAGATATGGAATCCATATCTTGTTTACAGTGTGTACATAAATACCATCACACTGAGCTCAGCTCTCAGAGTCAGACACAAAACATGAGTGAGATATGGAATCCATATCTTGTTTACAGTGTGTACATAAATACCATCACACTGAGCTAGCTCTCAGAGTCAGACACAAAACAGATGAATATGGAATCCATATCTTGTTACAGTGTGTACATAAATACCATCACACTGAGTCAGCTCTCAGAGTCAACACAAAACATGAGTGAGATATGAATCCATATCTTGTTTACAGTGTGTACATAAATACCATCACACTGACTCAGCTCTCAGCGTCAACATAAACCACAATAGCAGTTTGTTTATCAACAACATTAATGCAACAATCATAAGCAACACATCAAATGGGTGGTCAGATCCTAGTTAGGAGAGGTCGATAGTAACAAAGTGCAGCATGGTTAGGTACACGAGCCTTAGGAATTAATTAGAAACGATCCAAATTACATCAAATCACGAAAAACAGTATCTTAAGGGTGCCTGCCACTCCAACATAAATATTCAGCTAGTGGTGTTTGGACACTACTACTACTAGTGATAAGGAAACTACCAATAATATACATACTTTTATCAAGCTAAACATAAGTTTCCATACCTAAACTGTACTTTTGAAACATTTCCCGAACAAGGGATTTACAAATTGATTAATAGCTAACTCTACATTATATTATAACAAACTGTACTGAACAAACTATATGGACCAACAACGGGTTTATTAAATGATTATAAGTTAACCCTACAAGATATTACTATAAGCTAAAATGATGTCAAAAATAACACGGACACGGAACTCTGAAACTAGCCACGCATTGTCAAATTGCTGAAGGCATCTTGATTGCGAAACTATCCTCTCCGCATGGTCAGTCTAAATGGAGAACAATCGGCTATGATTCTGTGATGACTAGTGTAGAGTGTATTTCAATCTCAATTTAAGCACACTCTATGAACTGGAGAAAAGGAGGGGAGAGGAAGTGAACGTAGCTCAGCCTCCTTCAAACCGTCCAGAAGGTTCGAGACTTCACTGGAACACCGATGGACTAGTGCGCACGGGCTAAGACTTCCGGCACAAGTTGTCCCATTCTCTCTTCTTTTCTTTACGTAGGACTCCAATGGTTAGAGAGATGTTCGACAGAAAACATGGTGAGTTTGAGAAGGTGTTGGAATAGTGTATTTTTAGTCAAGTTGTTTAGATCTTATTGGGGTGGGATACAGATTTTTTTAACCTGGCACAAAAGATACAGGCCATTATGTCGTTAGGTAATGAAAGTAAATTCGATATAAAATTAAATGTTATTTGGGTTAATATGGCACAAATGCATTATCTCATCACCCCAAAAGGTGTTATACATGTTTTCCTTCAATTTCCACACAAATTTAACATCTTGAATCAAACTGTTGTGCGTTATTTGAAAAATTCCAGGCTTCAGTCGAATCGTCTGGAAACCGTATTCAGTTCACTGTTGTAGGTCTGATAAATCAATTATTGGATAAGATCACATTAAACTCTTTAAGTACCCCCGTACAAAAAAATTCAAAGGATTGAGGCCAGGGGACCTGGGGTGAGGGGGGCATTTGACTGGGCATCCTTGATTTATCCATCTTCTATTAAATGTAAAATGTCTAATTTAGG
This sequence comes from Timema podura, assembly GCA_033556935.1. NCBI lineage: Eukaryota > Metazoa > Arthropoda > Insecta > Phasmatodea > Timematidae > Timema > Timema podura. The sequence goes on along the minus strand of JAVRXN010000013.1, from coordinate 51,537,540 downwards.
CTATGTCCTGAAAATTGAGGTGGAGCCCCATCATGCATAAGCCACATTCGTTGTCTTTCTCTAAGGGACACATCCTTCAGTAATATTGGGTATAGCATTAGTAGAAAATTATGGTAGCCCGCACCATTTAGTCTGTTCAGAAAAACGAGTGGTCCTATAAGTCTGCCTCCTAAAATGGCCCGCCAAACATTTATTGAATATTGCTGTTGGTGTCTTGATTAGAGATTGGCATGAAGATTCTCGTCTGTCCGTATATGATTACAGTGAAAACTCTTAATAGCGGACACCTCCCGGAGTTAAAACGTTAGTTACTAGGATATGTCCGTTATCTGGAAAAATATATTTTTTAAATTATACTTCTTGTATATAGATTAATCTATATGAATCTCTATACTGTGAATATTAACTACAACATTCTGCTTACTATACTGAGGAGTATTGTATTCAGGATAGTGATTAATGAATAAATAATCTATGGAGCTTACTGAATAAATTGCATTATATACATAACAATACACAACTAAGAAGAACTATGAACATAGTTGCGTATTTTTACTTTCTCTCTATCTTACAGGTAGAGAAAGTATGGTGATCCTCAAAAAAATCAAAATCGAGATTTTGACGAATCTTGACGTTTCATGACTCCCTGGATCCGAAAAAGTGGTTTTTGAATTTCCGTCTGTCTGTCTGTCTGTCTGTACCTCCAACTAGAGCCTAAACTATTTTACCGATTGAGCTAAAACTTGATATCTAGGGTTTTCATAGGGTTGCCTCGAGGTGTTTTTGGAATTGGATATCTACCCCTAAAATTAAGGGTAGCTTACTGAAGGGAAAAAAGAGAAAAAGTCGATTTTCTCAAAATCGGCTCTAACGATTTTGATTAAATTTCATTTATGAACATTAATAAATATTCCAAACAAAATGGCTACTCTCAATATTTCGGCAAAATGGCTTTAAGGGCTCCGGTCTGAAGCGTAAATTAACATTTTTTATAATAGCTCCGAAACTATTTGAGATATGAATTACTTAGCATTACAAATATGTATATATATTTATAATACAAATAATTTATTCGAAACATATTTTTATAAAATCAATAATTTTCAATCTATATGCAATTATATATATATTTTTAACTTTTTGGACATTAAAGCTTAAGTATTGCGACCGTAAAAAAACTAACCTGAAATGTTGATGGATGTCGACGTCTCATGACCCCCCGAACCCTAAAAAATAGTCTTTGCAATGCCGTCTGTCTGTGTGTCTATTAAAACTTAAAATTAAGGGTAGTTTACTGAAGGGAAAAAAGAGAAAAAGTAGATTTTCTCAAAATCGGCCCTAACGATTTTGATTAAATTTAATTTATGAACATTAATAAATATTCCAAACAAAATGGCTACCCTCAATATTTCGGCAAAATGGCTTTAAGGGCTCCGGTCTGACGCGTTAATTAACATTTTTTATAATAGCTCCGAAACTATTTGAGATATGAAATTACTTAGCATTACAAATATGTATATATATATATTTATAATACAAATATTTTATTCGAAACATATTTTTATAAAATCAATAACTTTCAATCTATACGCAATTATATTAATTTTTTAACTTTTTGGACATTAAAGTTTAAGTATTGCGACCGTAAAAAAAAACTAACCTGAAATGTTGATGGATATCGACGTCTCATGACCCCCACAACCCTAAAAAATAGTATTTGCAATGCCGTCTGTCTGTGTGTCTATAAAAACTTCAAATTAAGGGTAGTTTACTGAAGGGCGAAAAGAGAAAAAATTGGTTTCCTCAAAATCTGCTCAAACGATTTTGTTTAAAATTCATATCTAGTCGTTGATTAAGATTATAAATAAACTTCCTATGAAAATGATTTTTAGGGTACTTTACAGAAGCGTTAATTTCCGTATCTCCACAACTATTTAAGAAACTAAACAACTTATCATTGCAAAATTGTAGGACTATTAGAAATAAAAAACTTTTATTTGACATATATTTTTATAAAAGCAACAGTTTCTGAGATATTTGCAAATATATTAATACAATTTTCTGAGCTTTATTTGTAAACATATACTACTTAAGTCTTAACGCAATAATTCTCCAATGCCATAGAGTAATTAAATATAAGTAAGTATCTAAAAAAAGTATGTTATTTTTCCTTAAAGCTCTTAGGAGAAATGTTTGCATAGCAATGATCTATCTCCATTTTAGACTCAATAGTCAATATTTACATTTTTTATTGGTCAAAATGTATAAATGAATAATTAAATATCAATGCGATGACTTGAAGATCTGCAACACCTTATAAAATGTTAAAATTTTAACCAGAAATAGAAATTTTAATACGAAGTGTTGACCCTTGTGGAAGACATTAAACAGTTTGAAATGCTCTTAGGTGGACAAAGATGCGCCTCTTTTCTCATTGATTCTATATCATTGTATATTATTTTATGCGTGTTCTCATATGGAGTGGTGATGATACAATGTACATTATTCCGTTCAGAAATCTTACGAGTTTATAGAAAGAGAGAGAAAGTCTGTGAGGTGCGCCGTATCATTAATTATGTATATGAACATCAAGTAGAGCTTCTGTATTGTATGTGTGTGCATGAGAACAGCCAACTACTGGAACATCCCTACTTGCTGATGGCTCGGTATGGTGGGAGGTATGACCTTGAAGTGCCGTGATTAATTTAACGTAGGATTCTCACACTTCACGAGACAGTGGAATTTCTGAAATTATTAGACTAAATTACTATAAAAAGACTGGCGCTTTCAATTATTGTCCGTTAATTAGAGATTGTTATGCATAAATATAAGTTTATAGCAGTGTCTGTTTCTCTTTTTATTTTTATTATTATTATTATTATTATTATTATTATTATTATTATTATTATATTATTACTATGGTTTTAAGGTGCGTCGATACAATGAGGTCATTATCGCCAATTACAAAACTTAAAAACATTGAAATCCCTATAGGAGAAAATTAATGAGCTGAAAACATCATATGTAATAACATTAACTAACAATACAAACATATTAAACTACACTAAAACAGTTTAAACTGACCTCCATATGAGATAATTATCAAGTGAGTCACTATAAGAGTGAAGTCAAATAGAATTTAAAATATCTGCCTGGAGTATTAAAAAGGAGTAAACATTTTACTTCATCCACGTTGTCACGTAATAAAAAGTGAAGCTCACCATTAAAATCAAGAGATAGGTGAATAGGTACATACTTGAAACACTCCACCAAAATGTGGTACACACTAAGGGGAGCATCGCAAAGCTCACACACTGGAGGTGGATCCCCTCTCAATACAAATCCATCGGTCAATGAAGTGTGTCCGACGCGGAGTCTCGTCACGATGACCTCTTCTCTTCTAGACTTTCGTACACAAGAGGGCCATCGCGACACACCGTCCCTGATGGACCGCAGCTTGTTCTGAGCAGGGGTTGAAACCCACTGCTCGTGCCAGGTGCGTAAAACCCCACGCCGAACATAGCCCTTTATATCAAAAACATGACACCCGAACTCGTCTCAGGAGGGAGATGAACTGCGTACTTGGTCGCCTGGACCACCAGCTCATTTCTTGAGAGAGCAGCGTGACTAGAATTCCAGCGTAAGGCAAACCTGGGGTGTAGAAACCAGTTTTAAAAGTTTGCTTGTGTATTATCTACGCAAGAGGATTTCAGGACTACAGTGTAGAAAATGGCAACAGAGCACTCATGGAAACCACGGAGTTGAAAACGAACGGTTACACTTACAATAAACGAAACACAACGATTTAAAAATAGCGTATTATTCCGCCGTAAATCACTGAATTCACCAAGTAAACCAAATTTAAAATTGTTTCCTTCCACAACAAAGGCACATCCCATGGAGGCCCCACACTTGGAACCATCCATCTAGATAAGTTTAAATCCTTGAAGTCGAATGGAGAGGATTTAATTAAAGGTCCTCTTATACATTATATACGGTTTTGTCACGTTAGGGAACTTTGCAAGATCAAGATGATATTGAGGAAGTCGTATGTATATTCCAGGGAGAAACTCGACCTGGGTAAGTGGGTATAGCCTTCGGAAGGAGTATCCTACTCGTGTTAAGGACAATAGTATCTAATCCCAACCAGCTTTGTACTACGCCATTTGGTTTCATACATGATAGGTTGGAGGTATTGAATACAGAGTGGTAGGCAACATGTCTCGGAATGCAATATAGCTGTGACATGTAAGATTCTATAAGATAGGAGCACTGGCCAGAAAGAGCCGGCATCGGCAAAGATTCTGACGACTGGACCGGTAGGAAAACACCAGAAGCCAGTCGGATGCCAATATTGTGGACACTATCTAGCATCTTTAATACTAAAGGTCTAGCGGCGCCATATCAAAAACTGCCATAGTCTAGCTTTGATCTTACCAAGCTCCCATAGAGGCGCATCCACAAGTTCGACCGCTAACTACCATAATTATATTAAGGGTATTACCACACCTCGCTTTCAAGTCTTTATATGTGGGATCCACGTTAGTTTAAAATGAAATAAAACTACCAGAAACCTTACGGTGTCTGAGACTGGTAAAACAACGTGATTTATTAAAATATGTATTCCACATAATCTATGGAAGTGGATGACTATCGTCTTGGCTGTGGAGAAGCGAAATACATTACGTGATGGCTCACTGCCCACGACCATAAATTGTCAAATGTGAGCTATATCTACCGTCCAGCCCTGTGGAGACTCGAACTGCAATAAATCAAATCCACAAAAATGAATGAACGCACAGGTTAGAGTACTATTAATACTAATTAATATTAATACTATTAATATTGGCGAACAATGGACAACTTAGGATAATGCCCGGGGGGACCCAAATTTCTTAGATAAATTCATCGGATAAAGTGTTATTCAATTACCTGGAAATGTATGTTTGAAATAAGATTAGCTATAAAAAATAAAAAGGCTACCTCTGAAACCCCAATTAAGTGTTTTTAATATTCCGTACCATCGGGTGGTATAGTATGGCTTATCCAAATCAAAGAAAAAAGCCAGAAGATGCTGTTTGTGGAGGATGGCTTCACGAACACCCGTCTCAAGACGGACAAGATGATCCACCGTGTATAAGTTACAGTAAAAACCATATTGAATATTAGCTAAAAGATTGCGAGACTCTAAATATCATACATATTGTTTAGTTAATTTTTTTAAAGATTTTGCATAGTCATAACTACTTAAGACTATGGGTCTGTAGCTAGCTGGCTCTAATTTATCTTTTCCCCTATTATAAATAGGGATATTGGTTGCCTGCCTACGTAATTATGCTATTTCACAAAATTCTCAAACATTATTTTAGAAATCCAAAAAGAATGCTTGTAGCTAGGGATGTGAAAAAAGTACGATACTTTACTAATATCGATATTTTCCTTTCGATAATAGTATTTTTTTCCAATACTTTTACTAATATTGGTACTCACACTCCGATATCGGATCGGTATCGAAAGAAACAGCATTTTTTTATCTTCATTCATGCTGGGATTAAATGTTTACTTGAGTGGACTGTGGACGAAGAACAAATTACCCTCTTTCTCAATTCTAACTAATTTTCTTAATGAAAACAAGAAGCAACTCTAGCATTCAATCTCTTTTAGGTCGTCATTTTTCATAGCTGTCCTTTCCTCTTTTTTATCAATACAGCCTTATGTCTGACCGGACTACGAGGCCAGGGGCAAACAGTCTATTACCTGTCTATCAACGAGCACTGTCCTCAAAACTAAACAAAGGAAGCTTTTGTAGTCAACTCTAGGGTACCCCAAGCAGACGTAGAAAAAAAAGTTTGTGCGTTTCGATACCAATACTTACTGCTATCGATACTTTTCTTTTGATACTTGTACGGTATCGATACTTTCCTTCCGATACTTTTAATGAGTACAGTAACGATACTTTTCTTTCGATACCACATCCCTACATGTAGCTATTCAGCCAGCCTAGGGCAGTGCATAAGTAATTTACATCTAAAATGAAGGGAGAGTTGTAGTCCTCCCCCCGACTATGACCAAAGTCAATAGTATAGTGCTCCAGGTACTACTAATGCACTACATACTCGTCAAAGCATTGGTTTCCAAATGGTGTGGCACGCCATAGTGGTGTGGTGGGAAGACTCAAAGACAGTAAAGGATTCAGAAACATTTAAAAAAAATTATATATTAAAAATAAAAATTTTAAGGTCCAAGGAAAACCAAGGAAATCCAGACCATTACTCTTGTGTGGGCTGCTATGGATTTGTCAGGTTCTCCCAGGGACAGAGTTTACAAATCGGAACCAGACATTATATGGAACACTCAGGGTCTGTGGTTTAAAATGGTTTTCTTTGGGAAGGGCCAAACCAATGAAAACCAGATTTTGTCTCGAGCATTTTGTGTCTGTGGTTTGATCTGTTTCTTGGTGGTATGTGTCAAATCATTGCAATCCAGACCTGGTCTGGAACGCTCCGTGTATATGGTTATATCTGGTTTTCCTTGGGACAGAACACACCAGAGCAAACCACACTTTGTCTGGAACACTCTTGATATGGGGTTTAATCACTACATCTCAATTTCATGATTTAAACTTGTGAACTAACACATACTATATCAACCCAGAAAGAACCTGAGTAAAATACCATAGCATCCCAGAGAGAACCAACATAGACCTGAGTAAAATACCATAGTATTCCATTGCAAACCATAATATTCCAGAGTAAATAACAGAGTACTCTTGCAAACTAGACCATTCCAGAGAAAAATACCCGAGTATTCCATTGCAAACTAGAGAAATATGAAGAAATAAAAAACTAAAGCATCCCAAAGTAACCAAACCATTCCAGAGTAAACCAGAGACCCAGAAAGAACCAGACTAACTCTGGTTGTTTCATAACCGAGGGAAAACCAGAGTAAAACTCAGAGCTTGATTTGCTCTGGATTTCTTTGGTTTTCTACTCTGGTTTCCTCTTGAGATTTTCACCAGGGTATTTACGTAAAGATGAGCACAAATCATAGTCTTATACGTTTCAGTGGTGCAACACACATTTCTATACATTCCTAAAACTACTTTCAACTAAAGGCTCAATGTTACTATGGAGTAAAATAATCACAATTTATAAAGCAAAAAGTAGTAAATATTACATTGGTCATTTATGTAAGTTTTTGATTTTATACAGTCAAAATGTTCCATTATTTGAATATTGTAATTATTTTTAACTTATTAACTATATTCTAATAATGTTCATTTTTAATTGGTAAGGAGTAATAATAGTTGATAGTAAGGTTATTATATTCTTTTTTATTACCTTCTCCTGATTTTATATAATACTTTTCTTCTATGACGACATCTTTCTGTGATTTTTCACCATCTTCAATTTCTGAGGAAAACCAATGTTATTTCAAATTATTGTATAAAAATACACTATACAATTTTATAACATATATTTATACAATAATTTGAAACAACATTGGTTTTCCTCAGACTTGAAGATGGTGAAAAATCACAGAAAGATGTCGTCATAGAAGAAAAGTATATAAAATAAGGAGAAGGTAATAAAAAAGAAGATAAGTGTAACCTTAATATCAATTTTCAACTATAGCTATATAGTCTTATGAAAAGTGTTTATTTAGGTAGAGGTACATATTTGAGCTTTTACACACTTTAACAATTAAAGTGTTTTATTGAAACATACCTCCTATCCAAACCTACTATTTAAAAGCCAAATTTGTTAACCTAAAGCTTAAGCAAAACAGCTGGTTTTATTTGTAAAACAATCACAACTATTCAATATTAAAACAACTTATAAATCCTTACATTATTTCAAAATTTCAAAATGGAAAACGCTACAAATATTACTTTTGAGACAAGACTATCAAAATCAGCTTAAAGTCACAAATACTCATCTCTCCAAAGTTCACTCAAGAAATGAGATTATTGGTGTAATACGTTCCGTATTTTCTGCGTTCGGTTTCCCTAAACATTAAATATTCTCGTTTGCAGTCCACAGCAAGTGATTGTGGATTATAACTTTAAGGAGGTGGCTTAGTGCAAAATAGCTTGTGCTTTTTGCATTGTTTTAGCCAATGAGGGTATATTATCCTTATTTTCTTCAATGCCTTTCCTAACATTATATGTACAACACCTTCTTTGTGTTGCACATAAGGAAATTGCTGAATAAATGTTTCTAGGATGTGTGTGAACATATCTGTAGGGGATAAATCATGTCCTGACTCCATTGTTGGCATCACACTTTGTTAATGTATTCTTGCAAAGATTACAGTGAAATTTCCGTTCTATCTGGTCTGCAAGATATCGAAAAGATCAAACGGTAAAACAAGTAAGTATCTAATCTTAATTTGTGATGATAAAATAACGTTAAAATTGTATGTGTATAGTTTCATACTCGTTAGTTCCTATTTAAAAGCCATTCATTTACAAACAACATATGTTAAATAGTAAATAAGAAAGTAGTTTGAGATACCTATTTATTTTGTATCTCACGTGTCAAAATAATATTTATGTAGCCTACAATCGGTTTACACTGAAAGGTGACATCAATACTATAAATTAATAATTAATAATAATAAATAATTAATAAAATAATTTAATGGACTATACTAGCCTCTAGGCGTATTTTATAAGCTACACTGTTACACCACAGTAATTTCATAAAAGAAAGCTTGCTACCTTTAAAGATAAAAAATGGAGTGTAGGGTATATAATATGTTGAATGATTGCTTCAATAAACTGTAAATAATTTTATTTATATGTATGGGCTCCATATGGTTAGTTACAATTTCAAACTGATTTAGCTTTTATTAATAGACAGAACCCACTTCAGTGGTCGAATGATAAGGCAGGATTGGCAAGCGAGACGTAGTTGACCGGCCCGTTTTTCCGCAATATCTTCATGGGGGACCCCATCACATCGCGTTTTGCTAGGATAGTGTATCTGACTCTCACTTTGAAGGTGGGGTTGGTTGAGAAAATAGTGTAACTTATTCAAAACTTAAATAAGCTTCACCATAACCGAGATACCTAGGCAACTTTATCTACAACACTCCTTAAATAAATATACCATTTTTTTTTTCACTTTTCTGGAAAACATTGTCCGGAAAAAAATGTATATTTTTAATTTGTAGATTATATATTCTTAATTTATTATTTCTCTTTGCTTTTCATTGAGCCACAGCAATTTGAATTTTAAAATTCAAGTCTCCAAGTTTTTTTAAGGGGAGTCAGTTGACCCTTCATTCCTATTGGTTGTACGTCAGAGTAGCGCTAGCTCTGTGTAGGCGGGCGGGGGGGGGGGGGGGGGGGAGAGTAAACGCGAAATGATGGACCTGTGATGTATTTGTACCAAAAACGCGATGTAATGGACACGCGATGTAATTGTATACACCCTACTATCTTTATATTACTATCCGGCCTGCATTCATGTACTCACACAAAATACAAAAGTTTAACTTTAGTGTTTACCAGTGGCGCAGGAAAGGGGGGGAGAGGGGGTGTAAATTTTACCCCCCCCCCCCAATTATGGAAGCAAAAAGTATCATTTTTGCTCCCCCAAAATAATATAGTAAAACTTTTAGATAGTGTAACTGATCTTGTTGTGGCAAGATACAGGTAACATAATAAAAAAATATAATGTGCTTGGAGCACACACTGAAGAGATTTTGAAAACTCTGATATTGATACCAGCTACATCTGATAATAAAAAACTATCTTCGCTCCACGATGAGGCAATGTAGACTAAATCACCTGTGTCTGCTTAATGCATAATCTGAGAGGCTCAACAAACTTGAAAGTTGCAAAACTAGTTAGTGGTTTTTATAGCTAGTAGCGAATATAGGGCAAAGGTGTATGGAAACTTAATTTAATGTTTAGTGTTTCAAAGTTTTTTGTTGAGCTACATCAAATATAATTTTTCTTAATTAGTTTTGTGTGTATTAAGTTTAATGTTTGGCATGACTAAAATAAATGAGAAAAATGCACGATGGGACCTTTAAATACAGGTATCTCTAATTATACGTAACGTGTTTGCTATAACGTGATTAAAAATAAATAAATAATAATGCATGGTTGGCTGTACTTTCACAGTCACCCTGTGCAGTGGTGGCGTGACCTTGTGCACGCACATTCCAGTGAGGATAAATATATTTACTGTGCGGTTTTATGTTAGGGGGGTGGTATTGACAACATTGGAGATTCATGGGCAGAAGTTAAACAGTCCTGTATGAAGGGAGTTTGGATAAATATTGGTCTGAAGTTTCTGATTCTCATGATTTTGATCCTGAACACGAGCTTTCCAGTTCAAGACATGACATCGTTGCCAAAGCAAGATGTTGGATTTGAGGACATAGACCAGGAAAATGTGGATGAATTGCTACAATCCCACTCAACAGAACTCACCAATGAAGATATTCTAGAAATGGATAATGGCATAAATGATGAAGAGGAAGAGTCCTATGTTGTTGAGCCTATCAAATAACTTTTAACAATACAAATGGCTGCATGGGTAGAAGTACCAAAGTTGCCAGAGAAATTGAGTTATTTTGCTTGCTACAAATAACTCTATAGAGAGAGGAAGAATGCTGCCCATCATCTGAGTCTTGACCATTTCATCAAAAAAATTGAAAATTTTCAGTCTAATGACCCAGGATCTTCATGACAGTAAGAGCTGTCGGGCAAGAGCCTTCAAAAGAGCAAGAGCCTACCGCCCAAGGGCCGTCAAGAGAGCAAGAAAGTGATAATCCAGATTTGCCAGATCTATCATGCGATTGAAGGTTAACAGTAAGTGTACATGTAGCATTGTATTAATTAAATACATACATTAAAAATTGCGTTTTTGTACAAATTTCAAGGGATAGAAGATTTAGGCTACCTATAGTATTATACTAGTAGGATAAATTAATAAAAATTGCATTCATTTACAAGTTATAGGTTTTTATTTACTTTTTTCGTTTGGACCAATCCCTATCTCAGCCATGTTAAAATCAATACCCCTTCGCGTTTTCATGTTACGCATTTATTTATCAGAACCAATCACGTAATGCGAGGGACAGCTGTATTACATTTCCCTGGTCTTTTATAAATATCAAAAATGTTATCCCCTATAAAAGTACATTATTATTTTTAACCCCCCTCTCAATAAAAACGTTCCTGCGCCACTGGTGTTTACTACGTAATTTTGATTAATAAATGAAAACCCTTAGAACTATTTAAAAACATGCTATATTTTTGTTTTAACTTTAAACACTTGAGTGTGGGAATTTTAATTTACACTGGGAAAACACCAGTTTTTAAATTATGTTAAGTGCACATTAATGATTTTAAATACATAACATCAAATAGCTATTATAGACCTGCATTAGTGGCCACGCGGTATGGTATCTAGCCTTCCTCTATCAAATAGTCATGTTTTGATAGGGTCACAATTTGTGGGATTGTTTTTTACGGTTCTATATAAGATATCACACATTTAAAATACACTTTATAATTAAAATTTAACCTATTTAACTGGTTACATCTTTCGCCCTCATTTTGATGAAACAATATTAAAAAATATCTAATCACGTCTTAAATAAATTGGTACTTCTAAACGTCTGCAATTCTCCTCAGTGCTCCTTAACAAGTAAATGCAGTCGACAGCCAGTTTCTTAATAAAAAAAAGAAGAAAAGGACCATTGTGTTTCAAGTTTTCTTTGTAAGGTGCAGTCAGAGTAAACTTATTTGTGTGGTAGGATTAGGGTATTTAGGAACTTGGGGTGTGGTTAGAGACGGGAGAGGGTGCTACCTAAAGATTGCTCGGTGACCACCGGAGCTCATATTTTGTATCTGCCTTCTAGTAAATTTGAGTTTAAAGTTAGTCGTTTAAAAATGCTCATTTGATTGCGCTGTAGTCACTGGGGACCGAACCTAGCGATCCCAACGTTGAAGGAGTAAAGCCTCGAAAAGGAGCGCAACACGTTTAACCTAGCGGTTGTAGATCTTTTCTTTCCTTGTCTGTGTCCTAGGGACAAAAATTTTGGTCAAACCCTGTGGAAGGCTGTAAACCACTGCTCTAGTATATTTATTTATAAAAAAAATCTTTACAGTTTAAATATAAAACAATGTGTATACAGTTCATCACCCTACCCTCCAGTGTACATAACTAATTTGTGTTAATATATAATATATATTATAGCATTATCAAGTAACTTTAAATGTTTTCACAATCATTAACAAACAATTACTGTAGTTGACGTGTTTATTAATAATAGGGTTCTTTTTTAAGCTATTAATTATTTTTCCTGATCCCTATATTATCTAAAACAGTAAAATTAAATGTTTGTGGTTCAAACTTCTCAACAATATTTGAATTGCTCGCGTGCTAATATTATGCAAATGCTTATTGGCTTCAATAGAACTAAAGAGTAGCCAGACCCATGTATCTTAGACCTTGGTACACGGTCGGATATTTCTTATAGGTGCTACTTCAACCTTATTTTAGTTGTTTTTATAACCATGGCAATCGCTAGTGTAGGCAAATATTGAGCTGTTATTGGACGATCGATTCAAACTTTACAACAGTGAACTGTCATGGCATTTTCTACTTTTGGATTGTAAATAATGTTTTAAGAGTGATAGTATTTTGTTAATAATAAAATGTTTTAAGTGTTCAATTTATCATGGTGTACTATAAATATAAGTGTTGTGTTCCTGAATGTCTAAATAGAACATCCATTAGACATAGATTTCCAAATAAAGATGAAAAAAGATTCTCCATCTGGAAGAAACTTATCTGTAACTCAAAACTTGAAAATCTGGACAGTGAAACTATTGGTACTTAATTTACAATTTGCAATGAGCATTTTAAAAACGAATGTTTTAGTCTAGGGACTAAACGGCTGAATGCACATTCCATCCATCTTTATAATTGCCATGTGGGGATCGTATTTCGTATCGGCCAATTTATAAACTAAAACGGTGACAAAAATAAATTAACGAAAATACATTGCATTAATATCAGTGAACAATTGATTTAATTTCATTTGTTAATGTAATTAAATGGTAATTCTCAACATTTAAATAAACCAAAGTAAGTAAACTTCAATTAACTTTTGAATCCAAATGATAGGGCCTATACAATAGAGTAATTAATCTGCTTTAGAAGAAAAATATTGGTCCATGAAAAGGCCCCAACACAGACTCTTTCCGTGGTCCATAAGAAAGTTATGTTACCCGCCTCGGTGGCGTAGTTGGCTAACGCGCTAGTCGTGTTAAGCTCGACCACCGAGGACGGGGAGATCGAGGTTCGAATCTCGGTCGGGTGAACTGGGGGTGGTTTTTCCTAAATGGTTTTCCACTCTCCTTCCACGCAAATGCGGGTTCACTTCCTCTAAATTCAACCCTCCCAATTCCTAATCCATTAGAGTAATTAGTACTTAAGCGTATAACCCGAACGGGTAGTAAGACGCGGTGCTAAGTATATATAAAGTTATGTTAAAGCATCCGATTGCTCTGGACAGAGTCCTTATCCGCAACTCTATAGAAGTTGGTCAACTTTGGCTGTATCCGAATAGTCAAGTACACTTGACTTGATGCAGACTTGATAAATTTACACTTTACACGCACTTGAGATCGAAGACTGCAACAGACTTTTCGAATGGCAAACTACCCTTTACACGCCCTTAAGTCCGCTTCCTACCAGTGATCTTAGAAACTATTTTAAACGCCTTCTATCAACAGGGAATTAAAACGAATACAACGTTTTAATATCCATTCCCGCTTCTTTTCACTACACATTTCCAACACAACACAAAAACACTACAACAAAAGCAGTACCGGTATAGTTGAAATACTTTATCACAGATAACAGATCACATATTACAGATCACATTACTCTAGCAGACGAAAAATTAAATAGTTGCCAGTCAAACTCCGCATCGACGGCGTGTCATGGGTAACTTGCCATCACCCTTGGTCTCAAGGGCTTGTGAGGGGTGCATCGGCACACTTCGTGACTATTGGGACGGTTCTACACTAAGTAAATATTTGTGCCTACATTTAAATAAAAGCACCAATGGCAGTGAAAGAATAATAGTACATTGGGTATTATTCTTATCAGACACAAAAAAGGTCAGCCATCTTTATACTAAGACAAAACAATAATTTAGAAAATATTCGCATGAATCACCTATTTCCCAGTATATCGTTCCGCCATAATCTTAGGCCTAAGAATTTCCTGAAAAGCTTGAATTTCGGAGGAAGTGTAAATGTCCAACCACATGATCAATAATGTGTTCCTCAATTAACCGCAAAAGGTATAATCCCCTGCAAATGCCTTTTAACTTTGCCCAATCTAAACCATATTTAAGTTAGTGCATATGTTCCAGTTGATGGACCAACAAAGTATTTCTTATTATTCACTATATTATGCACGTACTGCGACATATACTTCCAACTTTGTAAACAAATTTTTTTTTTCAGCAATCAATCCAAACTAAAAAGTTTTCGAAATAGCTCACTCAAATAATAGATTTTCAGACCTGCCAACTTATATATATATATATATATATATATATATATTATATGAGGTTTTTTAAGTATATATATATAAAATTCTAAAAATATATGTTAAATAATTGTTATATTTATAAGTTACGAAACTAACCAAATCCAACCTAACTTTTCAACCTCACGAAAATTTGAATTAAATAGAACGCTTCTAATTAGTTTCATGCTAAGTTGTCATGCCTGTATATGGTGGCAAGCAGTAGTACCTAACCAAGATGTCGTGAATATGTCAAAAAGGCGTTTTAATCATCTTCGGAAATAGTTAATTATTTAATCTCACAATTAAAATATTCTAATGGCTGCCGTTTTTCTGTGATAGATATAGGCCTAATTTATGACACCGCTCAGTTTTTTTAAAATCGAATATCTCCAAATATTGTGTAGGCATTCTCTAGCCAAAATGTGCTATAAAAATATTTATTGTGAAAGTTTTTTTTAGCCTAGTTACTTTTATTTACAGTACGAAGATGGGAGGATAACATTATAATGGACCTGAAAGAAATAGGGTGTAATGAGGGGGACTGGATAGAACTAGCTTAGGATAGGGATAGGTGGTGGTCTTATGTGAGTGCGGCAATGAACGTTTGAGTTCCCAATGCCATAGAGCAGTGGTTCCCAAAGTGTGCTCCACAAATAATCTACAAGTGCTCCGCGAATAAATTGGAAATAAAAATAAATAAAATGTGACAAGATATCAAAACTGTGAATTTGTGCGTCCATGAACAATGTATAGGTAAGTATTGGGTAGACATTATGTACAGACTGCAAGCGGTGAAACCAGACGGAGAGACTAGAGGGTACCAGTTCACTCCATCGCTCTGAGAACTTCGCCACGCTTTCAGATACGATTGTTTGCTTCGACACCTTTCCAGAATTTTCTGTCAAGTTTCTATTGCATATTAAAAACTCTTGTTTCTTCGCACCTTAAGTCAGTTGAAGTTCAGTCAGTATACAGTCAAGAGTCGAAACAAATCAAATAGCAGTGTAATGTTATTTATTTGAATGTCGAATAAGCCAACCTGATATCGGAGCAGTATGAGTGTTTAATGATTTGACATCAGATTCTGTGGTAAAAGAGAATTTTGCAACTAAAAAGTCACTATCAGAATTTTGATGTCAGCTACGAGACGAATTTGAAGTTTTGTCAGCTAGAGCGAAAATAATCCTTCTTCTCATTGCAATAACTTATTTATGTGGATCAGGATTCTCTGCCTATGTGTCTACTAAAACAAAAGATCCCGGATCAATGCAGAGCCAGATATTTGGTTGCATCTGTCCCAAATTCAACGAGACGTAGCCACATTGTGCAGATCAAAACACAAAAGTCCCATCCCTCTAATTGGAATTTAAGTTCGGTCTATACTTTATCGTTCTTTTTTTCATGCCAAGTGACGTTTTTGCTGCAGCTATGAAATTGGTTTTAACACTTTCTGTGAATTTACAATACCGGTTTTGAATTCGTTATCAAATGTGTTGGTTTAGGTTAATTTATGTATTTTGTTGTTGTTCTGCGTTTATATAGTTAAGTTTCTTATTTCTCTGAAATTAAGGGAGAAAATAATATTTATAATGAAATAAAACTTGATGTCTAACATGCCCAAATGCTTAAACATTTGTTTCCATCGTGAAAACTGCTGTAATTCGGTTTAGTATCTATCTATGAAGAGTCTATGTGAAAATATTGTTGCCCTTATACCAAAGACACTTGTGCAAAATTGTTCTTTTGAGAAAACGGTATTTAAAATTACAAATTTCAATGGCTTTCAATAGGAAAAATTAAGTTTGGATCAAAATTTAAGTTATTTAGAAATCTAAAAATAATTCGTGCTTTTACTATACGATAAAATATTGACTAACAACTTTAAAAAATGCAGTTAGGTAAATATAGCAAAGAATGCGTGTGCATACCGTTAGAATCAGGGCAACTATAGTACTCCGTGACAAATTTATCTCCTGAAAAATGCTCTGCGATTCAAAAAGTTTGGGAACCGCTGCCATAGAGTAAGTAAGTTTCTTGTATTTATCAGCTGACTGCTTGGTGCATTAACCTTGACTGTGGATTATTTTATTTCGAATATTTTTATTGAACCAAGTATCTTGACTAATTGGTTGGCACGGTCACATGATTATGGATATAGACTCTTTGGCCGCGAATAGAATTTCTTAAGGATTGCGGACTAAGGACCTATAAATACAAAGTCTGTGTTGGGGCTTTAAGCTTTCTCATAAGGTTTACATTTTTAAACTGCTGTCTACATAACTTAAAAACATAAAGTAATTATCATAATACTACAATTCATGTGCACCGAATTCCTTCAAAACCGATACATTATGTTTGATAATATTTCATGTGATTTCAACAAGGCTTGGAAACCAAAACATAAAATTTGACAGTTAAAAACATGACTGGTAGTTAACTTCTAGGCCTATGTTAAATAGGTACATATTTGTGGTAGGCTAAAAAGCTAGGATCCAGTTTGTTGAGCTATTAGTAAGTTAGTTTTTCCCATTGATGATGTCATGGAAATAATAGGCCAACATAGTTGGTAGGCATATCGCTCACTCCTTTCAACAACGTCATATCTCAAAAAACGTGATTTTTCAGGAGAGCGATTTTAAAGTTTAAAAGTAGAATAAAATGTACTCAAAATAAATATAAAGCCTCAGATTAAACTTTTTACTATGCAAGATCTTTTTAGATAAGACCTGATGTTTTTCTCTGCTTGAAGAAGAATAAGTTTAAAAAGTTTAAATTTAAAAAAGTTCCTTTTGATTTATGACGTTCTTGTTCAAAGTTTCATTGATGGTACTTGGAGCATGTTAAAATATGTCGTTATTATCACTAAAATGATAAAATTTGGAAGTCTAACATTGAAGTATCTTGACCTATGTCATCCTTGCAAGTACAATTTCCTTCCAAACAAGTAATTATACCTTATTTAAATTATTACTTTTACTACACCTTTCAGTTTAAATCAAAAGAATGAGTTTGGGAAAGGCACAGGAATTTTGTTATTAAGATAAAACACAGATATAGGCAATATAATTTTATTTACTTAGACAAATTCCAAAACGTTTTCCGGAAAAACTACAAATCTCGTACTTGGATAATACAATAATACTAATACAAAAGATAATAATAGAAAAGTAAAAAATAGAAAAAATAATACAAAATAAGAAAATAAATACAAAAGTAAAAAATAGAAACAACTAAAGACTTTCATAGAACGTTTTGTAAACTTTTGGTATTAAATTTCTTTCAGTAAGGCGGATTAGGTCATTTTTTTAGCGTCAGAAATCTTAAGCTTTAGGTCGAAGGTAGGTTTTAACGGGACACTACATGGCTTGGCTTTTCTTATAATTATGGCCTCCATAAATTCTGAATCCCCATAAGAAAGCTTATAGAAAACTAATTTGGAGAATCTCTTTGAACTGCTCTCTTTGATCTCTTTAAATTAAACAGGTTGATTTTTTGTATTTTATACTATACGCAGAGGACCATTATCAGAGGCTAAAAGTTTCAAATCGAAGAAGTCTTCATAGGAAAGTTCATTTACAGAAAATGGTTCACCCGTTATTTTTGCTGTTCTGATCAATGAAATGAGACCTTCTGGCGTATAAATTGGGCCACTTTTAACAGCTTGTTTCATTTTTCTCTCAATCAAAGAGTGAACGGAATCCCCGTCGTTTTGAGTATGGCCTTTGATTAGAAATTTGTGAGTGAGGGGAGCTAAGGCCGTATTTACGGAGAGCAAAGATGTATGCGGCTAACATGAACTAATTCTTTTGCTGTCCGCTACAATTATCGGAATATAAAGTTACATCCTTGTATGTTCCAATGTATTTCTCTATATGTTTTTAAACACACGAACCGAGTTCATTTGCTCCACAGTGGCCGTTTGATTCATCCCAAATATAACATTCAGTGTTTTTTTATATAAGATTGGTAATTGTAAAGTTTAGGAACATTCAATTTAGACGAATAATAAAAAGCTGAGCAGTCGCCTTTTGGCAATTGCATGACAGCTTGCAAATTATAAACGGCTAATAAGGCTTTATCCACTAGTATCTGTTTGTCATTCTCCTTCTCTTTTCTTGATAGATCTTTTTAACCAAATGCTGATCATATCTTACCTTCAAGTTCAATTTCTTTGTCTCTGACACATTCTCATAAGCAACACATGTTTCGCACTGATCTTTTTTGGGTTGGAAAAAACTTAAATTAAAGTCATTAGTGAAAATGTTATAGAAGTAATTGAAGTTACTGAAGGTAATATTATCTCTTTTGCAGTCGCTCACGTAATCGTTGTAAATGTCAGTTATGGTTCTGCCTCCTTCATTGTAGTGTTTTATGGTGTTTTTACGCGTATAATGACTCTCAATTTTAGGAATTCTATTGATATGACCTGTAACTCTATTCCTAACAGCGTCGCTCATCTTGGGCTGATTACCATGTTTTCCTCTTTTGTCTTCGGCCATAACGGCATCTGCCAGTTTATCTTTCTTCCCAAGACAGTGCGAATAGGGCGGTCGTTGATATCTAAGGTATTTCTGAAAAACAACTTACAAACACGAATGCGTCTGTCACCAAGATTAAAAAAGAACGCTGCATTGTGATTCCATCGTGGCCTTTGTCCACCTTCCCACACGTAACGATATTTAGGTTTGATTTCTGTTGTGCATTTATGAATAAACTCCCTCTGTTTAGCAATGTCCCACAGGTTCCAATACGCACCAAAAACACTCTTCCTTTCATCTTCAGTTATTTTTTCAGAGCACTTTAATCGGCATTTATCTTTACAAGGAGGTTTAATTTTTCTTGCTTCTTTCAAACGTATTTCAGGTTTCTTTGAATGACTTTCGTTTGTACGTTTTCCCACTATTTCTAGTTGCCTTTAACATGTTCCTCTTCCAGCTGGATTCATTTCTTTTTCGTTTACCTTTTTTAACTGGACTCAGAATATCAACGGTAGTAGCAACAGAGGTTTCGGCATTACTGGTTGAGACAGGGGTACTAGCAACAGATTGTAGGTCAGGAGTATTTGGACCAGCATTGTTGTTTGAGGCAGGTGTACTAGTTACAGATAGGTTAGGAGTTTGGCTAACAGTGCTGGCTGAATGCGTGACATCAGGAGTGCTGGCAGTTGCAGTTACCTTACTAACTTTACGAGCATCACTGCTTGAAGGTGTTTGGGCCATACAAACACGGTCAATGTCTTTCTGGAATTCATCTTCACTGTTTTCTTCGTCAGATGAAGGGTTCTAGTTTTGGTATGCATCAGTATCATCAACAACTTCAGATTCACTTTCATCACTTGAATCACTGGAACTGCTTGACTCCGATGAAGAAGAGGAGGAGCTTGATTCATCATACCTGGATTCATAACGATGGATTCCTGCAGCAGAAAGAAAAATAAATAAAATTAAAGTTTATTTTTGATTTGGATTTTATTTTTCTTAATTTAAAAGTATCTTTTTTAGTTGTTTTCTTTGTACTTTGTTGATTTTTTTCGATATTTTGTTTTCTATATTATTTATTTTAGCAAGTATTTCCAACAAAAATGTTACGATTTCTCACTTCTAGCTTCAGGAGTTTTTCCAACAGCCGCTTGGTTCTTCGTATCAGTTTTATCCGTGGCACATACATCCAATTGGTTGGCATTTTCCTCAGTAGTTTCGCTTGCATCAATGTTCTTGCTGGCTTTGTTCAAGTTTTCTTTAGATGAATCTGCAATCAAGGAAAATAAAATAGTAGGCATGCAATTAGGTACGTCTGAAACTTAGCAAGCAAGTAGAATCACAACACTCCTTTTGGTTGTCCTCAAAATCTATTCATATTGCTCCTTTTTTAGTTCATTTACATTTGGATCATTTCTTTTTAAAGTTTTTTACTAATGAACATTAGTTGTGTCATTCTTCGCCACTAAAAATATCTTCCTCTGATCGGTTTTCTGCTTGGTTGCTGCTGGTTGAAGAATATCTGAGGACAAATACAAAAATATTTTAAAGACTTTAACACATTCCGTGCGGAATTTTTGTTTTCTTACCAAATCACATCAGAGGAAAAACTTGATTTTTTAAAAAAAATTGAAGTGTTACATATTAAATTTATGTATTTTCCCCACGCTGACTCGAGTGCTCACATCAGTTTTTTAATACGGCTTCACAAGCCAATTGCATTCAACCAAATTGCAAGTAAAAGGACAAGGTGGGAGAGGGGTGAAAATCTATAAGTTTAAAGCAATTTTGCTCAATTACCACTGAGCTTATTTTGTTGAAATTTGGTATGGTGTTTTTATGACCATAATAAGGATTTAGACAAGAGGGTTTTCGGAAATTTTACCTAGAAAAAAATATGTCGTGCTTTTGAAAAAGTTTCCATTTTCTCCAACTTTAAATCTTTTTTCTCTTTTTCTTATTTTTTTTCTAACGCTTTCGTTCACGTTATTATTAATACTTTGAAAATAAGTGTACAAAATTTGTTCACAGTTGCTTTTATAGTTTCAGAGAAAAATCGTCTTTTATGCAAAAAAAAGTGAACTTTTCAGGAGAAAGGTTTTTCTGACGTCATTAGCTTTTTTTGCTTTTCCCTCTTATATCGATAGTATTTAGACTCGATAATATTGCTTGTTTATGATGTAAACAGTCATTTGAATGGTTTTCTTTTCTAATATAAGTTAAATTTTATAGCCTATACCTAATCACTAAAACCAAAACAAAAGTCAAACAACCAAATCAAAAGTTTTTGATACTCGTTTACCGTTGTTTTTTCTCGAATTAAAAAAAGTTGGAAAGCAGAAATAAACGTTCAAGATTAGTTATAAAACAATTAAGTACCATTTACTGCATATTTAGTGTTATGTATCGTAAAATTTTCTCACCTCCACTGTCGGATGAATTTCCACATGAAACATCTTCTTGAATAATATCTAGTGCTAACTTTGTCAACATTTTCTCTCGAGAATTCATAATGATCAATCTGGAAAAGATATAAGTTAATTACCAATTTAAGAAGTGATAGGAAGAAGCATGCGAAACCTGTGACGACTTGCAAACAGTAGATAGTTTTACTGACAATTATGACACATTCCAAAATGAAACTGCACATTTTCCTAATAAGGGGCCTACTTTTCTTTGGAAGAGTGTCATAAGGCAAAGTGATCCAAAACCACTTTGAGACAGAAATTTTTATTGACAATAGTTAAAATAGTACAATCGATGTCTCTCATTTACTGTGCAAGAACTTCATAAATCAAAATAAACAGTAACAGGACGCCTTTCGTTTCCCTTACAATACTGACAAAAATCAAAATAGTACTTTCTTGATATAAAACTAAGAATGAAAAATGCTCTTACCATGTGCGCAATACTGTTTTCTGAAAAAATATACACTCTTGCACTTAACGACACAGTTTCTTGTTCAACGTGTCGTCATCCCCGATTGTAAATGGGCCCATTTGAGAGAGGAAACCTGGAGGGTTGGTTTGGTGAGTCACCAGGAAGGAAGGTTCGGTGTGGTGGACCGGGCAGGACAGGAGGTCCGGCGAGTTTAACCGCGGAGGATCGACGGGGTAGGAAGGGAGGTCCGGGGAGTTACCGCGGTTGACCGGGTAGGAAGGGGAGTTATGTTGGGCCGTTGAGACGAGAAAAGAAAATACATGCGAACACGTAATGGAGATTTATTTCACTAAGTGAGCGGTTGACCAGCGCGGAGCTGGACAATGGGTGACTGATGCCAGCTAGGAAAAGGAATAAAGGAAAAAAGTTGACGGCAGATCCCCGTATCCCGCACTGCCGTGTGTGAGATCCGACTCTACTACTGCCTCTCCACAGTGCAACTAAGCTACACTAGGGGGTACTATGTGAGCCGACTACTACTGCTCTCTCACATGTGCACTAAGCTACACTAGGGTGGGGTACTACGTGTGAGAGCCGACTCTACTACTGCTCTCTCCACATGTGCAACTAAGCTACACTAGGGTGGGGTACTACGTGTGCGTCAGGCCAAGGCCTATGCACTTTAAAATGCGTGAAAGTAAGAAATGAAAGTACGACTCTATTAGAGTAGGGTAGGGCAGGACTGGCAGACAAAGGAAAATGCCCCCAGGACCACCCCACTGAGTGGAAGTAAGAGCAGGAAAAAAACCCTTGACAGAAGTGAGGGTAAAAACCTGCGATAGTATCGTGCAGGTAGCCGTTACCAAAGATATGTTTTGACGCATATTTTTGGTAGCGTGGGA
This sequence comes from Timema podura, assembly GCA_033556935.1. NCBI lineage: Eukaryota > Metazoa > Arthropoda > Insecta > Phasmatodea > Timematidae > Timema > Timema podura. Next base: position 51,514,707 of record JAVRXN010000013.1, on the reverse strand, counting down.
TTTTACGGGAAATGTCAGGGATCTAATCAGATCTAAAGGACAGTTGTCACCTTGATAAAAAAAGAACTAATGTGCTGTATGTGTTTAAACGAACCCAATCAGCTAGCTGTCCGTCTGCTCTTTTTATCTCCCCTAGTTGGGAAGAACGGGTGGACTCGACTCGCTGCCGAGCGGCTACAAAGAAAGCGAGGGGGATGCTTGGCTAGCGACCTTAGCCCCTGAGGGGTTGAACAGTGAAGGGGTGGAGAGGGGTAGAGCACGACAGACCGCTTTGGGGATGCAAGAGCGTTACAGAGAGACATAAAGCGTAGAGGGGTGGTAACAAACGGATCAACGACAACTAACTTGTGACACTCTTGAAAATAACACTGCTGAAATATTTTTAATGCAGAAACGACACTTCTGGTCTCTAGCGGCTAGATATTGAATTAAAGATATGACGATCTTGCAGGGACCTACTACTCTTTCAGGGCATTCTGAAAACAGGCGTAACTCAAAATCGCCGATTTTCAGATATGACGTTGTTGAAAGGAGTGAGCGATAGTCTCTATATATTATTATAATGATATTTTATTAACTTAACTTAGATTTTCAAGTGCGCCTACCAATGAATTAAACTTTTAATTATTGGTGATTAAATAAATTAACCACTGGTGGTAGGGGAAGGTTTATTAAATAAAAAAATAATAATAATAATAATTGCGAATGGTATATATAGGCCTATAATCCAAATACGTTATAGCACACACATTTCCATTACAACTGAACTACCCGCCTCTGTGGCGTAGTTGGCTAACGCGCTAGTCGTGTTGAGCCCGACTGCCGAGGACGGGGAGATCGAGGTTCGAATCTCGGTCGGGTGAACTGGGGGTGGTTTTTCCTAAATGGTTTTCCACTCTCCCTCCACGCAAATGCGGGTTCACTTCCTCTATTCAATCTTCCCAATTCCTAATCCATTAGCGTAATTAGTACTTAAGCGTATAACCCGAACGGGTAGTAAGACGCGGTGCTAAATAATAATAAATAAATACAACTGAACTGATTGAAGCCGCCACGCCCAGGTTTAAAATAAAACCATGTCTTAAATATACGCTAAACAAACCACTATTGAAAATAATTATTTGGATAAAAATCTAGCTTTCAAACCTTCAATAATTGTTTATATAATTATTATGGGTCCTACCTATGCGAATTCAACTGAACCCATTGATCTCTATAATATAACTGGATAGACATCTGTGGCTGAAATTTTCGAGCTGTCGTCTGCATACCATTGTGTAAGAGAGAAAGAAACTTTCAGGTATATCTTTCTCTCTTACACCCATACAAGGCAATGTGGCATTTTGACATCGTTCATTAATTTGATTGAATATATAAGATAGATAAATGTGTGAATGGTTAAATTAAATAAATATGTTAGTTAAAGCTTTGAAGAGCATATAAAAGTTCAAAACTGGTTAATTTTTCTTTAAATAAGTTGATGTAGCCTAATATTATATATATACGATGACTTTTGAAGGAAGCACGCTTGTAAGGCTTTATCTCGTACCAGAATCCTACCCTATGGTTGTGTTTAGTTAGTATAAAATACCTTCCAGAAGGAAATTTCTACTTCCGTTCTAAATTGCCGTTTATCCTACCAAAACAATATATATATGATAGTATTCTGGTACGAAATAAGGCCTTACAGATTAGGGTTATTACTAAATTCAGGGTTTAGTAGATACCGTACAGCCTACAAGCCAATAACCTAAATTATCATTTGAACGTAAGACTTCTATACAAAGTGTGTCATTAAAACAAATGTAATACAGATTTAGCTAACTTGTTTCATTATAGTTATCGAAATTTCAACATATGGTTTCTGAAAGATATGAGCCAACTTAAAAAAAACACAAGTATTATAATAATACTTTCCACAAGCCTATAACCTAAGTGATAGTTTGAATACATGGCAACTATACAAAGTTTGTCATTCAAACAAATGTAATCAAGTTTTAAGATACCTTGTTCATTATATTTATCGAACTTTCAACATAATATTGTTTCTTAAACCAATATACAAGCTAATAACCAACTTTAAATATAAGTGTAGTCGTGGCAGACTGTAAACAGCATTCATGACAACTACATAAATATTGAAATATCTTAGGTTTTATTCGTATTTGTACAGTATTACCTCTAAAACTGGATTGTATATCCTTTAATGTAAATGTTTCTTTAGGAAAGTGTGGTAAATACTTCACTATTTTCAAACAATAACACTTTTATTCAACAGATACATATTTTCGCATAAGAACATTTAAAGAAACCGTTAAATCTGTCCCCCCCCCCCTCAGTGTAGCAGACGATACACTTGAGCGTCACGCCTTTGTCCTTTGAATGTGCATGTGTATGTCCATACAGTTATATTATAGAGATCAATGACTGAACCTTTCATGTGTTAGTAAATTTAAAATAAGATATACCAAATAAACAAGTTCAGTTACATTCGAGACGATGACGTCATCACAATGAGTCAACATAATAGGCCTAATGCAAACTAGGCGAGCCAACACAAAGTTAGTCAATATTTTAAATATGTCAACATAGTGAGTTTTGTTTTAATTGTAGTACATATAGGCCTAATAATAATTATTCTAAATCATCGAACTAGATTACATTGGTATTGTTCGGTTAAATATTTGCTTGAGTGTGTAGTAATAACAATGAAACGTAAAAATATATTAGTATCACAAAGATAAAGTTATTTATATTAGCAATACTCACTGTCCTCTCACCCACACAGGTTCACAGGAAAGTTGCACATCATCGTAAATATTTACATTCTGAAATTAATCTGGGGTAGTTGTTGGGTGTAATTTTCAAAGTTTTTAAAATTACTAAATCTTGGTGTCATTTAATTTACGTATTATTGTGCATGTGTATTAAAATGAATAAAATATCTAAATTTTGCACCAAGAAAATCAAAGAGCCTAAAGTGGAAAGAATATTTAGCGACGTTCAACCAATATTTACTGTAAAAACTCTGCTAGCTGTCGATTGCACCCATATTATTGTAGATAGCCTCTAGATTGAATTTTATATGGTCTAAGGGGGCCTATTTAGGCATATTATTTGATTAATAAAAGTCTTTGCTATTATGTTTAGTCCAGTAGGCTACTGCATGACAGTAATATTTCATTTAAGTAGAATACCTATTTTTCCTATTTGTTTAATTATATTTCAACATTCTATTCTAGTTCAGAGGCAAAGGAAAACTTGGATCTCATTAGGTCCGACGCCATAGCTCAGTCGGTAGCGTGTCTTGGGTTCGATTACTGACATGGCCGATAAATTTATAATTGGTGAAGTGTAGGTATACCCTTTCATAGTGAATAAATTAACGGCTGAGGACTGGGTGATGTGACTGTTATAGATTTTAGATAGTTCATAAGTCGTGTACTGATATAATCAGTTGGTTCAGAAAGTCATCATAATCAACTTTTTCCAGCCTGTGGCTGTGCCTCCATCTTCCTCTCTCTTTCCTCCATTCTATAGAGATGGGATAGTGATGCGCAATACAAGGAGCCTACCTAGTGGGCCCCGCTTAGCTTCTCCATCTCAATTCTGTCCTCACCGCCAAGTGGTGTACCCCGGGTCCTGAGCAGCCTGGTGGAGGTTGGATAGAACCCCAGTGGAAGCCAGGTCAGGTGCAGACGAATGACAGGAGGCTGGTCAGGGTCAAAACCAACAAGCTTGAAACAGGGCCTGGCCAGTTGGCTCCCAGCTTGGTGGGCTGGGAGTGTGAGGGCTGGGGACAAAGAGCTGAGTCATTGTCAGCACCTGTAGCCTCAGTGAGCGAGGGTTACCACCTCAATAAGGTTTACCTGGGAACCTATAGGTGGCAGCCCCGCTACCCAGGTGTAGGCCACGACAGGCCGGTGACCGAAGAAGGGAAAAAACCTGAGGTTCAGAAAGTGCACTTAAAATAGACTGAATAAAATAGAAAAAATAAATAAAACCTATTCATAAGAAATGACAAGGTGTTGTTCTAGACTGATCATATAGTTCTCTTGAAGGTTGTCAGAGTGTGTGTATACTATTATTGTTTATACTAATTTCCTTTTCACTTCACACCGAGCAATACTATGCCATAAGCTGTCTAGAATAACTATGACTTTACAAGTTAGCAAATCAGTCGATCAAAATGTATTTAAATTCACTGACTTTTGACAGCATGAGTGTGCTACTGACACACTTAAGCATTGTGTTTTACTGGTTCTATGTAAGGCATGGAAGAAAAGCCAATATATGTATTAACTAGGTTTGATAGTTTTGTGACTACACATAATAACTATCCTAATCAAGTTAAAATACATAAAAAAGTCTACACATAATTTGTTATGTTTCTCACACTATCTGAATGCACTAGATTGAACAGAAGTGACATGTGTTTGAGGTTTAAATCCCTGCCAGATGGACTGAAGGCGGGAAGGAGAAAACACTTTCAGTGTGATTTCCCATCCTCTATAATTTAATTAGGGCCATTAAATCAGCGGCCCACCAAGCTTTGCGGATTATGTTCAAATGATTTGACATGATTTACTTTTTTCACATTTGTTAGTATTATTCTAACTTTAATATTTAATGCCACTAGCAGACTAATTCATATTAAAATATTGAAACAGAGTTTGGTGTTTGCGTGATTTAATGATTTGTTTGACTTATTACAATTTTAATATTTTTGTAAATCTTATTTAATCCAATTGTATTTTTTTTAGATCTAACTTTCAATAGCTAAATCGTGAAGAGAAGAAACCAACCTTGTATCTTACTAGGCTTAGCAATGCAATTTTATAAGGTCTCTACAAAATAGTTTATAACGTAATTACGGTTGTACATAACACTCTGGGTGGGAGGCACTACCATACCCAAAAAATTATTTCGGGGAGGGGGGTTGAACCCTCAAAACCCCCTCCTCTGGATGGCCCTGGTGAGTGGGGTACTTACAAAATCTACACGCAGCGCTCCGACAAAATTACATCACAAGAGGCCGGACACGCTCCAGGGTCAGGAGTTGAGACCCCAACTGACTGTTTATTTTTATTTATCACTATTGAGATCTAGGTATTAATTTTAAAAACAAAAATAGTCTCATGTCAGGCCGTCTCTGAAGCATGAATAAATGTTTGAATCCCAAATAGGTGCACAGAGTGTTCAAATTTGTACTTATTTTAGTTTTAGTAGTTATTCACTCTTTCCTCATTCTGAATGATTCTTTCTCCATCCTGAATTATGTAAAATGGTAGCAATAGAGCTCATTTAGTGAACAAATACAATTGGATCGAGAGAACTGGCTTTGGTCTTATTTTCATTCTTCATTAAACGTTAAAATACGATACTTAGAGAAATTGCAGTTACTACATCAAAATGGTTACATTTACACTTTTTACTGGATTGAAGGAAGAAACAAGAGCTCCGATACCTATAACAATGCAAAATAATCAAAACGTAGAGGGCACGTACTACCTCCGAATGGTTACATATTACATTATTTTATGTTTTCAATGGGGTGGGGGTGGGGGTGGGGGTTGCGGGGGGAGTATAGGGGGATGAGAGAAAAATCCAGTGTTGTTTTAGTTTTTGTATCAAAACTTATTTTGACCCAAATAAATAAAATATTGCTTCAGCAGAAACATGGAGTTAAATCTTTTTCACATAGTTGTTGAATATCTGAAACGAAAATGAAGGCGTTATCTCACAAACTTTTTTATTCATTTAAAAAATTTCTTTGATAGTGCCGTATCTTGAGATATATTTAAAAAATGTTGGTATCACCATGTGAAGAAGAATTAACTCGTATGTTTCTATTGAAGTAATATTTGATTTATTTGGGTCAAAAAAAGTGTTGATACAAAAACTAAAACAACACTGGACTTTTCTCGCGTCCCGTTCATCCCCACCTCAAATGATTGCCATGGAAACTAAGATGGCGATGCTGATAGTCATTTGTTCGTAAGAAGTGAGTCTTCATCACCAATATGGCATGTTTGTGTGTGTTTTCAACTTTCCCTACAGAACATCTTACCCGAATTATTCTACCAAATATCTTCTCATTCATTTTTATATGAGAAGTCATGTCCATGGGGGCAGAAGTCCCTCCATAATTAAATTAGTATAAATTGCAGTTTATCTGAACTATTTTAGTGAAGAAATCACATCTATCATTTTTAGGTGAGCAAAAGCCCCCCTAAAGTATTTTTTTTGTTTAGAAAGTAGGTCCTACATTTTATTCTAACTAATTTAGTGAAGAAATGGCATAGCTATCATTTTTAGGTGAGGCATTATGGTAAGGGGCCAGGATCTCTTCCCCCCCCCCCCCAATATATATTTATTTTTATAAAGTACATTTTACATTTTATCCGAACAATTTGAGTGAAGAAATCACATCTCTATCATTATTAGGTGAGGAGTTACGACCCCAAAGTCAAATTTTTACAAAGTACACTTATTTTTTATTTATATTTATTATATATGAAAAAAGTGCATTGAGCAAAAACATTTAGTGATAAATAAAATGATAGAATATTAGGAAAATGGTAGAGCACAAATAAAAGTAACAACACTGACACATATTTACACACACTTCAATATTTCGATGCTATTGTAGCATCTTCCTCAGGAAGTAGTAATTAGACTGGACAGGATGTTGTCTTCAGTGATGCCAACTTGATTGGTGAGGATGAAAACTTCTCTGGTGGAGTTGAAATTCCCTGAATGATTCTCTATTGCTCTATGGATGGTAGGTGGTGCTGGTGTAGTTTCTGGGTTGAGATTAGCGAATATTTAGGTTAGGTGGTTTTCTAGATTTTGTGATCCATTGATGTGCCAGTTCCCATCTTCTTAACTGAGACATATTACATTGTGTCTTGTGGAATGATTTTAACACCTTGATAGTGTAGCAGTTCTCAAAGTTGAGGTTATGATTGGTGGCGTGTGCTGAAACTGGTTTTTCTGGATTCTTAATTTTAGTGTCATGGCGGTGTCCATTCATTCGCTTACGGAGAGTTTCAGTGGTGAGGCCAACATATTGTGCAGTACATTGTTGGCATTCTAATTGGTAAATTAGGTTACTGGACTCACATGTGTGACTGCATCTCCTCCGATCCAGAAAGTCTTCAAAACCACCTTGAAAACCTTCAAGAAGCCTTCACAGAGAGAGGATACCCTAAACCTCTCATTAATAACCTACTTCGACTAGCTGAAACTCCACAATCACCCAAACCTGACAAACCAGATACTATACCTCTAGTGACTAAGTACTACCCAGGCCTACAAAAGATAAACAAAATATTAGCGTCGGGTTTTCACATATTGGAAGCATCCAGCCGTACCAACAATATTCTTAAAAAACCTCCATTCCTTGTGTATAAACAGCCTCCATCACTTAGAAATCTTCTGGTACACCCCAAACTCAAAACTGAAAAGGACACAACCTTCATTCAACCACAACAAGGCTCTCGACCTTGCAACAAAACAGCTTGCAAAACCTGCCAAATACATCATCCAGCAGTCACTTTCTCCAGCAACATCACCAACTCCACCTATACCATCAAAGGCAGTCACACATGTGAGTCCAGTAACCTAATTTACCAATTAGAATGCCAACAATGTACTGCACAATATGTTGGCCTCACCACTGAAACTCTCCGTAAGCGAATGAATGGACACCGCCATGACACTAAAATTAAGAATCCAGAAAAACCAGTTTCAGCACACGCCACCAATCATAACCTCAACTTTGAGAACTGCTACACTGTCAAGGTGTTAAAATCATTCCACAAGACACAATGTAATATGTCTCAGTTAAGAAGATGGGAACTGGCACATCAATGGATCACAAAATCTAGAAAACCACCTAACCTAAATATTCGCTAATCTCAACCCAGAAACTACACCAGCACCACCTACCATCCATAGAGCAATAGAGAATCATTCAGGGAATTTCAACTCCACCAGAGAAGTTTTCATCCTCACCAATCAAGTTGGCATCACTGAAGACAACATCCTGTCCAGTCTAATTACTACTTCCTGAGGAAGATGCTACAATAGCATCGAAATATTGAAGTGTGTGTAAATATGTGTCAGTGTTGTTACTTTTATTTGTGCTCTACCATTTTCCTAATATTCTATCATTTTATTTATCACTAAATTATTTATATTTATGTATCTCTCATTTTTCCTAATTTGTTTTGTGGGTTTGAATGCATCTACTTGGTTGACATAGAAACTGATGCTTTTAGTTGGTTGTTATTAAGAAGTATATGAATATATTCTAATTTATTATAATATTTATATAATTCTATGTTATAATATAGGTGTAATTGTATGTTATGATTTTTATATTAAAATTATATACTTCTTACTAACTACTGACAAAAAGCATGTGTTTTAAATATTTAAAATGAAATATATATAATTATTTACTTAATGTTATTCCTGGGTTTAATTAATATTATGAAAGCAATTATAACAAGGAAAAAACGCCAACAACATATTTGAATATGGCGCCAATGGGCATGTTTGACTTTTAGTACAGCCTACAACCACTGATAGCACTGAAAACTGTTCATACTCGATACGTAGGAGATATCGATCTATACTTTCCTTTATCAATGCCTTGGTCTCTACACAGCGATTATCGCAACGAATACCGTTCCAAGAGTATCGGCACGAGGAAATATTGCGTCTTTCTGGGAAAACCTTAAAATAATCATTACTAGGACGTGAAAGTAAAACCACACCACTTATGCAATAATATCTTATTTTTTTCAAATTCAACCACTAATCTTCAGACCTTTCATTGGACATACATTCAAGAATTAAAAAATGTATTGTGAAATATCCTGTCATGACAATGATCTGTGCTGTTGCCTTATTTATCTTTATTCATTAAACATGAAACACCAGCTGGAAAGGCATTTTTTTTGTATTGATGCTTAGAATGGTTATCAAAGCAAATCTCATACAGAAGAATGTGAACCTATCGCTAGAAAACTAACAAAACATGGCGTTTGTGAATCTACTGATTTGTCTTTTCAACAGAGCTCTGCTACATTTGAAAGTATTTTGAGGTAGGCTTAAATTAAAAAAATATGTTCAAATTAGTTAGTTAAATCAGATTGGCCACTATCTCTATCTGATATATTAATAATATTCTATAACAGTTGTTGCAAACCGCTTTTCATGGAATTTTGAGTGACAGCTAGATCAACTTACAAGCTCATTGTGTTGTGGTTTTTGACCTCATATTGTGGCTAAAATAATTTAAACGGGTCTAGTAGCGAAATTTCCTTATCCTTATGTTTTACTCAAATTCACCAAAGTACTAAATTATTTACAAGCCCAACATTTATATTCTAGACACCAACATAAGATCAAGCTTAATACATTATTATTCCTATAGGCCTAGTTTCCTAAATCATGGCATGCATTAGCAAACTATACAGGCTAACACCAATGTAAAGATAGTAGAAGGCAGTGAAGGGAAAAAACATGTGAGAGCTTGTGATGTCACTCACTTGGCCTACACACGCCAGGGTATAACACACACACTAAGTTCTGGTTACATATGGAAGGCAAACTACCTAAGTTGTTTAAAATTGTCACACTATGGAACTTTAAATAATAATTAAACATTTAAAATCCACACAATGTACAATTTGATGTAAGCATTGACAAAATCATATCAATCAAATCAAATGTCTCAATTCTCTTCATTGGCTAGAACAGTTTTGAACGCTGTAATTATATTCTAGAAATTACTATAAGTTTGAGATTCACAACAGGGGTAGCAATCATGGCTTGGGTCAAGAACATGAGAAAATATTTTTGTATGAAAAAACCTTACCTTGCAGTGCTATTAGTTACATAAATCACAAATAAATGTTGGCCCTTCATGTACTAAGACTATTTAACTAATGATTTAAATAATGTTTGCTCAACTCACCCATCACTCAGCAAATCGCAAGACACACGCCTTGAACATCTTGCATTTTTCAGGAGCAAACTCAAATCTTGCAATTGGAATATTATTTCTATATTCCCTTTATAAAATACAGATTGTAGATATTTTAGTAAATTAACACTAATCAAATCTTGACCTCGATCATCTTAGGGTAAAATGCTAGCCTTAGGACCCTCTATTAGTGAATTCAAGCCCAGCCTGGGTCAATGGATTTATCTTTAGCAATAAAAATCTGTAGAACTTCCTTCTGAGGGGCAGTAAAGCCGTCGATTGTGGCATGTAAAAGAACATTGGAATGTATTAAAGACAATACCTTTTCAACTAAATTGGTCGGCCCTTTCACTTTCACTCATAGAAATCCTCATGTGCTGATATAGGCCTAATTAGTCAATTCAGAACGTGCAGAACGTGTTAAATACATCAAATAGGCTAAATAAATAAAAACAAAGATTTATATAACCCTCTTAAAAACTCATTTAGGTAGCTACACACACAAAAAAAAGATTGATATAGCTACAGAATTACCAACTTAAAAAACCCTAAGAGACTGAAACACATATTATATTAATGTTTAGTCATAATAATATTTTATATAAAAATAATCTTGTATATATGCTTATAGTAAAAAAATACTAATAAAAAAGCTTAACCCAACCTTCTAAATCTTAAAATTCAATTAAAATACAATTTTGGATGTATTAATTTTAGTTTAAAGAATAGTTATCTCCATGCAAAGTTATGTGTGTATTCTGATAGACATTTTAATTTAAGTAGGCCTATATTCAACCAACCAATCAGAATATTTTACTGAGTGGCGCTATTTTTGTGTCCTATTGAATAAATAACATTGCAAGATAAGATTTGATTGTTGAAATATATTTTCTCGAAAGGAACAATAAATATTCTCTACCCCATATAATGTAAATGTTTTCTTTGCACTAAGATGAGGGTTTGCTAGTATTCTAGGACCAGACAGCTCAGTTATTAATATCCTCTCTAATGTGAGAAGATATACCTGTAATTAAGGCCCCTCTGTTGTTTAACATTTCTTGGAACATCTTTGGCTCAAAACTGAGGCGGACCACGGATTCGGTTTCTCGCATCTTGTTCCACATGAGTTCTGTGTTTGAGCCAGGGCTGTGGATCATGAGTCTGGAGTCTTGAAGTCAAACACAATTTCTGGTGGAGTTGAAGTTATACTTAGCATTGCGTCTTACTACCCGTTGGGGTTATACACTTATGTACTGATAACGCTAATGGGATAGGAATTGGGAAGGTCGTATTTAGAGGAAGTTAACCCACATTTGTGTGGAGGAAGAGTGGAAAACCCTTTAGGAAAAAACCATTCCCAGTTGATCCGAGCAAGATTCAAACCTCGATGACCCCTGTCCTCGATGGTCTAACTCAACACGAAACCAGCCGTTAGCTAACTACGCCACCGAGGCAGGTGAGTTGGAGTCGGTGAAAATGTACCGACCACGCATCAGGCTTTAAAATTAAAACTAATAGTAATATAACATTATTTTATATATTTTTTATTTAAGACCAAAATTTGTAATTTGGACTGAGAAATTTATTTAACTATACATTTACAGTGTCATAGAAGCTTCTTATGAAGTCATCTGTATTGGAGCATCTCGGGATGATCAAGAGCATCCTTCAGATTGCAGATCTTTCCCTGGTAGTGATCACTTCTCTTTGCCACCATTCCTTGTTTATCTAGGGTGCAATTCCCATCACCTGGAATCTATTTGTACTGAAGTACTCTCCATCCATCTCCAATAGAGTCAACATTGCAAGATGGGACACTCACCAGCAGCTTTAGAAACTAACAGTCCAAGCTTCACACCTACTTTCCTTTCCTTCACATTATGTAACAACCATTAAATGTCCTAATAGTGTGTGTGTGGTAGAACTTGTGCATGCCATGATGCAGAGTTTTCTGTACCTTTAAATCCAACTTCTTTAATGACTTTTTTTTGCTTCTACACCAATTTCAAAATCATCATTACTTTGTTCATTTTCTGTGCATGGAAACAAGTAAATTAAGTGAATCTATAGCTTCGTCTTTGATCACTTCAGGCTTCACAAACTGGCCAAGCAGAGTCTTCAGGAAAAGACAAATGTTCATGAAGAACATAATATTAAATGTTCTTTAGACTGAGAGAGGTTCATAAACCTCTCAAACATTTTTCTCTCAGCTAGAAGGAAGTTTGTTGAAAGTTGTGTTTTCAAACTCATCACAATTCATCTGTATTCTGGAATGTCTTGAATTTTTTTTTGTCCCTTTTTGAAAGTTCTTTTAAGAAATATTCTTTGAGAAGCCCACTGGCTTTTGACTCTCTCAATTAATGGGGCCAATGTAATCCCCCTGCATTCAAAATGCTTCAAAAACCTTCACTGAAAGACACCAAGTTCACTTCATAGATTTTGTATTCCTCCTTCCTTACTGGTAAAAGTTCAAAAAAGTGAAGATCAACCAAGTTCATTACTTCCACTTCAAACTTTATTTCTTTCCCAAATTCACCATGAACGACAAGCAAATTAAATCTCTCTCTCTCTCTCTCTCTCTCTCTCACACACACACACACACACACACACACACACACACACACATTTTCTCAGTTGAACGACGTCAGGTCTTAAGATCCAGTGGTTTGTTGATGTTTGTTAGTTCATCATAAGAGATTGAAAATGGTGACATTGATTTGTTCAAATCAAACAACACCCAATGCAAGTGAGGACCTGTTGCCTCAGAAATGAGGTGACGTAATTTAGAAGGTCCACAAGAAAACTGAGACGCTACTCTACTTTCTGGTAACATTGCACTAAATAAATCATTCACATCATCAGAATAGTAAGAAGAGTTAGGCCCAATCTTACAATGTCACGTTAAAGTCCTCGTAACTTAACTGTTCGTAAAGTCTAACCGTTGGTTAAACTTGGTGTTGCGTTTTACAATATTATTTTGATGTGGTCGTCAAGTCACGGATGGGTGCCATTAGTTCTTATCATTAAGATTCTCTGAGCACTAGATTTGTTACAAAGCTTTTGATTGGCTAAAATTGAACCAATAGATTGTAAGTAGCTATTTAAATGTCTTTGAAGTTATGGAGTTGTTAGGAAAACAGATTAAAGTTTAATACATGTTTATGTTGTTGTTTATAACATGTCGTGTTATTCAATAATCAAATTCATACAGATAAATTTATAATATATAATGCTTTTTTATATGCAAATAAAGATGGGTATATCTACACTGTTTATTTTAAACAGGCATATATTTTAACGCTCTTTTTTAAGCTTCAAAATAATTAAATATTTAAACAGTAGAGTGATAGTCAATTTTTAAACACAATTTAAAATTAAAATAAAAACCACCCTTAATTAACAATGGACGTGTACTGGAGGGGAGAATGTTAAGAAAATAACACACTTCATATTAGCCATTTAGGCCTACACATAATAACTTACAAGATGATAAAAACATAGGCAGGCCTACAGCTATTGTCAATTACTATTAACTATTTACAACAAGAAATGACCACTCCAAATCACTAAGTGAAACAATTGAAAGAATTTACATATTTTGAATAGGAAAGAAGAGCCTGTAGGGCTAAGCCAAAATAGTTATGATAAAAGTCAGTATCAGGAATTAAAAACCTCTGCCCCACGTACGACGACTTACACATCACCCTATAAAAACTTGCCCCAAAGAAATGGCATCCCAAATTAAACAGCTATATTAAATAGAAGGAATAAATTCCACAATTATTTTATCATCATCTCTGTGTTAAACTGGGAGTAATTTCTTCTTAAAAAAAATAAATTGGAAGTGATCAAAATAGAACACAAGTCATTTTAATGGTAGGTTGACGCCGTACCATGTACACCAAAGAGGCTTACAGAAATGTTCTTGAAAGTTAGACTTATAACACCGCAAACCTGCGATTAGGTAAACGTTGGTGAAACATTTATTTAATTATAGGTGGGAAATATTAAAACCAAGTGAATCCATAAATAACTGTCGAAAGTTTTCTAAAGATAATAATGTAACCTCACTTGAATAATAACAATTGCCATAAAACAATATGGCGAAGTGTTTGGAAGTTAATGTGGATGTTAAAATGCTAAACAGAAGGTAGACCTCGCGTTTACTTTACTAGCACTTTAACGAGGACGCTATCTCTAACCAAATATTGTAAAATCCAAAGTAGAGGTCGTTATTGCTTAACCTTATGTTAGGCCCTAACGAATATAATAACATGACATTGTAAGATTGGAACTTAATCTTTGCAACCTTTAAATTTGTGTTTTCCTTGAAAGATGTACACGTCAAAGACTGTGATTCAGAATGAGTAAAACCACAAGTCAAACTTCCTACTCTTGTGATGAAGTTTCTGAAGGCAAGGACTTGACGCTCCATGATATGTTTGAATATAGTCTATCTTAATAACAATGGGGCTGTGAACTCATGCATGATCTAATAACCTGAACATACTTTAAAACTGTTTTGAACTGATGATGTCTTCATATCACTCTTCCATAAAGAAGTTTGTTTCTTTAATCTCCATCAATAATTATATAAGGAGGTTTGTTACTTAAATATCTCTCTCACTTATATAAAGAGGTTTGTTTCTTTGATATAGCTCTCTCTATCACTTATATATGACAAATAGTAGCCTGTTTCTCTATGAGGTGGGCTGATAGGATCAGGTGGGTGTGAGCCTATAGCTAAATAATAGAGCAAGAAGATAAAGAGAAAGTTAAAAAAAAATGAAGAGTTTCAAGCAATAAGGAAAATAAATCGCAGGAAGCTTAATAGAAATTGTTAGAAAATCAAGAAACAGAATGTAAAGAAGTAGTTAAATCTTACAAGTCATTAGTGGCAGCAGCTATAGAAAGGATTAAGAATGAAATGAAAATTAACGATCAGAAAGGTTTGCAAATATCTCAAAACATGGTAAAAGCTGCATGCAAGAAATCAGAATAAAGTTACTCTGCTTTGGAGGAGATAAGGCAAATTCAAAATAAGAAGACAACAATGTTGGATTACTTTTGTGCAAGTCAATCAAAGTACCCCCAAAAACTTGAAGCACTGATGGTGTTTTATAATTATTTTTATCATAAAGTTTCACAGATTTTTTTTAGAATACATTTTGTAGGGGAAATGTGTAGTTATTATAACCTGAATGGTCTTGATTATGATCATAATTATTGTGATAACTATCTTTAGTATTTTGTTTGATTACTGTTACTTTCAAATTTGAACTTGTAATGATATGATTAGGCAAAATAAATACTGTATTAATGAGGGAAAATTTAAAGAGAAAAAAAAAATTTTGTCACCATGAGGCCACTATGGTGTTTTTAACTTTTTCATCAAAATATCCAACTTTTCTAAGTTTTTTAACACCCAAAATGTGCTGCTAGGCCTGCCTGTTCCACTTGTTTGAAACCATCTCTTGGACTTGAATAACTCAGCTGGTCTCCTCTGCCCAGCTCTAGACTTTCACTCTCATTCACTAGCTAGACTCACTCTGGCTGGCTGAACACACACTAGATATTAACAGAACATACCCTTTTAAAAGATTTAATTCACTATCTAGTTCTTTATCAAAGTGTTTTATGAGCTACTTGCTAACTGGACTCGGGGTTAATACAAGATGGAGGAAATTTAATACACACTCTCATAATGTGGTTATACCTTGAAAGTTCAAAGAGATTGTGAACTGCAGGATAATCTTTTAGACTGTAAAGACTTCTACACTCCTAATTATTCTTTTATAATATTAACTGAAACTGTGTCGTGTTTCAGATGAGAGAACTGGTCCATGCTGCTGATGTAATTAAACAGTGACTTGTGACCACGCCAGCCCCATGGAGAAAAATAGGAATGGCGCGAGGTATTTCCGCAACCCACCGCAACCTCACATGTGTATTCAAGACTACATACATGTAAGAACATTTCAAAACAACTGCTTTATTTGAGTTTTGATAAAAAATGTTGTAAACACAATAACATTTTTTGGATTAATATTGTTTCTATTAACATTTTAGGTCCATTGTCCTTACTGTTTTCTTCCTATAACAACTATTACAAATATGATGCATTTATAATTACTATTTTAAGAAGTGTTAATGTGTTGGTTATTTTAAATTTACTTTATATAACACGAGAACTGTTAAAAGTTTCTGAACTTTTGAAATAGTGCGCCAACGCAATGTTGTAGCGATGAGTGGTAAGCTGGGTTAGAAAAAAATTGTTTAAAAAAAAAAGCCAGCCCGAGTTTTTCTGAAAAAAAAACCCCAAGTTTTTTGAGGTGGGGGTTATTAATTAAGTTTTATAGGCTTTTTTAAGGAAACTCTTAAACTTTGACTTCCATATTCATGTTGTGTCTAAATTGAGCATTTATCGGTGAAACCTCAAATACATTTTTGCTAAGAGTTAAGTGTAGATTAAAATTAGAAATTATAACTACTACAAAAATAAATTTTTTTTTTTTTGCTAGAGGGGAGGCAAAGTGATATTTTGTAAATATCTCAAAAAATAATTATCACGTAGGTATACTTATTTGAAGCTTATATAATTACCTTAAACCTTATATAATTGATTAAGCTAGAATATTTTTAGTTATGTATGTACCTTTTCCACCCCTTGCACTCTAATAATACAAATTGAACATTTATACCAAATGGAACGAAATTAAATAATCATTTTACATACAAGGTCGGGTTTAAAAGTGAAGTTACTTCATAAAATCAAATCTTTTCTCTTTACAATGATGCACAAATGGCGGACTTAAATTTTAACTGAAGAAACCTTTAATGTAAAAGCTTCGTCACATGTCTGGTAGAGGGCAACAGAATGGAATCTTCTTAACCTACTAGTATGCTAGAGTGCAGCCATATTTGTATGTTTTTTTTCAGTCAAACACATTTTTTTTTTAAATATATATTTTAGTTGGGACTTGATCACGTGAATCAAGGGCTGTTAAGCCTGAGCCTACCCATTAATACACGGTTCCAAACAAAAAAAGTATTCAAAAACATTTAATAATTCAACATTTTTGTTTTTTATTTATTTTAGTAACATATCTGGGCATCTTTCTTAATTCTTAGCGAATTTTCAAACCATGCTAAAAATAGTTATTGAAATGTTTTTGTTAAAATGTTTCCATTTCAATATATTTTAAATGGAAAAACAAAAATTAATAATGGATTTATTTATTTTGCTGTGTAAAATTATGCTAGAGTGTTTGTTTATAACATGTAGTTTAGTGAATAATTTATTCTTCGTTCAAAATATATTTTTAGATTTGAGCTAGTTTCAATAAATATGATGATATTGAGCTCTAACAAATCGCAAGTAGAAACTTTGGTAAAAATAAATGCTTTTAAATACAACTTTTCCTTTTACAAATAGTTATCGGGGTTGATATTAGATGCCGTTAGTGTTCACAAGCTAGTATCGTTGTGGAAACATTGGCTAACCTGCTGTAACAGAATCCAGGGGAGAGAGTAGGGTGAAGCTAATCACTGTGACCGCTGACTTTCTTGAGTAAAGGAAACAAATATTGTGGATTGAGATAGTGTCCAATAGTTAAAAAATGTGTGTATTAAAATAAAAAGTAACTAAAATATTCACATAGTATTAACGGCTGTGTGCATAAAGGTAGTTGGTCCCCATTTGTATATGGGTATTATTCTAGTGATGCATTATTTTCAAAGGAAAAAATCATATGTTTCTCCGTACTCAAAGCTTTATGACATCATCCCTTATTTACCCGAGGCAGTAAAACATCTACATATCTGCAGTCGTAGCCTACATTCCTTCAAGGTTTTCCTCATTCTTGAGCATTTTACATTGTAATACTAAGTGTACAGTATGCAAAAAAAAAACCCAAAAAACTGTACATTGCATTTTTAAACCAATATCATAATAAATAAAAATAAACATTCCTTTAATTTGGAAACATACTCAGTATGTTTTTCTTTTTTATATCTTTTTTCACAACCTAGGATTTGACTCCCATTGGACTTTGGAATAAGCTATTTTTCAAAAATTAATCAGCAAAGTTTTTATTAGTTAAAGTGTGAACATTTTTGTTTTATTAATTTATTAAATATGATTATTTTTTTATGTGAAGCTGTTGCATTCTTGCAGTTTGTGCGCTTGTTTAGAAGAAATGAATTGGATCCCGAGCAATAATTACCCACGGTGATTACTGTTTATCTAATGAACAAAATGTGAGTAGGTGGAATAATGTTTTGCTTTTGAACAAGATCCAATGGATTGTATACATTTTGAGATGGAAAAGAATTTACACAATATTATATATCCTTGTGAATAACAAGTTTATGAAGCATGGGTTGATGGAAGAAAGACTCTCAAAGATAAAATGGATGATTTAACTGTTTGTCATAAAGGTTAAGTTTTTTTAGTGGTATGCATTTTACTGGCATTTAGGCTATCTGTATATGCTAATTTAAAGATGACAGACGAGTAGTGATACTATCTTATTTACTGTGGAAATATTACAAGAACTTAGATACAAAGAAATATTTATATTTACCATTGTAGACATTATTCTTATGTTTCAAGTGCATTATTTCTTAAATGCTTTTAGCAGAAGCTAAATGTTACTAACACTGTAATACACTTAGAATATGTTCAAAATCTCTTCTAACAAGCCAAGCTCGTATCACGCTAGTACTTAGTAATTTCAACCTTATTGGGATTCAAACTGGCAAAGTTAGTAATAGGAATGATTCATTTACGCACTCAGTCAGCGCCTTAGCAATCTTGACCACAACATGGAGCTGATGATAAGTAAAATATATTTCAAACAATTAAGTTAATGAACTTTCTAGTTCCCCATGCTTCTGTGGTCTAGTGGTCAGAGTTCCTGGCTACAGATCCAGAGGTCCCAGGTTCGATCTCTGGCACTTCCATTTCTTTTGGGAAACAGTGGGTCTGGAACGAGACCAAACTCAACCTTGTGAGGACAAATGAGGAGCTACTTGAATAAAGAAGTGGTGGATTTGGTCTAGAAAACTGAGATAGAGGGCTGGAGGGTTCATTATGCTGAACACATGACACCCTCAATCCAAAAATGCTAGAAATATCTTCACCTCTCGATTGGTATAGCCTGCTTGCTGGTTGACGCCGTGGCATTATTAAAGTTAATATCTACCACTAGGATGAGAAATTCCAAAAAACATTTATTTCTTGAAAATTGTGTTAATCCTATAGATGTTTGAAAACTGTAAACACCGAATTAAATAACAGATACCCGCTTCAGTGGCTGAGTGGCTTAAGACGCCACTCTCGTGTTAAACTGGCCTGCTGATTACAAAGCGATCGGGGTTCGAAGCCTGGTCGGGTGTACTGATGATGGCTTTTCATAAATTGTTTCCCATTCTCCTTATATGAAAATGTGGGTGGATAAACTCTCAAATGCTTCCTTCCTCATCCCTACCAGTTTCCAAGCTCCAATTCAATAGTAAAATATTCCAAAATATGATGATAATCATTTTAGATACATTTAAGGTTTACTAACAAAAAAGTAGACCCATGCAATAATACTAATCTCAAAAGGTGAAACATCAAATAAAGATCACACAATTTTATTCAATCACTGTGCAAAGATTGATTAATATTTAAAAAAAGGGTGGTCCTAGCTTATTGAAAAAAGAAAGAAGATATTCACTGTCACCCATGTGATTGCTTTACAACCTATTCACACGACTACGCAACTGGTTTCTGGTCTGATTGTACTGATTTGCAAGTAAGAATTATAAAACTAAAATTTTGAGCTAACTAATCTGATCTGAATATAAGATTTAACTTATTTAGATTCAAAATTTCAAATCGAATACATATCTTTTCATTATTAGTATTTTAAATTTTGGATTGAATCTGAAAAATATTCTAAATTTCAAATTGAATTACTATTATTATTATTAATATTAATATTATTATTATTATCATCATCATCATCACCATTATTATCACCATCATTATCACCATTATTATTACCATCATTATCACCATCATCACCATCATCATCATTATTCTATTAATATTAAACGGTTTGTTTATTTCACAAAATCAAATACAAAAGCAGAAGAGACACGCCAAACCTCGTACAACCCCAAAATGGTGGTTCATTGTTTTCGATTATCTTCTTCTTATTATTTTTTTACTCGTGTCTGGTTGGCTATTAGCACTGCCATGGGAGAACGACTAGCCAGTATTTATCCAAGGAACGCATCGAGATTATTATATCTGTTTGATGTTACGGCTGCCATCTTTTAGTCTAGTTTTAGACTAATAATTTAAGTTTGTTGTTTCTTTTTCCATCTAGCAGGTGACTTAAACATTTTGACTTAATGTCCGCCATTTTGTGGCTACAATTCAGGATTTTTACCAAAGTAGTTTATTTGAAAACTGTCTGAATGGAGACCATTCAGAGTGGATACAATTCAGCTCCCCCAATAAATCAAATGAGTTTGTCAGTTATGTTTATATATGAAAATATTTTTAAGCTTTATTAATAGGCTATTAAAACACTATAATTGCCATAGTCTCTCTTTCATTTTGAATCTCTTTAATTATATATTTTAGTATTATAAGTCTTTAATTTTTAAACACCAAAGTAAGAAAATGAGTTTTCTAAATTACATGTTTCCACAACCCCTTTCGATGGTTAGAAGGTAGAATATGTTAATACAAATAAAAAAATATGTTTATTTAAATTTTAAAATCTTTTTATTATCCATTAAAAGATGGGCGGATGGCGGGGGTGACTTAATTTTGGGTCGGGAATTTTAGGAAATGATAAGGGGAAATCAGGGAAAGTGTCAGGAATTGCATTGGTCAAGTTGAGTAGACACCATGGTAGTATGTATGTATGTATGTATGTATGTATGTGTATATATGTATATACATATATATATACATATATATATATATAGTGGTACTGAACAAACAAAACTAACTATTCATCCAGTATAATACAACCTAAGTCAAGCAAAGGACAAGTAAATTGACTGCACAACTTAACCTTACTCTACCAAGAAAATATTTGCACTAACTTTGTGGTCGACCACAATAACTTTTTAAGCAACATCGAGCATCTCCTTGTTAATGCTCACAAATTCTTTTTGTGTTGTGCTTATAATAGCCCTGCAGGCATACACTGAATATACAAGGTGTTCAGAAACTCATAGTCCAAACTGCATATATAGCTTGTTTGAATTAAAAGTAATACAAAATCCCTGTAAACTTACATCCGGAAACCTATTCTAATGCCATTAAATTGTGTTTAAAGTTTCGGCATATAGCGCTGGGATAGCAAACGTGTCAAGCATGCGTGTACAATAAGTTGCATAGGAGCTAGACACACAGCACCACACATGTAATAATGGGAAGCCGTTGCTGTTATGTGGGATTGTTAATGATGAGCCTCAGAACGTATTCACATTTCTAGCTGGACTGTTGTGTTGATTACTATTAACTGTTGTATGTTCTGCTGTCGTGCACCAAGCTGTAGATGTGTGTAGTGCCACGCGCATAACTCCTATGCAAACTGTTGTACATGTATACTTGAACAGCTTTTCTATTTCGGCATTGTACTCCAAAACTTTGGACACAATTTAATGGTATTAGCATAGCTTTCTGGATGTGAGTGTACAGGAATTTTGTTTTACTTTTGGTTCAAACAAACTATATGTACAGTTTGGGCTACGAGTTTTCGAACACTCTGTATAATCCCTAAGCCGATACACACACACACACACACACACACACATTCATGTTCTTCCCATTCATAATCCTACGGAGAACATTACAAAGGCAAATGATTTAATTTTGAGATAACATTTAGTTTTATGAAACAAAACAAGTTAAGACAAAACCTTCAAATAAACGTTGACAAACTGTACGAGTGTATTTGCCTGATAATTCTCCTAACCAGATGCAAGATAAAGTTTTAAAATATCAACAAGATATTAATGCTTGGTTGAACACTGACAACTAAGAAGGTGAAATATAGTTGGAATAGCCACCATTACAACATCTGCTGATTAAATTAATCATTATGAACCTGTAGATCTACACTTGATACAATACATTAGCTACCAGTATATTTTAAAAGCTTAAGTACTGATGATTAAATGTAGGCTTGCTATAATGAACCACTTTGGTAACTTTGTATTTCAGGGTCTCCAGGAGCCTTGTTACATCAATGTACTATAACGAGCCACTTTGTATTCCAGGGTCTCCATGAGCCTTGTTACATCAATGTACTATAATGAACCACTTTGTATTCCAGGGTCTCCATGAGCCTTGTTACATCAATGTACTATAACGAGCCACTTTGTATTCCAGGGTCTCCATGAGCCTTGTTACATAAATGTACTATAAGAACCACTTTGTATTCCAGGGTATCCAGGAGCCTTGTTACATCAATGTACTATAACGAGCCACTTTGTATTCCAGGGTCATCCAGGAGCCTTGTTACATCAAATGTACTATAATGACCACTTTGTATTCCAGGGTCTCCAGAGCCTTGTTACATCAATGTACTATAATGAGCCACTTTGTATTACAGGGTCTCCATGAGCCTTGTTACATAATGTACTATAACGAGCCACTTTGTATTCCAGGGTATCCAGGAGCCTTGTTACATCAATGTACTATAACGAGCCACTTTGTATTCCAGGGTTCCATGGAGCCTTGTTACATCAATGTACTATAATGACCACTTTGTATTCCAGGGTCTCCATGAGCCTTGTTACATAATGTACTATATAGAGCCACTTTTATTCCAGGGTCTCCAGAGCCTTGTTACATAGATGTACTATAACGAGCCACTTTGAATTCCAGGGTATCCAGGAGCCTTGTTACATCAATGTACTATAACGATGCCACTTTGTATTCCAGGGTATCCAGGAGCCTTGTTACATCAATGTACTATAAGAGCCACTTTGTATTCCAGGGTCTCCAGGGAGCCTTGTTACATCAATGTACTATAACGAGCCACTTTGTATTCCAGGGTACTCCATGAGCCTTGTTACATAAATGTACTATAACGAGCCACTTTGTATTCCAGGGTATCCAGGAGCCTTGTTACATCAATGTACTATAACTGAGCCACTTTGTATTCCAGGGTCTCCATGAGCCTTGTTACATCAATGTACTATAATGACCACTTTGTATTCCAGGGTCTCCATGAGCCTTGTTACATCAATGTACTATAACGATGCCACTTTGATATTCCAGGGTCTCCATGGAGCCTTGTACATAGATGTACTATAACGAGCCACTTTGTATTCCAGGGTATCCAGGAGCCTTGTTACATAAAATGTACTATAACGAGCCACTTTGTATTCCAGGGTATCCAGAGCCTTGTTACATCAATGTACTATAACGAGCCACTTTGTATTCCAGGGTACTCCATGAGCCTTGTTACATCAATGTACTATAATGAACCACTTTGTATTCCAGGGTCTCCAGGGAGCCTTGTTACATCAATGTACTATAATGATCCACTTTTATTCCAGGGTATCCAGGAGCCTTGTTACATCAATGTACTATCCTGGGGAAAGATCTCCATCCCTCGCAGACAAGATGACCCTGTGCCTCTCTACGGGGGAATGAGGATCCCACAAAGCAATCTGATGGCCAACAACAAGAGATTAGTCATTCCCAGGAGACCGCCCATCATATTTGCTGTCATGATCAACCCCCAAATACTAAAAGACAGTGGAAAGACCGCCACTGACCCTTCGGTAATGATCTCCATCATTATCTTACTGCTATTCTCACTATCTAGCAACTATTTTAGTTGCTTTTCTTAGCCTCTTAGCCAATCCATTAGGTAGTAAAACGCGATGCCATAAAATATTAATTTATTAAGTGTAGACGAGAATGATTGTTAGGTCTTTTTAAGTCCAAGGGAAATAATTTGTGGTCCAGAGATGAAATCCCCACTCAGCACTTAGTTTTTTACATATTTAATAACAATTTCCATACAGCAATCTGAGACTACGCCTACTATTTAAGGTTCTATAAAGCGACGTCTTTCATATTACTTCCTTTTAATACGTCCTTAGTTTGTTTAGTTTAATATGTATGAAATAAAGTGAATTTAGCAAAAACAATTTGTAATAAATAAAATTATAGACTAGTAGTAAAATAATATAGCACAAATAAAAGTTAAAACACTAACACATATTTACACACACTTCAATATTTTGATGCTATTATTGGAAGCTCTGGCTTAATGTATTGATGTTGTTATGACACGATTCATGATGTCATGGAAACATTTGTTGGGCTCTTTAAAACTTAACAAAAACCATACAAGGTATGAACCGTCACTGGGATTTACAAGCAACAAAATATACATAGGCGATTTTTCACTTGGTATGACGACTAGTATCTTTAATTTGCAGATTAAGTTTTTAAATAAATTCATTTTAATAATATGCAACTTAGAATACAATAGCTTTCTAACCCACGGAGGTGTATAAACTAATACATCAACTACTGCATCTATAATTAGTTTCAATACTAATGAATGTAGACCATTGTTTGATCATTCACGTGTGCAAAGTGGTGTTATATACCTCATAGTCCGACATAACACCAAGCAGACAGTCCATAAGAACACTTTTCTTTTTCATGAACAGTCTCTAAGCAAACATGAGTTGAACAGAACATTGGTATATATTTTAAATTTCAAAAGTCACTAAAATCTAGTCCAACACTTCATGAAGAGTAGAGTAATTTTAAAACCAATATTGATGTTGTTTAAGGAAACGAGATTGTTAAAATCAAAGCAACATCAAATGTTTGTGAGTGCTGAGACTTATTGCTTCATTTCCTCATCCATACCTATATAATAGTAACATGTTAACGACCCTCATGTTTAACATACTAAATACAAACAAATACCACTAACTAAGTTCTGGCTTAGCACAGACTTAATAATCTGGATCTCAACGTCTTGTGTCATTATCTTATCCGTAGACACAATCTGTAGTGCTTACTTTAAAGTTATATATTTCATTTAATATAGCAAGTATTCTGTAACATTATTTTAGCTTTACATTTAGTTATAACAGTCATATCTTAATAGAAAAATTATCAAAGAAAATTAAAGCATTTGGAGCAAAGTTTTTTTTTAGATAATTTACTTAAGTGAAATTCTTATTGGAAATTCGTAGGTATAGCAAATTCACTTAAGTCTAATATCTTCAGAAATGTAATGTTATCATTTCACTGCAACATTGATTTTAATTGTGAAACCTTGAAACAAGAAAACTCCTGTGCTGCACATTTGTTTGGCTCTGTACTTGGCTTGAACCAAAAGGTGTCATATTATGAGAACTCGTTGTACACATCATTAACAGTTAGATCTTTTCCCACGTTGCTTAAAATTATTGTAGAAATGTTTGAAAATCCAGTAAATGGAAACACCATTCCCGGCAGGGTCTTTTCATTATTATTACACACTAGAATGTTTGAATTAGCAGCAACATGTTTTGGCAAACTTGTAATAGAAATTTTGTCACATCAATCATCATCATTCAAATCACTATCAGGATTTCCATATCAACATTATCTTCCTTACAACATAAATAACTTTCTTTTACACTTCTGTCACACAATACCAGTGAAATGTGTATCAGATAACTAAACACCAGGGCTGTGTAGTCGGTAGGCTAAACCTTTGACTCCGGCTCCTCTACTTATTCTACTGTCCGACTCTTGACTCCAACTCTGATTCTTTTATTAATGGAAAATTTATATTTATAATAAGTAATACAAAAATACCTATCAAAATAATTTTAACACAGTAAATTTGCTATAACTATTGGATATATACATTAAAATACTAAAATGGTAGCACAGGGTATTTCATCCCCAACACTTGAATCATCAGGCTACTTGCTTAATAGAGTCTGATATAATAATTCTAAGAGCAGAGAACAACCTCTCAACACTGACTTGGGTCAGTGGCAAAGCAGTAACCAATAGGGCAACATCTCTGACCATTTTAGGATAAAGGGGAATGGCTTCTTGCACTGTTAGTTTTGATGAACGGTCAATTTTATCTACTTTTTTAAGTGTAAATGAGAAATTTATTTTAAATTTAGACAATTTTTCTCTGGGTTTGGAGGAATCCTTTTCCATGCGACAACACTTTGCACACTCCATGTGATCCAATTATTTTTCGGAATCAAATTCATCCTCACTTGATTAGCTGAAACTATATCAACATCAACTTCTTCCTCCTTACATTCCTGTAAGCCATTCATCCTAACTGCTACCTCAAACAGAGCTTCTTTCACTTTGGTTAAGTGATCATTATCCAGCAGAATTCGGTGCATTGGGTCTACATACACAGCTGCCAAAAGAATCTTGTTTTCTAATAGTAGTACCTCTCTTTATTTCATTGAAGCAGCAATCCCATCTGTAATCAACCCTCCTCTTTGGGATGGACGAAATATCGAGTTCCTTCACTCATACAAGAAAATGCCTGGAGTTAAGTCTTCAGCTTGAAATTTTTTAGTCACTGTAAAGGTGACAAAGCAACCCTTCCAATTTTGTCACATGTGTTCACTGATCCTCACTTAGCTTCAATTCAGGATTGGTCATGTCCACAAGAAAGAGTTTCAGTTCAAGTAAGCGCTGAATCATTAGGTAGGTGTAGCTTAATCTATAATTGCCCCTTTTCCAGTACGTCTCTTCAAAATTGAATCAGCTTTAGGTGTTCTTGCAGCGGAAACTAATTTCCTCACCTTGCCGATCAAAGCAGCAGCATGTCTTCTGTGTATTGCCAGTTGCAGTGTGTGCACAACACAGCGCATGTGATGAATTTGGGAGAGCTTTGAGGCAGCTTCAGCAAGGTTATCATCCTCTGTAGCAACTTCAGTCTTTTCCTCAGTTACAAGAGCATGTTCTTCAATTTCGTACATTTCTATATCTAACTGTTTATCACCTTCATTCATAAGCCTAATTGTACTTAACATATTTGAAGCATTATCATTTATAATATAAAGAACTTGTTAGATCTTAAGTTCATAATCTCAAAGATCATTTTCCACCAAGACCTGGTGAAACTCGCTGGAGTGGTGAGCTTCTGTGTCTTTTACTGCTGGTGTCTTTGTAACTATTTCATTATTGTCATTGTCACAAACAAAATTGGCATTGATGGCAAAATAATTCACTCTGTGGCATGTGCAGGCATCCATTTTAAGAAATAAAAAGCTTCCCTTGAGATTTTTTTAAAGTTCTTCCTTTTGGATAAGGGCTTCTTCAATTACCATTTATCTAATATTGTCTCTATCCAGAGAAACACCCATTTCTCCATTCAAGCCTATAAAAGCCAGTCGAGAAAATAGTGATAAGGGCACACCATCCTTTGTAACCAGTTGCATGATTTTTTTTATATGTTTCTGCAGTCATTGTCACAGTAGTTTTGTCACTGACAAAATATCTTTTAACTGACGGCTGAGAAGATTTCTGGTCCTTGGCTTGACTCAAAGTGCTAGGCATTAGTTCCTTGCTTTTGGTATAATTTTTCTCAATCACAGCTTTGAATATTTCTGAATGAAACCGCTGTAAATATATTTTTTAGATTAGAAGCTCTTGTAGGGGCATTTTTATCGCTGCCTAAATATACGCTGATTTGGGTATCACAGCATTTATTGTCCTGAGTCATACACTGACAAACAAAATGTTTTCCATCGTTGGTTAAGGAGAAATGATCTGATGACTTCATGGGAATTTATAATTAGTAAAGTTATCAGTCAAATTCAAAATTACAAATATTTTTCCTGAAAAATAAAAAAGTACATATAAATGTTGAATTAAAATATTCTTGTTAATTATAATG
The DNA here is from genome assembly GCA_033556935.1 of Timema podura. Taxonomy (NCBI): domain Eukaryota; kingdom Metazoa; phylum Arthropoda; class Insecta; order Phasmatodea; family Timematidae; genus Timema; species Timema podura. The sequence goes on along the minus strand of JAVRXN010000013.1, from coordinate 51,486,786 downwards.
TTTGCTACAAGCCGAGATGTCACAATTCCTGTTATTTTTCAATTCTTTAATGTTAACCTTGATTTTTAGATTTTCGATCCAAACTTCTCAACATTTACAATTTAAATCTTTTTTCAAGCATCTGACTATACATTATAAACACTTGATTTATTTATTTATACACTGTATTGTAATTTATTTGGAAAAAAAAACTAAAGTAAATAGTAAAAAAAAACTGAAAAAAACTGAACCCACTTTTAAAGTGACCACATGCACCCTATTTCTTTCTAGCTTATAGTTTTTGTATATATCTTATTACTAAGATTTTAAAATGTATGTTGCAACTTGTAAATTGTATTATTATGTCTTAGTTATTTACAGAGAAATGTTTTTTAATTGACGTGGCAAAAAATTTCACTATATATAAATAAATAGGCCTACAATATTGCCACAGTAGATTAACAACTTAACCAACATCCAACAACAAAAAGTCTAAAATGTTTGTGAGAAGAAAAAGTAGCTAGATTTGATAATTTAATTTTGTCAGTCATTTTGGCTTGAAGATAAATTTTTATTATTTGTATTTTGTGGTTCAAGGTCTACTATGTTTAAGTTGGAATGAAAGGGTGAGCGTGGCTGTTAAGGTCAGGGTTTCCCTGTTTTATTATTTGTATTTTGTGGTTCAAGGTCTACTATGTTTAAGTTGGAATGAAAGGGTGAGCGTGGCTGTTAAGGTCAGGGTTTCCCTGTTTTATTATTTGTATTTTGTGGTTCAAGGTCTACTATGTTTAAGTTGGAATGAAAGGGTGAGCGTGGCTGTTAAGGTCAGGGTTTCCCTGTTTTATTATTTGTATTTTGTGGTTCAAGGTCTACTATGTTTAAGTTGGAATGAAAGGGTGAGCGTGGCTGTTAAGGTCAGGGTTTTCCCTGTTTTATTATTTGTATTTTGTGGTTCAAGGTCTACTATGTTTAAGTTGGAATGAAAGGGTGAGCGTGGCTGTTAAGGTCAGGGTTTCCCTGTTTTATTATTTGTATTTTGTGGTTCAAGGTCTACTATGTTTAAGTTGGAATGAAAGGGTGAGCGTGGCTGTTAAGGTCAGGGTTTCCCTGTTTTATTATTTGTATTTTGTGGTTCAAGGTCTACTATGTTTAAGTTGGAATGAAAGGGTGAGCGTGGCTGTTAAGGTCAGGGTTTCCCTGTTTTATTATTTGTATTTTGTGGTTCAAGGTCTACTATGTTTAAGTTGGAATGAAAGGGTGAGCGTGGCTGTTAAGGTCAGGGTTTTCCTTGTTTTGTTATTTAATATCTCTTTTGGCTGAAACAATTAAAATATTGATCCAGTAGAAACATTTGGTTTAATTTTCTAAATATAATAGTTGAATTACCAGCCTTTTAATCAGTAGCTAAAATTAGTGGGGGGTGCTGCTACAGAAAAATTTTAGCCTTTGTTTTAAAATTGTGTAAAAGGAAAAAAACATGTATAAAAAGAAAATTTATTCAGGAACTTGATAAAATATTAACAAAAAAATCCAAACTTTTTTATTTACTTTAACTTAAATTGATACAGTTCAAGCTTGATCTATTCATTTAAAAATGAAATACATTCTTCTTGTTTTAATTTGCACAAAAAGTTCAATAATTTTCTCTTTTATCTCTGGATGACAATTGAGGAAATTTTTCTCCATTGAAAGTACTGCAAGCGCATTTAGTCTTTCTGAATTCATAGTGCTTCTTAAAAAAGTTTTTATTCTTTTCAATGTTGAAAAGCAGTGATCTGCGATGTAGTCATGGGAATTGTCAAGAGTATTTTTATCAGTTTCGTAATTTCACTAAAAACATCATCTAGATTATTTTACAAGATAAATGTCAGCAGCTCAATTAATTTGCAATATTTATTAATATCAGTCCTACAATAGAATACTTTTAGCTCAGTTTCAACCTTTCTTTGTCAATCATGGGATAAGCTTCAGTGGTCAGTACTATCTCTTTTGTGGGATGTTCATTCTTAAATCTAGTGAAGCAATTCTTGTTGAACAATTTAGCAGCTACTAAGTGTTTAGTGGAAGAATATCTGTCCATTATATCAACACATATATAGTCACACACTTCCTTAGCTTCTGCCATGAGTGTCTTTGAAGGATTCTTACAATACTTTGAGTTTCTCAATTCTAAAATAGCAATTTTGAAATTTGTTATATATTCATTAACTTTAAACACACTAATTTCTTGAGATTGCATTTGGTTGTAAATTATTTCAACATGATGAAAAAGCTCTAACCAAAACTTGAAATTATCATCATTCAGGTATTTTAAAATTCCTGTTGCTTCTGCAATGGTTTGATCTGCATTGAATTTCAGTAAGGCAGTTTTTTAAAGGTTGCAAATTTTCATGAACTCTGTTTATGGTCCATATGTTGAAATTCCACCTTGTAGAGGATGGACGTGGAATGTTGGAATAGCCAGAATGTTAGAGAAAAAAATTATTGTGTTTCGTGTAATACTTGCTGCATTTCTCATTATTAAATTAAGTTGATGTGCATAACAGTGAATGAAATGTGCATTAATATAAACTGCTTTTATTTTTGCTTGAACTCGTGCTTTCATGACATTTGCACAACCAAATGTCTGAGCTAACAGTTTTTGTCCATTTCCTTGAAGGATTATGTCCAATTGTTCTAAAATACGTTTTGATATGCCATCTGCAGTTTGATTTTCTGGAATAAAGAATCCCCAAAAACGCTCAAATATTTCTCCATTCAATACGTACCGTAGAACAAGGACCATTTGAGTGTGTTCCGAAACATCTGTTGTGTCATCAGCCATGACAGCTACAAAGGAAGCTTTTCTAATTCCCGTCCTTATCTCTTCATGGTATATTTGTAGCAGGCAGTCAAGTATCTCATTCTGAATGGTCTTAGAAACACCGTTGAAGACTTCACTGGTTTCTAAGTGATTCTTCAAATCTGAGTCTAATTTAGAGGCAAAATTTACTAATCCTCTAAATAACCCTGGATTTACTGAATTGTCTTTTTCATTATGTCCACGTAAGGCAGTTTTAAAGTTTCCACAAAAGTAAATGCTGTCTATTATTTTGGACAAAATTTCACGGTTCTTTTTAACTTTTATATTATGCTCATTGATTGAAAGTCTGTATGCCTCACTAGGTTTCTTTTTAATACTTACGGTTCCTAAAAGTGACAGTGAAACAACATTATCAATGTGCTTCTTTGACTTCTCATGCTTTTCAGTTTTTTCTTTCATTTAGTTTATATTTATAAAACCATCTTTTGTCCACGGTCACCTGCAAACAGCAAACACGGGAAGCAAAACAGTGCATTTTTTACTTCACAGCCGCAAAGCCAACTTTTCCGTTGGTACCATTCAGAATTAAAGCTACGAATATATTTCTTGTTGTTGCTTTTGGCTGGCTGAGATATTAGAATATCAGGTGCTGAACGACCTTTTTCTTAACTGTAACTTTCTCATGGAGAGATAGCTGTGAAAACTTAAGCTGTTGAAGTTCACTTACAGTCACATAACTTATTTCTTGGGGATGCAAGGCCATGGTTAAAGTTTTCTCTTAAATAAAAACACAAAAAAAAATGAAAAAATAGAATAACTGGAAGCAGAATAATAATCTAATTCTACACTTTATCACAGTCAAGAATATGGTACACGGTTTTTAAGCACAACACACGCCGAGTGAAAATACTTCCTTCCACTATCACGCCAGAGCCGGCACTGCGAGAGCAACAGTGCTCTCTCTACCTGGCAGTCCCGCCTTCCTCCCCACCCCCCTCCTTTGTATGCATGAGCACAACAGTCAAACACCACGTCAGCTGGCACTGTGAAGTGCACAGTTCCATACAAAGATTTTTGTATCTTATTCATAAACTGGGGGATGGCTACTGAAGTACTGACATTAAGTTTAAGGAATATATATTGTACTACAAAAATAAAGAAAGAATTAAAGAAAAAAGGATTAATTATATTAAATGTTATCGATGATATCAAGTGGAAATAGGGGGTGCTGCAGTTCCGCAGTGCCTATACACGAGCCGCCACTGTTTTTAATATCTGTCATGGGCATACTGGCATTAGAGTTTAAACTTTTCTAATGTATATTAAGCTTTAACATAAATTAAAATGGGCAGTATGCTCATGACATTAAATAATAGGATTATATCACCATATGTAAAAAATTAAAATAAAGGTTTAAATTATGTTGCTCCAGTCGAAACATTTATATATTAATTCGTAATAAAAAATTGACTATAGTAAACTTATAACTAATTAATAAACATTAAAATGCTAAGTACTAACATGGTAATACAAGACATCTCATCACTAACACGTGGATCATCAGATCAGTTCTTAGTTTGATTGAACTTAAAATATATTTATTTGATTACAATTTATGGGAAAGTAAATTTCCTAAATTCCTATGAGAGTAAATATGCATTAATCTATGCATATGATAAATTAAAACTAATAATAATCACAATTGAAAACTACCCAATTCTGAATGTTATCTTTTTGTTTGTATGCTATCAAAGTTTTGATAGTTAAGAATTGTGATATTAAGATCGATCCTTGATTATGTATATACCAGTAAGAATTGAGTTTGACACTATTATAAGTTTTTTTTTTAAGTGTACCTTTCTACCGACTCCACAGCCCTGCTAAACACACACCCAACATCTTCCATCTGTACATGACATGTATATCGATGACCTACTGCAATAAAAAGCAATGTGTACTGAACGTTGTGTGGCTCTTTGGCTACTATCACATGTGTGACATGTTGCCAGGGCACAAGGATGAACATTATTATTATATTATTTCTAAATACAGCCATACTTCAATCTAAAGCGCTTTTTTTTAGAGCGCTTCAGTCAGTAATACGGTGCTTTTCAATTTTTTGTTTATTTTTCCTTAGCCTCCTTTTATTAGACCTATCTTTATAGCTTACTTAATAAACGATAGTTTAAAGATAACTATTTTTAGACCTTTGTATGCACGCCAGTGGTTTGGAACCTAACCCTCTGTATAAGTTAGGTATGCTTGTACTTGTTTTTGTGTGTCACAGTAATTAGCATCATTACTTATTTAAAATATTGTTTTGTTTGGTTATGTTTCAACAATATTATAATTATAACTTCAAGAGCATTATCTTTAAGATTAAATATGAAATACTATAAAAAGTTAATTGTAAATTAATGCTAAGTATTTTTATTATATTTTCCATTTAGTTGAGTCTTGGTTACTCACAGAGTATTACCATTGTTGTAGGCCCTGGTCGAGTTAGTGCTAGACTTTGTTGAGGGAATGAATCCGGACGTACAGTTCAAGAGGAGCTACCAAGTATTACAGGAGCGTGACCTCACTGGGGAACTCAAGGACATCTGGCTGGCTATACAACTCAAGAGAGACCGAGATAGAGCAAATCTCCACAAGACTGTTCTTATGACTGAAGACAAACCAACCATCACATCCTGTCATCAAGTCAACACCAAACATACTGAGCAAAAAGAATTTTCACTGTCATCTTCAGATTCATCAGAAGATGAAGACAGAAGTGAGCGAGATTCTCTTGTTCAAACTGTTGATAACATAAACAGTTCCAATGAAAGAAAACATTTTTGCAATACAAGCAACTCCAAAAGATTGGTAGACAATTTCATAAATCAACCTATAGTGCCATCTGCTCACAGAAAGGTATGCCACTGTATTGTGTCTACAGATACAAATTTACGAGATGAGAATGTCGCTAACAATTCACAAAATTCTCCACAATGTTCCTCTTCTACAGCAGAATACCCGAACCATCCGATTCCGGTAGAATGTCGCTCTTCTCTACAAGTACTGGCCGCACCTAACCAGGCCAAAGATATCTGTGATAAACAATCAAATGAGCCACATATTAACGAAACTGCATTAATTAAGTCAGAAATGGGGAAAACTATAAAACTGAAAGTGTAGCTACGAAGAGGATTTAACGTAATGTTTGGTAGAAACTGTGAACGATACAAATGATCAAATTGTAAATTTCATTTTTTGTATATTTAAGAGTAATCTAAAATTGGAATGCCTAATGTGTTTCCTTAAAACTTATATTAAGTATTAATTTTGTATTGAGTGCTGAATGTGTTTTCTTAAAAGTCTACTAAATTTGTCTTGACATTTATGTTATTTTGTCTTGAAAATGTTGGCCATATGATGATCAATTATTTGATAGATCTGATTATATTTTAGACGAGACTTAATGTTAAAAGAATAAATAAGTTTATTTTGTTTAAATATATTTTAAATGTTGTATTTGAATGTGTCTCTACATTATTTTGTTTGATGATGTACTTTTTTTGATAGTACTATTTATCTATTTTACATTTATGTCCATAATAATATGACAAATTATCTTTTAAGCATCCTGAAAGCTGATTAGTTTTGACTTCAATTATAAGTTTATTATTCAGTTGAAAATTGATGGATGTAATTTTAATACACTTTCACTTTTTAAACTACATACATATTTTTTTTACACATATGTATTAAATTTAAAGTAAGTAGATAATACTAGACATGATATTGCACAATTCTGAAGAAATACTTTGTTATCTGGAGTTGAGTCGAAAGTCAAATTTTACCTAAGCAGTGCTTACAACACCAATTCAGTGTTTATTTGTTTCAAACCTCAGCATTTTGCTACTCATTGTTAGTAAATAAGTAGCCTACTGTAAAATGTTGACATTCATTCCAATGAGTAGGTATGTATTCACATTTTAAACACTTATCACAAGAATTTATAACAGTTGTATTTGTTTTAATAAAGTTATTTACTCATATAAAGAATATATTATTTATGTTATTTGCCCAATCATTTAAGGGCCTGGTCACTGTTCGTTGGAAGTGACCAGCCCCTAATTTACGGTATCAGAAGAAACCAATTGAGTTATACTTTGTCTTTGGCGGCTCAGTCAGCCCACAGTGTTGCCAGAACTACCAGCACTTTAGAGCCCACCCCCTTCCCTTCACCCATCCAAAGTGTGAGACTGAGTTTCAAGCAAACAAAAAACAAAGTTATAATCCTCTGAAACCTTCATACAGGTAGCAATCACCTCTGTATTGAAGGAGGGTAGAGTCTAAACTTGTACATAGCCTTGCCGAGAGCTATTAGAGGAGAGTACCTAAGATTGTCACAAATAGAAGACAATGCACTTGTCACCTGGTTTGGTCTTTCATTGGAATTCATCCTGGCCATAGTATACACGAATTGGAAGTTTTCTAGCTCTCAGATATGTTCATTCGTAATCAAATTGGGGTATGGTCTGGTTTGCCAGTGATGATAAGGTCAGGCATCAAATCCTGCCCGGGTGTGTGTCTACAAAGAGTGTTTTTGTTTATGTTTCCCCCTCTACCTCCACGCAAATGTGGTTACAATGTCTCTCAATTTTACCTTACTATTTCCTATACCCTATTAGTGCATTTAAATGGGTATAGATCAGACAAGTACATAATAGAAAAAAATTATAATATTAAGATGCGGTGCTAAGAATAAATATATAATGAAGTGATAGCCTAAAGTCTCCTCGAATCTATATCATGCTAGAACTGTGAATATGCATTAAATTACAAAATGAATAATTATCTCAATAAGAAAAACCTCTTTTCGCTTTATGAGGCCATTGCATTATATTTGGAAGAAGGTACAGGAAAGGTGGATAGAAACAAATAAAAGGAACAAACACAATATGGCTTACAAAGAAAAGAAGAACACAGTTCACACTTTACATTCTGCCATTGGACAAAGAGGTAATGGTTGCCTCTTAAAGAAAACCGATCGTCACTGCCCAATCCCTCGACCTAGGTTTCATTCTATCGGAACTCATCAATGGTAGCAATGTAAAGTGTGAACTGTGTTCTTCTTTTCATTGTAAAAGCCATATTGTGTTCATCCCTTTTATATGTTTCTATCCACCTTTCCTGTACCTTCTTCCAAATATAATGCAATTGCCTCATAAAACTAAAAGAGGTTTTCCTTATTGAGATAAAATAAATAATTAAATCAACAATAAATATTAATTAATAAAATTTTATTTACTATTTAACAGTAATTACAATTTTATTAGTATGCTAATGTTGATTTATTCTAAAACAACATTATATTGCATTAATAATCATACAAATATTTTAATTTGTTCATTAATAAAATATTACTTATGACACATAATGAAAAATAACAACTATACATTGGTAATATTAGTACAATGCAAATAAATCAAAATCGAAAATTACACTAATGAAATACCTATATTATTATTTATTGTTATTATTATTTACCTACAATTTAACGTGGGATCTGAACCACGGTTGAGGCCTGGAATCCCACACATTCACAAGTTGTGATTAATACACGTCTTGTCAGAGGTGAAAGAAGGGTTTGGCAATTAGATAAATCTGTACCGGGACCGAAGATTGAACCCCAGATCCCAGCTCAGAAGCCCTACCTACACCTTACCCCTAGACCTCCAGGTCACCAGATACCTATATTATTATTTACTGAATAATTAGGGTCTACTTGTAACAAGTGTTGGTATTTAGTGTATACACCAGTACGCTTAGAGGTTTATTTGGGTTATGGAACTAACAAGGAGATCCCGGATAGTTCAATAGCTACAGAAGTTAGTGAGTAGAGCTGAATAACCAGGGTTAAAATCCCTGTTCTTTCATAATTTTTCTATTCTTACCCAATCGCTTCATCAGAATGTCATCTGAAAATACATATTGGTTTAATTTAAAGTAGTTTAAAAAATGCTATAGTGGGACTCATCATACGCATCATTGGGTATGCAGACTGAATGTCAAGTTCCTCTAGTCTGATTTGCTGTCTACAGCAAGGTCCACATACAAATCCCGGGAGGATTTAATGAGTGTCTTTTCCTAAACGGATTATCACTCTTCCTCCACACAAATATAATAGACATACGCATAGATTCCCAAATTGTAGTTTAAGCCAGGGAATATGTCTTTGTAACATCTTGGGTCACTCGAAATATAAGCTATCAACTGTATCAACAGTTAGTAATGAATAATGAATAAATCAAACTTCACGGCATTTATAAAAATATGAAATAAGTTAACACTGGAATTTAAACCCCGATCGCCCCGTCATCGAAAGTTCACTTTCTTGTGAGAGTGACGCCTAATCTTTCATGCATCTACAAATTGAAGGTTATGTTTTGTTAGGTTATGTGATATTGACATAGGTCTTTCATAGACAGGATTAAAAAACTAAAAGTGCAAAAGAATACTAAAAGAATTTAAAATACTTCAAAATCATTTAAAGCAGTGTTATCTGTGAATTGGAACAAAATACTAATATTTCATACAAAATAGTTTATCAATAAACTTTTCATTTTTATATTTTTTTATCTCCGAGTCTTACTATCCATTCGAGTTACTAGTCTTAGGTATTAGGAACTCGAGAGTTCATTGCCACACTTATTAAAGTATGCTACCTATTCTTATCTTGAGCTAGTCCTATCCAGTCCACCTCATTACTCATGAGGATGATGTATAAAGATGTATACTTATTTTGAGAAAGAAATTCCACTAATGGTTTACTGATATTTTTTTTTATATTAATATTTTAAAAGATGGTGTTAGTTATTTGGTTCAAATTGAGTAATTGTTAAGCTTTTTGCATTATAAATAGTGAATATATATATATATTGTTGTTTTTTTTCTAAAAAATATAATTTAGTAATAGTAGTTAACTAATTACGGAGTTTTGTAACGTTATATGTTTTTGAAAATGATTTTAATGATTAGGTTCAAAACTTAAAACCGGACTATTTTGCATAATCAATATAATGTATCTTTATTTATCTAAAATAAATTAATTTAGGGGTTGTTTAGCTACGATGAATGATATAACATTTCAATTTTTTGGAAATTGATCTTGAAGATTGAATTTAAATTATTAGTTTTTTCATGATAACATGATAAATAATTTTAGGGTAGCTTACAAATAATTTAAATTTCGTTAAATAGTCATATTTGAACAATTTGGTTTAAAATTTATTAATAAAGAGTGTTTATTGTAACAAGATGATTTGTTTGTTTTGATGAGGAAAACATACCTAAGGATGGATAGTTTACACAATATGAGAAAGTTTGTGTGATTGTATCGTACCATTTATTTACTATACTATCTCGTGTATTTATTTTAATTTCATTGTTATATTTATTTTATTTTAAGCTTACCTGTAGCTAAAAAGATGATGGAAGTTACTATTGGTGAAATGTTCGAGTGACACATTTAATTTCATGTCACCCACCTCGGTGGCCGCATGGTCTAACACGCTACTCTCGCAGTAGACTAGACTGACGATGACGGGTAAATTGAGGTTAGTATCTCGATCGAAGGTACTGAAGGGTTTTTCCAAATGTGTTTCGCACTCTCCCTACTCGCAAATGCGAGTACACTTCCTATAAATATAACCTTCCTAGACTCTAAAACCATGAGCGTAATTAGTACATAAGCATATAACCAAATGGGTAGTAAGACACAGTGCTAAAAGAAATAATTTCATATTTAATTATTTATGTTGGCCATTCATGTTTTTTTACTCAATATTTACTGTATATGTTGTATGTGTGTATGTGATACACTATTTCAGAAAAGTCTTTTTTTGTTTCTTTAAAAATATATTTCTGTCCATGTAATGTGTATTCCAAATAGCTTTTCATATTAGTAAGTAAATTTTCTTAGGGCTGATTATGTAATGTATACTTTTTTTGTATTCCTGGGTGCTACTGATAACATTATATAATGTACAATATTTTTATTAAAGACAGGGGTCTATGTATACTTTATGATCATCTCTAAAACTGTCTTCACAACTCAAGCTTGTATTTGTTTAACTAATCTAAAATTTGCACATGCAAAGTGACTAAGTTTCATAAGTTTTACTTTCTAAAACCATTTGTATATTTTCCTATGATGTGCCTCAAAAGTTTTACAAGTCAAATGGAAAAATATATATATATATATAAGATCTACCTTTTTTAAAGTTTGGGACCACATAGAACGTTAGAGCCATCATAATCTTGAGGCTGAAAATGTCCATGATTACCATAATTTCTTTAGCCTATGAGAAAATAAAAAGGCTAATATTTTTAATCAATATTATTCTAAATAATGTTAAGTACAGTAAAATTAGATAGTTTAAAAACAAAAATAGGTCTGTATTCAATTATATCAATTTACTATTACTAACTAGTGTTCATCATATTTTCAGGTTCGGATTATACGCCAATTTGTTTTTGAATACAATAATATGAGCTATTAATGAGCTAAAAAATTAATATTCAATTATGTGCCCACGCCCAGCAAATACATTTTAAAAATTTGTTTGAATAAAAAAGTATTTCACACACACACACCTCAGCCCATGAATGTTTAGAAATTACAAGATGTTTGTGGATATCTGTCTGACTATTCTAGCGCCTTAAATATCGATGCTTAAATTGCACGCCTACCACTCTCAGGTGAATACATCGATTACTATTTATGATTTAAAATAGTGGGAACATAATTTTAAAACTTCACAATATTAGTACAAATAGTTTGTCTCGTCACTTGTAAAACGATCGTGGCAACGCTGTAAATGGAAGACCCTTGTAAATGCTGAACAGTACAAGTAGTTCCCGGTATTCTTACAAGTAGCGTCACACTATGGTTACCAAACTATTTCAAATTTTAATATTATAAATAAGCTTCTAAAGCTTAGTATTAAACTAATTATAAATAAATAGCTAAGACATGGAGAAAAATATTATCTAGCCTTGTGGTTTCTTCTTTTTCAACATTAATACTTACATCCATATTAATCTTGTTAAAGTGGTTATTCATTAAAAAAAACACTTAATAAAAATTCTAATCCAAGAAAATTGAAGTAAAAATAGTTCTGCTTTATATAGTAAAATTCAATTTTGAATATTTAACTTAATGAAGTCATAAGCAAAATATTGCGTGGCTGAAAATGTGATAGTTTTTCATTGTATAGTTTAATTAGTATGTTTAGTAGAAGTTATAGAGTCTTCGTTCTAGATAATATAAATCCCTTTTAATTGGTGAAAACCGATTTCAAATCCATAGAATGATTTTGTCACAATCTTTTATTTTGTAATACCATGTTTATGTGGGTGAACGAGTGTTGACCGGCCCCTTAAGCAATTGCCTGCGAAGTATTTCCCACCAAGATGAATTTTTGTACACATCGTTATTTAGGCATAAGTAACGTCCAAAAAGTCACCATTTATATCATGCTCACTTCAAAAGATATTCAAGTTCAAAGGTTACAAAAAATTAATTTTTCACAAATATCTTGATTCCTACTGGTCAGACAACAATTATGTCATATCAAAACTATATAATAGAAAATTCTTTACAAAAAAGGTATTGTACATTTTTCCTGTACGGGCAACAGTTTTCCCGTTATACAGCCCACAAAACATCACCTCAGCAGAATAACAGGGATGCACTCGTTTCCCCACCACCTTCGAGGTATAATGTATGGCACATTTTTATTTTACATGGTTTCTCCGGTAGGCCTAATCCATGTTTTGAAAAATATTCAATATCTACACAGCAATTATCGTCATTGTTTTCAATATCTGGCACTTCTTCCTCTTCATAGTCTTCAACCTCTGACATTTCCTATTCTTCATCTTTTACACTATTACCTTCCTCTGCTAAATTTAGTTTTAAACTATCGATGGGTTCATTACATCGTTTTCTCTTTCTTATATATTGATATCAAGAGAAGTGTCAGAAGAGCTACATTGAGGTATGAATGACCATGGCAATGACCACAAACTATGGAGCATGGCGATCCGATTTTTATGCAGCCAAAGTTAGACCCACAACCTTTTATACATTTACAAAAAATCTAGTTGAGAAGTACATCTGGCACAGGTGCTAATGAAGAATGCCAAAAAAGTATAATTAACTACCTATCCCCATTCTTTAGGGTTTAACTCGTTGTCCAACCAAGTTTTTACCGGGTAGTTTACACGATAAAGACGCTGTTCCGCAGCTCCAGCTGTTGGTGGGAGGGATGATAATTTGGCAGGTGTTTTGAGTCTTGTCGATTTAGCGAAGCTCAGGGATCGATAGTTATCAATAGAAACTTCTGAGATTGGCGTTCCATACATTGCCAAAAGAAAACTTACTCCATTTTCCACAATTATATTTGGTGCACAATTTTCTTGCTTAAATACTTCCACTGAACGCTGCAAATCTTGACATTTCTCAAGCAACTTCTGAGCTTTTACTTTTCCTTTATTAAAGAGCGCAGATGTTGTATCACATCCAGTGATAGCACGCAAAACTAGAAGGTGCTCTTTACAGTGAGAAAAATTGTTGGTGCTAAAAGAAGAATATATCTTCTACACAAGTTTTCCTTTGCCCAGCTTGAGAAAAAATAGTTGTTTATGCGAGGGAGTACGTGCTAATAGAATGCCGCGATGATACTCTTTCGAGGGTAGTCTTTACTACAATCAACGTGGATAGTCACTAAATTACGATTATTTAAATTTTCAATGTTTCCATCGCCTCAGTGTCTTTTAGAGCTTGTAAGTTGCACTCAACAACCACACTAATCCCGTCTGAGACAGATTTTCTGCAAATAAAACAAATACCCGCCATTGGAATTATTATTTTGAAAGAAATGTCCGAACTCATCGGAACTTAATTTGAACTAAGTTGATAAGGACACTATGTATTGTTTGGGGTATTTCCAGGTATAGGCTGACCCAGGCAACAGCAATGGAATGCGAGGCAGCAGCAGCTCAATATCAAGGGTTACTAGATGGGGCCCCTTTTATGCCAATTAACTATCTACTACAGTCTTAACAAACACACTTCAAATAATGTAGATATTGTAATGCTATTTTTAGTACCCTGGGTTATTTTACAAGGAGAATAAATGAATCCATCATGAACACAAACCCAGACCACGAAAGTTGTTAACTTTCATCATAACTATAACTAGAATCTGGTTACTTGCCAGTTAACTATCTAATACAATATTTACAATTGCAATTCAAATAATGTAAATATTGAGTTCTCATATCAATTTGTTTTTTATAAATTCAATAACATATAAGAGAAAAATATTCTTTGTAGTAGACTACAAGCAGTGGAGTATGCACCTTGCATCGAACTTTAGTAGTGCGTTATTTACAAAACAGTTGCACATATGTGAAATATATACAAGACCTTTTTTGTAGAGAATATTTCAATCTACAATTTTGATAATAGTCATAACTGTCGTCCGACCAATAGAAAGCGAGATATTGCTGAAAAACCATTTTCATGACCTTTGACCTTGAATAGCTTTTGAAATGAACATTATATCATTGGGGACTTTCAGGAAGTTACTTATAACATCTAAATAAAGGTGTATGCAAAATTCAGCTGGGTGGGAATTATTTTGCAAATTGACACTTTTTGAGCCTTACATGACTGGGCTATATGTCCACTTTGTTACCGAGTATTGTATTGAAATGAAGGTGAGTATTTCCTTAAATAATTAAAAAGTATTATCTCTCTATACATATACTACCTACAGATTTTAGACATGAATTTTTAGCACACTTTCCTTTCTTGTTAGGACATAAATAGCATTCTGAAATATGTTGGTAAATTTCCTATAGCTTATCATTGTTTAACATGCTGTTGCAATTATTCATGACTAAAACAATTTGAACTTGAGTAAAAATAAACTGGAATTTGGTGTGCAAACCAGTTTTACGCCTATCTCTTAAGTTGTTGGGTGACAGAAAAACTATTCATGGTGGCCACTCATCAGGAAATTGGGGAATTATGCTTGAATTTTAAGCATTGAAGGAAAAATCTGGCAAATGTTTTTGAATTTTACTGTGTTGGGAATTTAAAAATATCAAGAGCATTATTCATAGGTGTAAATAAACTAAGCTACTTGAATTTTCATAAACTCAACTTAATATTAAATTTCCATAAATATCACTATTTGACACAGCTTACATAAAGTCTTAGGTGACCTGGTGGTCTAGGGTAAGGTATCTGACTTCTGTGCTGGTGTCCGGGGTTCAATCCTTGGTCCCGGCACAGATTTAGTTGATTGCCAAACCCTTCCTTCACCTCTGACAGGACGTGTATTAATCACAACTTGTGAATGTGAGGAATGCCGGGCCTCCACCATGGTTCGGATTCCACGTTAAACTGTAGGTCCTCCATTTCATCTCACAATCACCCTAACATTACACATTAGCTTAAGTGCGTGTAACCCGAACGGGTAGTAAGTCACGGTGCTAATAATAACAAAGTCTGGTCCAGTTACTCAAATGGTGAATATGATTCAGAGAGGAAGACAATTTGCCGACAGCTACAACATTGATTAAAATGATGTTAATATTCTTAATTGTCAAGTTGTTGAACCTGCAGCTGATGGATGGTATCAATGTGTATAAAATAGCACTAGGAAAGTAATGTCAAGTGTTGACCATAAAATAATGTTTGTACAAGTTTATTTCTACCAGAAATTCACAATAACTTTGTGTAGCCACTGGTGAGCAAACTTGGGCGCATTGCCCCTCCCCCACTAGCAATAATTTGCCCCACACCCTTCCTGGTGAAAAATTTCTATTATTTCCCACACTAAGAAAAACTTCTGGAGACAGTTTTTGTTTTAACATTTCCAGGCATGGACAACTCTAATTAGCTTCTAGGGCTTTAAATTTTAAAAAAATATGGGTTAAGACTTGTAGATCAGTCTAATTTCAGAAAATTTGGGTTAAGACTTGAGAGCAGTCTAATTTCAAAAAATGTTCATGCGAGGACCACTCATTAGCTTCTAGGGTTATCGTGTTTTCAAATATTTTATGGAATTTTCTTGATCAAGGGACAGTTTTTTAAAATAAAAACATGTTTTTCTGCTATACAAATAATGTTCTAAGAATTAATAGCCAGAGCTATTATTTATGCTTATTAGTGGGGATTACTCCACCTAGATATCATATTCTGAAAATTGAAAAATGACACCTGGACACGGGAATCGAACCCGGGACCTCTGGCTTAGTACGCCAATGCTCTAACCACTGAGCTATCCAGGATTCGTCTCGTGCCCTGGGTCATTCTTCACTCATATTTTAAGGCAGAGTCTATGATGGACTTAGCAGAAATCGTCGGCTACAAATATGTGATTATATTAATATCACGAGCCATCGGATTTGTAGCCGACGATTTCTGCTAAGTCCATCATAGACTCTGCCTTAAAATATGAGTGAAGAATGACCCAGGGCACGAGACGAATCCTGGATAGCTCAGTGGTTAGAGCATTGGCATACTAAGCCAGAGGTCCCGGGTTCGATTCTCGTGTCCAGGTGTCATTTTTCAATTTTCAGAATATGATATCTAGGTGGAGTAATCCCCACTAATAAGCATAAATAATAGCTCTGGCTATTAATTCTTAATATGTGCGATCCCGTACAATTTAATAATTGTGCAAATGGCAGTAAATGCCAACTACCGAGTCGCAGATGGCTGCGTTATCCGATGGCTCGTGATATTACTATAATCACATATTTGTAGCCGACGATTTCTGCTAAGTCCATCATAGACTCTGCCTTAAAATATGAGTGAAGAATGACCCAGGGCACGAGACGAATCCTGGATAGCTCAGTGGTTAGAGCATTGGCGTACTAAGCCAGACGTCCCGGGTTTGATTCCCGTGTCCAGGTGTCATTTTTCAATTTTCAGAATAAAATAATGTTCTGCCGCCATTGGGTACAGTTACTACTGTTCGACTCTCAACCTGTGGCTGAGCCCACGTCACAAGTGGAATAAAGTGTGATGAGGATGTAGAGTAATTCCAAGGTTTGACCCTAAAATTTGTTTTTGGAGGAAGGAGGGAAGGATGAGGTGGCTCGTGGCGGAGTCTCCCAACTGGGGATGGTGAGGAATGGTTTTTAACAAGGACCCATCTTGAAATAATTTAAAGTGTCTTAAGATTGTTTAATAAGTTGTAGTGGTGCCACACTCAGCTGAAGGTTGATTTTGTTAGTCAGTTTGTCGTACTGTGTAAGATACTTTAGTGTTTTATTTTTAACATGGGTTTGTGTGTAACTTTCATGTGATTCATTTATATCGTGTACTTTTATAAATGAGACGTCAAAAATTACCAATTATGTCTAGCTAATAAACTGTGTTATGAAAATTAATTGGTGTGTGATATAATAAAACAAAGACTTAGTAATTTGAGGTTTTAAGTGGTATGAATACAATAATATACTAACCTAGATATTGGCTAGAAATATTTAAACCATCCTTGTTCAAAAATCATTTTCCTTTGGAATCGTTTGTTCAGAGTCTCACAACTGCAGAAAAAGCCTTTTATGTAGTCTATAAAAATGATTATTTTTACCAGGAAACTGAGGAATTATCTGGAATTATATTATATAGTTTATGTGGCCAACCTGACAGTAGAAAAACTTTTCTTTGTTTAAAGTATTTGAAACAATAATCAGTTATTTTTTACTCTTCCCTCCCCTTCCCCCCCCCCCCCCCCCCCGAATTATAACATGGTAATATTACGTTGGTGGGGAAAAAGCAATGATTGGCATCTCATCAAATCGCCTTATCACAAACTTTTATTTTGTATTTTATATGTTGAACCCAATACACCTTTACAATTTGTGAGCAGATTAAAATGTATTTAAGGAAAAATATTTAATGTAATAAAAATATTCAGCTATATATTTATAATACATTTTGAATTTAAATTTAGGCTCTTATTACATGTTTAGTCAACTAAAATTTTCTATTGATATTTGAGTCGTCAATGATTATATTGTGAGATTGATTTGATTTTTATGCTTAAATATCAAGTTCTTTGAGAGCTATTTGTTTCTCATGAAAAACTTAGTTTTGCACATAGCTGGTTCTTGCACCAAACCCTTCATTCGATGATTGTAATGTTTCATGACTTTATCTTTATAGTACCTGCTTGTAAGAAATAACACAGTAAATTCCTTGAGCTGTAAGGAATTTGATCTCTATCATTAGTGCGCAACACATTATTAACTCATGCACACTTCACCCATGTGTGGGTTCTTTGAAATTGACAATATCTGACTAAAGTTATTTTATTCTGCTTCCATAATGTCATAGTCAGATCATGTTATTCCTCAAGTAATAAAACAATGGAAATATATGCAGTGGCGTCACTAGGGGGTTTAGATCACACCGGGTGACACCAAAATGACGGTCTATAAATAAAATAGTGCATTGTTTCAACAGAAATTTATAATTCAAAAATAAATATCCCTCCAGTTAGTTATAACTACAACAACTTGTGGTCACTATCTAGAGACACACTTGCTATCGCCCTGATTTTAATGGTCTTCATTCCTCCAGTCAGTGTGTCGATGTTCATAGTCCCTATTTGTAACTGTTTGTCAACAATTTTTAACAATCAGGCATTTTACTTTATTTTCTCGAGTGCTTTAAATTAAACCATAAAATTGAACCATAAGTGTTAAAGGGGAGCTCCTCTCACAAGAAGAGCACCTGTCAAGACCATCTCTTTGATGCCGACATTTTTCTTGCCAGAACATAATTAAAGGTAGGTTTTCAGACAAAATCCTATAAATTATAATCCGTGTGGTGTGTGTTTGTCCAGAGTTTTTCCAAAACTTACAGATTTGGTTCAAAATTCAAATTTCATACAGTGATTTCTTAAGTGCTATGGTTACCCCAAAATAAAAATAATACAAATTGTTTGCAGGGGATGGTCACAAAACTAGAGAGATCCACCAACTTTCCTTTCCTTTATCAAAAAAATTTGAAACCTTGCACATTGTTTATTTAACAGGGTGTCTACCAATACTGGAAATATACTTCATTTTATTTTTGATACTGGAATATACTGGAAAAATATTCAGCCTTTTTACATTGAGTGAAATGTTGGATTAAGCATTTTGAGACCCCTAATATTATTTGGACTACTGAAAGTTCTATTTTGACCATCCCTCAATTAATCCCCCTCTGGTCTATCTTGTTTTCCACACAATTAGTTGACCTTGTAGATGACCTTGCAGTGGGGATGTTTGCCTCACTTGCTGACCTTTCTATTCCCAGTCACTACACTAAGCCCTCCCTCCCCGCTTCCCCTTACATACTAGAGAAAGAAACAAATAACTGTTTTGACTACACTAGAAGCCAACCTCCCCCTAAGCCCCCCCCTCCCCCCCAAACTTTTTCCCAGCAGTAACCATTATGAGTGATGAGTTACTAGTAACTGCTCAAGTTCAAACACCACTTCAAACTATTGGTATACCTGACTGATCTTGACATTCCAATGGCACAGTACAGTGTTTGTTGTGTTCTTCACTTCATCCCCCTCATGATCCTCCCTCCCCCTCTCGCTCCTCCCTCCCCCCTCTATCCACCCAAAAGAAAAACTAACTTCCTAAGCTTGGCCTGGTGAGAGTATTCTGCAGATCCCACTTGTTTATCTTGTGACCTTTGTGTTTAAGAAGAAATGAATAAACTGAGGAAAAACCTCTTTTAAAGATGATTGGTTGGACAGTACAGTGTTTAAAGATTGGCTTGGTTACAAAAAGTGATTGTGATAAAAGTAAAGGCCATTGTTCTTTGTGTAAAACTAACTTTGATATAAGTAACATGGGAATATCCTCAATCCAATCTCATGCCAAGGTAAAGAAGCATGTTGTTGACAATGAAAGTGGCTAGTGGGAGCAAAAAAAATATTGGACTTAGTTCCTACGGCCAAAAATGCAGTGTCATCTGAAGATGTACATTTTAGTGCTAATGACCATGAAGTAGTTTTGAAAGCTGAAACTAGACCTAGTTGTGCTATTCAGAGCTTCCTTGTCAAATATGAAGTTTCTCGTGCTGAAATATTGTGGGCTATTAATCAAGTAATGAGACACATTCTTCTGCTTGTAGTGATCTTTTTAAAGTAATGCTTTCCGATAGTGATATTGCCCAGAAATTTCAAATGCATAAAGATAAACTTGGATATGTAATTGTGTATGGACTGGGTTCTTTTCTCAAAAACGAGCTTGCGAATATGGCTAAGCAATGCTCATTTTATTGAATTTAATTTGATGAGAGCATACATACTGTGGCTCAGAAGACCCAGATGGATGTTGTTTGCTTTTGGAGTGAAAATGAAATGTATACAAGATATATAACATCTTGCTTTGTAGGTCATGCAACAGCTCAAGATATATTAATGAACTTTATACCTGCACTAAAAGACGAGGGCTTGGATCTTAAAAAAATTCTTCAAGTTTCCATGGATGGACCAAATGTAAACCTCAAATTTTTAAGTGTGCTTAAAAGTTACTTGAAGGAATGATTCTCTACAATATCCTGATTTACTGGAATTTGGAACTTGTTCTTTACATATTGTCCATGGTGCTTACAAAACAGCACATGCTAACTCTAGTTGAACTATTAACCAGTTTTTGCGCTCACTATACTATTTATTTAAAGATTTTCCAACAAGACGTGCAGATTATAAAAGAATAACAGGATTATCTCTTTTCTCGATGAAGTTTTGTTCATTTAAATGGGTAGAAAACTTAAGGTTGTTAGAGAGAGAAATGCCAATGCTGCCGTATTTAAAACAGTATTTTCATTCTTACAAGCATCCTCCAAAATCTGGTAATTTTCAAACATTAAGTAATTTTGTGAAGGATGAACTTCTGACATCAAAGTTGGGTTTCATGCTGTCAATTTCACTTGAATTGGAGCAATTTATTACCTAATATCAGAGCAATCAACCTCTGTTGCCATTTATGTTTGCAGATCTAAATAAACTACTTTAGCACTTGATGAGCAGAATTGTAAAATGTGATGTAATGAATTCAGCAAATACTTCCAAAAAATTGTTAGCCGTTGATTTAAAGAAACAATCCAACATGAAATCACTCCCTACTGTAGATATTGGGTTCGTAGCACCAGCAGTTTTGAAAGGAGTTAAAGACATCAAGATACTTCAGTTCAGAGGAGATTGTCAAAAATTTCTAGTTGATCTCTGCAACAAACTTTTACGTAAGTGTCCTCTCTCCCACAAAATTGTCAATTGTCATTGTCAATGTCTCTCTCCCGCAGTTATGCTCAATCCATCTGTTAGGACCTATAGGATGACTTCTGCACTAGAAGTCCTACTAGACAAGAAACAACTATCTAGCGTGCAAGCTGATGTTGTAAAAAGAGACTACTTGGACTTATAAAAGCAAGAAGTTATTGACTACCTGGAACAATTCACTTCAAGTGATGACCAGCTTGATAAGTTCTTCATTAATATTTTTTCTAGAGTAAATGCATCCCAGGAACTACAATATTTCACCCCAAAAAATCCTGTTCTATTCCAGAGCAATGCAGCCGTCGAACGAAGTTTTTCTGTGAATAAAGAATGTCTGGTTGAAAACCTACATGAGGACAGCCTTATTGCTTAATATGTAACTTATGATGCAGTCACTGCAGCCGGGGGACTTCTAAATATGACAATTTAAAAAAAGATGATTCATGCTGTGAGGAATGCATCAGGAATAAGGAAAGAAACACTTGAAAAGAAGAAAGAGATTGAAGTAGATTTAAGTAAAAAAAAAACAGCATCTGAAGAAATAAGAAAATTAGAAGTGAAAAGAAGAACACTTTTGCAGAAAGCAAAGGAAGAAGCAGAAGTGTTAGAACATGAAATGCAAAAATTGAAAAAGTTTTGTGATTGAATGAATTTAACTTTTGTCTGCATTCTAAAAAAAATTTGTTTTTGGGTTTTATCATCTTAATTTTTAATAATGTTAAGCAACTGCAATTATCTTTATTTCCAAGTAATTTTTATCAAGATAATATTTGTTGGTTATTTTTTATTGAAGATTCTGTATCTTTATTGCTATGTATCGCACCATCAGAACATTACTGCAGCAACTCAAAATCATAGGTTTTCGGGAAAATGAAGTTTAAGTTTTATTGCCCCAATATAATTCCAAAGTTATTTCTTTGGGGTTTATTTTTTATATTTGATAAAATATAATGCTACCATGCCATAGCAATGCTTTCAGGTATCTACGTTGACAATTTGTGGCTATTTTATGCTAAAAAGTCAGTGCATTTTGAGTTACTACAGTAATGTAATGACTTTTTTTTTGTTTCTTAAATAGTGTTAAGTTTATTTTGATTTACCACACTTGTAATAATAGTTGACTTTTAAATAAGACTACATTTTGATTCATTAAAAATGTTTTAATTTTATAAAAAATATAGTAAACGTACAAAAATACATTTGAGTTAAATCTAAGGGTATTTTGAAGAATATTTTAATATAAATTATTGCCTGCTTGATTGATCATGTTGTCCAGCACTGATTCTCTGATAAAAGTCATGATTAATTGATTATATTAAGTTACTTCTGCACACTGATTGTAGGTCCTCTTTTTTTGGCAGCAGAAATTGGTGGTGGTTTTGAGTAAGCGGGTTGAAGTTGTTGTTGTGAATATGGTTTTTTTCCCCTCGGTTTTGTCTTCTGACATTAATTTTTTGTAGCGTGTGTCACGATAATCTGTTTTATAATGTATTATGAATGATTGATATTTCTGAACATGCACTACTTTCATTGACATCATGGGGACCTTTTCACCTTCCTCACTTATGTTGACATTTTTTCCAATGTAGTCAGAAAGTACACTCAAATCTTCAAGGTCATTTGTCACAATTTCCTTTACAGAGTATGTCTGGCCGGTCTTCTTTGCTCCGCTGATTACTGGAACCCGCTGAGAAGGCACGTAAATTGGACCACTCTTCAGTGTGCTTTTTTTTTAAATGCAGGTATGCATGGAATCTCCCTCATTTTGTGAGTGCCCAGCAACCAGGAACTTATGTGTCACGGAAGGAACATCCATAAACATAACTATTATCACAGTAGTTTTTAAATACTGATTTAATAATAGCCTCACATTTGGTCCTGGCACATGAAAATTAGTTGTACAATCCATACTACGAAAACTTTAATTGTGAATTATGGTATGAAATGCAAATGTTCCCTCCATTACAGCTAACAGTTTTTCATCTTCAGAATAATTAGAAGTTTAAAAAAAAATTGTTTCTTTACTACAGGAAGCTGATTCATCTAATGATTGCTTATATTTGTTGGTGTTCAAGTGTTTCGTTATGGCTGCTCTGCCTCCAACTGCAATACAAAATTCTCCTCTGCAAATACTCCAGAAAACTATTATGTCTCTCTTTGATATGAGGAATGGAAATTCCTTTTTCAATTGATCTGTGAAATGACATTTCCTCTTTCGTGATTTTTCCATCCCTTAAATGAAATTAAAAATAAAATATAGAGCTACACGAACGATGCAAAAACATTATGAATAAATATAATTAATAATTAAAACTTTAATAACAAAAGCGATAAAACTTTACTAAATCTATATTTAAATTATTTTACACTTGTGTTGAAAAACGGTTGTATAAAATTGAATCAATGAATTAATAAAACGTGAATTGTACTTACCTGAGTATAATATTCACTGAGAAAGAAATAATTTTGTATTTCCGTTAGAAGTAAACACGAAGTATAACATAGAGATAAAGTAAACAAAGTGAAGTGCGCAATGGTGCGAGACACGTGAAGTTCTCCTATGCCCTGCGCATGCGTTTCATAATCGCGTCTTTCCGAACTGTACCGTCACATGACGCGTAACAGTTCGTCGCGACATCTCTGAATACAGAGATTAACAGATTAGTTTTAAAATATCGAAAAGGAGGACACTTTTCGAGGAAGGACAGAACCTACAAAAGAAGGACTGTCCTCCTTGAAGGAAGACAATTAGTCACCTTTAATATATATATATATATTATATATATATATCACATCCAATGTCCATTTCCTGTGTCTCTCCTTTATGTTATTCTTTTAGATGTTCCTATCTGAGTATCTTATCATTCTTTACAAATCTCCCTTTTTCTCAATTTTTATTGCTTTCGGTTTCCTCATTTAGAAATTCGCTTTGTGCATTTCACACTCCCTCTTGATGAGTTCTGATAGAATGGAACCTTGGACGATAATGATCAATTTTCTAGAAGAGGCCATCATTAACTTTTTGTCCAGTGGTAGCAGTGTAAAATGTGAATACTTCTTTTCATTGCAAAGGCCATGTTGTGTTTGTCCCCTTTTATGTATTTCTATCTCTCTTTCCTGTACCTTCTTCCAAATATAATACAATTTTGTAGCTACAGTAAGTGATAGCTATTTATTCTTTATTGAAAACTAATCAACTTTCCTTGTGTGACAAAGGTGAAACTTGAGATTATGGCTTGACTCAAACCAGCTGCCTTGGCCTCAGGGCCGGTTCTAGGCAATTTGGGGCCCTCTGCGAACTGTAGAATGTGGACCCCATAAATATTTTTTATAAAAGATTAGAACAGTCCAATCACATAACAAGTTAGATAATATTATGAATCAGACTAAACAAAAAATATATTAGAGTAGCTATTTCTTCTAATATGGTCTTGAAAATAAAAGGAACATGTAAGCTTGAATTAATTATTAAAAAAAAGACTTTTGATTGACGTATTATTTTGGGATTGAATAAATTACTCATATACGATGAATTATGCATATACTATAGTTTTTATCTAGAAAAAAATATAGTGTTGATATTTTTATTTCCAAGTTATAAGAACTCATTAGATAACCTATATTAGTATACAAATTAATTAGAAGAGTTTATAGTAATTAACACACAGTCAAAGGACAATACAGTATTAACAAAATTGAAAGGTCATAAAATGGCATATAGCTAAAGATTTATTAAAATAACATATTACAACATATCAAAATATGGTTAAATCTTTAATTGGTTAATACAAATTTCCTCACTAAAGTTTTTTTTAAATGCGTTTCAACACTTTGCATGTTCATAATTCAACTTTTTTGCGATGTAGTCATATCTATTATGCTACTGATGCTCAGCTGACGACAAATATTAATCTCAATAGAAATAGTGGCCAGTCCTCTCATTCCTTCTTGTGTCATAGTAGATCTCAAATATGTCTTTATTAGCTTTCATTTGGAACAACTTCTTTGAATGAAGACTAAAATGTAAACATATTATAAATAAATATAATATAGCTCAATAAATATAACATGTTTCAACACAATAATTTTATGAACAGTTTCTAAATAGTTTTTGACACCAAATAGTTATTAAATGACATTCATAAAGCAGGGCCTTCTTAACAGCATTGTAGGAACTTGGGAAGACTGCATCGAGACTCTACCAGCACAACCCCACACAGGAATAAAAATATAAATTGTCAATATGGCGGAGTCCCAGAATGGGGCCCAGGGCACTGCCCAAGTGGGCCCACGACTTAAGGGAAAGAGAGACGCACGACGTGGCCTCAAGAAGGGAGGAGAGAAGAACGACATTGCCTCAGGAGGGGAGGGAAGATGAGTGACGTGGCCTTAGGAGGGGAGAAGAGATGAATGATGTGGCCTCAAGACGGGAGGATAGACGCACGACGTGGCCTCAAGAAGGGAGGAGAGAAGAACGACGTGGCCTCAAGACGGGAGGAGAGAAGAACGACATTGCCTCAGGAGGGGAGGGAAGATGAGTGACGTGGCCTTAGGAGGGGAGGAGAGATGAATGATGTGGCCTCAAGACGGGAGGATAGACGCACGACGTGGCCTCAAGAAGGGAGGAGAGAAGAACGACGTGGCCTCAAGACGGGAGGAGAGACGCACGACGTGGTCTCAAGAAGGGAGGAGAGAAGAACGACATTGCCTCAGGAGGGGAGGGAAGATGAGTGACGTGGCCTCAGGAAGGAAGGAGAGATGAGTGACGTAGCCTTAGGAGGGGTGGAGAGACGAGCGACGTGGCCTCAGGAGGGGAAGAGAAACGAGCTGTGTGGCCTCTGGAGGGGAGGAAAGACGAATGTCGAGGTCTCAGGAGGGGAGGAAAGACGAGCTACGTGGCCTCAGGAGGGGATGAGAAACAGCTATGTGGCCTCTGGAGGGGAGGAGAAACGAGCTATGTGGCCTCAGGAGGGAAGGAGAAACGAGCTGTGTGGCCTCTGGAGGGGAGGAGAAACGAGCTATGTGGCCTTTGGAGGGGAGGAGAAACGACCTGTGTGGCCTCTGGAGGGGAGGAGAAACGAGCTGTGTGGCCTCTGGAGGAGAGGAAAGACGAATGTCGAGGTCTCAGGAGGGGAGGAAAGACGAGCTATCGTGGCCTCTGGAGGGGAGGAGAAATGAGCTGTGTGGCCTCTGGAGGGGAGGAGAAACGAGCTATGTGGCCTCTGGAGGGGAGGAGAAACGAGCTGTGTGGCCTCTGGAGGGGAGGAGAGGATAGATAAGCGAGGCGACTGAATTGTATCTCCTCGGAAGAGACTCTCTTCCGATACTTTTGCCATAAACAGCCAAAATGAAAATCCTGAATTATATCTCTTTTAAAAATTGGAATTATATCTCCGAAATCCTGATTTGTATCTCCTCTGAAGAGACTCTCTTCCGATACTTTAGCCACAAACAGCCAAAATGAAAATCCTGATTTATATCTCCTTTAAAAATTGGAATTATGTCTCTGAAATCCTGAATTGTATCTCCTCGGAAGAGACTCTCTTCCGATACTTTAGACACAAACAGCTAAAATGAAAATCCTGAATTATATCTCTTTTAAAAATCGGAATTGTATCTCCGAAATCCTGAATTGTACCTCCTTGGAAGAGACTCTCTTCCAACACTTTACACACAAACAGCCCAAAATCAAAATCCTGAATTGTATCTCTAAGTAGACGACTTTAAGTTTTAATTCTTATGCTCATAAAGAATAGGTAAACCGGAAACGTTTAAGAATGCTTTGTTTGTCAGATGCTAGATGGCATAACAAGCGACAAACTTTGATCTATGCTTAGTACAGCTCTTAAATAACAGAGGGCAGCATAAGTTAAAATCAACCAAATCATTGTAAATGAAAGAATTTATAAAGGATTTTTATTTTCGTTTAGGTTTTAAAAAATTAAAATCACATTTTAATATGTATTTAAGCATTTTAACGGAAAACACACGATTTGTGTATTTATAATTATTAGGTTTGTATATTTATTTACGCATTCTATGGAACCTGTAATATTGACATTTTTAATAAATATATTAATAATATGCCAAAAGTAAATGTTAAGGGTACTTTTACAATAAAAGATTTAAAAAGAATAATTGATTTTTAGGTCGTACACTACGTATTTTTCAACCGCTAGCACTAAATTTTTTTTTAAAATCTGATTAATTTAGGGGGAAATTAATTCAAAAGAAAACACATTTATTTTCATATTGAATTTGGGGAGAAGTAAAACTAATGTGATTTGATTTGTCGGCATTCATTGTAAATTTATATGCTAGTTTTAGATATTCAATGATTGTGTGTATTCTTAAATTAGTGTGGTTTAATTAATTTTGAGCTATTTTTCCCCATGCTTCACCTTAACTATATAACATTGATGAGTATCATATACCTTTCAATTTCCTGGAGTCGCATTTTAAAATGTTTAGACACTTAATAGTTATTTGGATTTATTATTTTCACATGCCTCAAATTTCAGTTTTATACCACACTGAGATGTAGTTGTTTTTAGTTCTGTACATTTTTTCAGTGATTAACTTTTTCGTCGTTTACTAACCGATTAGGACAACACCAGTTTTAAACGATTTATAATTAGTCAAACAATGTGTGACGGCTTTACTTTGACAAAATAGGCAAAATAAAATATATCAAAATCTGGTCGGCTATTAACTTCATCGTCATTATTCGATTTTGACCAACCCCGTTTTAAACTTTTTTTAATTGTCAAGCAGTACATGAAAGTTTTATTTTGTCAATAAGAGTGAGTTGGAGAAAGAAGTTGGGACTACTAAATTTCCAAACTATTATAAATAAAACTTACCTGTAAAAGACTGAAAATTTAACATTTTAATTGGATTCCTGTAGAAAATTTAAATTTGGCAGGAATAGAAGTACGATTTCATATGACAAGATAAGTTTTAAAATTTAGAATTTTAAACGTTAGTTGCAAACTGAATTCTAAGGAAGTTAAAAGGACCACTCCAAATTACCATCAGATTTGAACATTTTAAATTTTAAATGTGATCCGGCAAAGAGTGTATGTAAGGGGGGATTTAATTGGATCATGATCACACTTAAATATTTCTTTTACTTCTAATTTTGTTTTCTTTAGCACGTTATCGCACTGGTTTTGCTGGTATTTATATAGTATATAATATAATTATGTTAAATATTGGTTGACTCTTTTTATTGTAAAACTAACGGAAGAGGAAATTTTGACAAATAACTCCATTTTTGCATGCTTTCTATTCTCTTTCTCTCGACACCTCGGAGACAGAATTATTGTGATTATAAAAAAATATTGAACTTTAGATTTTAATAAATGTCAACGTTTCATGACACTCTGAAACCAGAAAATGTTTTCCGCGATGCCTTGTGTGTGATGTGTGTGTGTGTGTGTATGTGTGTGTGTGTGTGTGTGTGTTGTTGCCCGTGCATGCACGCGTGCGTGTGAGTCTCGGCCTAGAACCGAAACCATTTTACCTATCGGGCTAAAAATTGGTATCTAGGATTTTCATAGGATTCCCCCAAGTAAATTTTGGAATTAGATATCGAGCCCTAAAATTAAGGGCAGCGTAGCTTACTGATGGGAATAAAAGAAAAACTCAATTTATCAAAATTAGCTTTAATGATTTTGATTAATTTTTTTTATCTAGGCACTGTTTAATATTACAAACAAAATTAAAACCTCATTTCCCCGTGAAAATGACGTCGAGAATATTCTTACAGAAGGGTGACTTTCAAAATTTGATCATATCTTTGTAACTATTTGAGATACAAAATAAAAAAATTCTTCGAAATATTTTTTATAGAGCCTATAGTTTCTGAGCTATAAGTCAAATATTCACTTCTTTTTTTGGACATTTTTGTGATTGTTATGCTCTTTTAATTCTCCAAAATAAAGCAATCAAAACAGTTTACAGCTTTCTATAAATTTTTTACAATTTGCTACATTTTGTGCTCTAACACCTGGCCTATTTGAATTTTTTCATTATTTCTCCAAGAACTACATTTTCTAAAATTCACCTTACTTAAGACCACTAAGATTTAATTATAGTAACAATGATGACTGATGAGTGATCCTTTAGTGGGTAATCATTATATCAACGAATAATTGATGGTTTAAAGCGCTAAAACAGCATGACAAAATGCCTACCAGACCAGTTGCCGAGGGGGGGAGGGAGGTATTATTTTTAAACTAGTGGTGTTCTACAACTTACTGGCGATACCAGATAAAATGGAATGTTGAAGGTCATGACGCTGTGCATGACGGGGGTGAAGTAAGGTTTTGGAGTTGAAGAGTGGGGGAAGCCAGGCTAATCCCCCTCTAATGTTACCATCCAGCTTGTTCGTTTTTAGGAAGGGGGAGTAGAATAATCTCGATGCGTTTCTGCGTAGGTTATTCTAGGGGGGAGGAAGGAGTTAACAGTGACTTAGATAAGCCTGGCTGGCTTCACTGAATCGTTGTAGTATGGGAATTTCTCTTTATGAAAATAAAAACTAATTGAAGGTATTTTATATCATATATTAAATGCGTCTTTTCAACTTATCTATTTACCAACTAATTATATCAGCCATGAATGACAAACTAGCTTATTTTATAGCATTTACAACGAGACCCCCAGCAGACAAACCATCACTACGAGAGAAAAGTCACAATTATATTAATGATAATTTTATTGAATGTGCAGGGAATCAAACCAAATATCCTTATTTCAGAATAAGACTCATAAGAAAATGATTATCAACGTATTTATAGGGTGTTAATTACTTTAGTACATATAATGTTTAGTGAAGACAAATAAATACATAGAAAACTAAAGTACATTTTACGTTTTTCAGTTACAGTGAGGTTGAAGTTCAAATCTCATTCAAATTAATTGGGAGGGGTTTTAATCCTACCTATCGATTAAATCGTTGTAAAGGCCTGGTTTTTAATTATGATCTAAGAAAATGCATCAATAAAATATGTGTATTTTTGGGTTGGTTTTCCTCAGCTTTAGGAATTTATAGACCAGGAGTCCTCACATTTTTTAAGGCACCCTTCCCTTTTTTTTAGAGCACGTGATTTTTACAACATTTTTGTATGAACTGTAAAATTTTAAAATTGTTACATTAGCTATTTAGAGGTGGGTAATTGAGATTATTAAGAACTATTCGATAAAATAAAATACAGTAAACTCATGATTTTATAAAAGTGCGCTACATCAAATTTTTTTTAGTGTTTTGTTTTCTCGGGTAGTAAGTATGCGTCAAGTTTAAATCTTTGCTCCGACAAGTTACGGAATCTTTAAGGGTGTTGAAGAAGTTACAAAAATCAACTTTTAAAAAATGTTACTAGTGATCAATTGTGATACGTGAATATGGTACCTTTATTTCTATGATCTATTCCATATCAAGGGTTGGGAGCGTGTGGCTCCGGAGCCACATGCGGCTCCTTGCCAGAAAAATTGCGGCTCTCTTCATGAAATGTAGTTGCTTAGATATACAAATATGAGCTATTCAGGGTTCTTATATAGTTATGTTTTCCAACCTACCATTCAAGGTGACATTTGTAACAATGACTCATTCATAGCTATTACTACTGTTACAGCTCTCTGCATAACATTATACTCAGATTCTTAAAATCATACAAAATCCATATTCGAGATATTAAATATTCATAAACTATATTAAATACATCAGCTCCAACTTTATATTTAGATTCCTAAAATAGACGATATTTTGCGCTATTTTGAATTTTATGGTTTTATGACATGGACATATTTAGCCAAATGTAGTAATTTCATGGAACATTAAAAACAACGCTGTGAAACATTATTGGAATATGCCTAAAACACAGAATTGACAAATATACAAATATAAATCAAGAAGCACTGGGCTTAGATCTAATTTCTGAAATATTACTTCTTAGACTCCGACATTATCAATGTTCAATTTTAAGATAAATATCATACACTTGTCACAACCCTGAGCAATGTTGGGATGTTCGTTTTGATGTACATAAATTTCTTGAACGTACGTGACTGAAAGCGTTGGCCTACCAAATATTATGTAACGAATTATAAATATTAAAGAGGAATGCTGACCACTCATAACAATCTTGCTCTAGTTGGGGAGTAAAGGGGCCAAATTGGGCTAAAAGTCTATATTTTGTTTACATCGGGGCTGACACATTATCGTCAATTTCGGAGGCAACCACGCTGCCTGATGCCGGACCATAGCAGAATATATCTTAGAGTCAGTAGTAGCACTTGTGTTTAGAGGGCAACCGTCGAGCCCAAGGTCTCGAGATCGAGTTCTGTAGGGAGTCGCGAGCCGTGTCGGTCATTAGATCAGTCTATGTTTTCACAAATAAGCCAGTTCTTCCACGTGCGCGATCGTACAATCTCTCATACTTCTCTTATATTTAATTTAACATCACATTTTTTAATATCTTTTAGTACTACTATTAAACCAAAATTCGTAGCCATACGTATTATTTCAAACTCGCACAACTACCTTGCTAGGACCTAGCCCGACTAACCCCTCCCGCAAGCTATCCTGACCGATAGAGCCTGGGTTAGTGACACACTGAGATTAATGAGCTTTCAAAAGTAATAGATACAAATATATAACAAAACCTAAATAATTAGAATTAGACTAATAGACATTAATTACCATAGTAGCAATGTTTGTCATTTCCACTTTCTCGCTACCTTAAAGGTAGAGAAAGCATTGCTATTGTAAAAAAAAACTAACTAGAGATTTTGATGAATTTAGACGTTTCATAACCCCCCGAATCCTAAAAAGCTTTTTTTTGGATTTCCGTCTGTCTGTCTGTGTCCGTATGCCTGTACCTACTCTCAATTTTTCGTCAAAATGACTTTAAGAGTTCCAGCCTGATGCGTAAATTCACTTTTTTTTAAAATCATAGATCAGTAACTCTTCAAGATATGAAATTACTTATCATTGCAAATATGTAGGTCTATTTATAATAAATATATTTTATTTGAAACATTTTTATAAAACCAATCATTTTCAAGCTATACGCAAATAAATATATATTCTTTAACTTTTCTATCATTAATGTGACCGTAAAAAAACCCTAAGATGTTGATGTATGTCGACGTTTAAGGCCTCCCCCCCCCCCAACCCAAAAATATGTTGTTTTTTTAATGCCGCCTGTCTGGGTGTCTGTTTAACCAGGGCCGGCCTGAGGTAATGTTTGTGCCCGGGCGGGATTGCTTTTTGGTGCCTTTATATAGCGGAGGATAGTAGGATAATACGAAGATAATCCCCAAAACTAGCATCTCTAAAACTAACATAGTCTGGGCATATTAAGAAAAACAAACCAGGCAGAGACCATTCCAAAGAGCTTCTAGGTTATTCCAAACCTCAAAAAAATTCTGTGTGAGCACCACTTCAAATAGATTCTAGGGAATATGATTTATAAAAAAAATCTGGTGGACACTTCTTGAACTAGATTTAGAGACGTCCATTTTCCATAAATTTGACAAATGAGCTCCAAATATCCTATAGAATTATACAAATTTTAAAATATTTCCCGGGGAGCACAGTTCTAAATAGCTGTTAGATGAGTATGATCTCCAAAAATTCACTATATGAGGATCACTTCAAATAGCTTCAAGGAGTATCCAATTTTCTAGCCTTAACTGGGGAGAGGAGGGTAGAAAGTCCAGAAAATACTTTTTTGTTCTTGCCCCTCCTTCCCCCTCACATACAAATAAAGTTCCATCACTATTGTATAAAAGAACAATGCAATGTTCTTGATTCTTAGGGTTTAATAGTAAGTCATAATATAATGTCATACACTCACGGTAACACCTCATCTCGTCCCCCTCCCCCCCAATCTAAATTTTCCCTACGCCTAGACCAAATCTAACGTAACCTACGTGTGAGATGAAAATAATCTGAAGTGAATCTCCACAAATGGCTATCATACAGTACTACAAATGTTTTCCCTACGAAAATGGCTAAGATTACAAATAAAATTATTAGACCATGTTTTGTAGACAATGTTTGCCTCTTTATTTTGGTATAGTGAACGGTTTAAGAAATAATTCCAAAATAACGTTTTAGGGTGCAAGTTTTTTAAGTTGGTGGATGTAAATTAACTTTTTCAAAAGTAACACTATATCTAATTTTACTGACAAAAAAATTACCATTATGTCAAATTCCATGTTATTATCAAGCATTAAATGGGTGTTATGTTTAGCATCTCCATTACGTTACATTAGGTTTGAAGTTGTGAGGTTTGGAGATTATTTTCATAACATTCAAAAGTTACGTTAGATTATGTTGGTGCTTTGTTTGGTGCCCCCCCTCCTCCCCCAAGCTGACGCCCAGGGCAACCGCCCGTTTAGCCCGGCCCTTAAGCAGCTCCTGTGCTTAACCCTAAAATTAAGAGTAGTTTAATAAAAGGATAAAAGAGGAAAGAAAATATTTCTCGAAATTGGCTTAAAACGATTTTGATTAAAACTTGTATCTAGGCATTAATTAAGAGTATAAATAAAATGGATATTTTAATTTTCACTTGAAAATCACTTTTAGTGTACTCTACAGAAGCGAAAATGCTGTAACTTCGCAACTATTTGGGATACAAAATAACTTATCATTGCAAAATTGTAGTATTATTAATAATAAAAACTATAACTTAAAATATATTTTTATAAAACCAGTAATTTCCGAGATATTGTCAAATATATTAATAAAATTTTATGAGCTTTAGTTGTAAAAAGATACAACTTAAGTTTTAAGGCAATAATTCTCTAATGCCATATAGTGAGTAAATATTAGTAAGTCCCCAAAAATTTAATGTTCTTTTTTCCTTTCGCCTCTTAAGGGAAAAGTTTGTAAAACAATGATCCATCACCACCACGTTTTATCATATATTATATATATATAAATAATTCACCTCTTTTTATTCTAAAAATTATTAAGGAAGTTAAAGAGACCTCCCATTACGAACATAAGCATTCAATTTACCACAAGTGCGTATAATCCGAACGGGTGCTAAGACGTGGTGCTAATAATAATAATAATAATAATAATAATAATAATAATAATATTAATAATAATAATAATAATAATAATAATCATAGTAACAAAGCTAACAAAGGTATCAGTTTCATCTTGTCTGAACCATCGATATCAAGGTAAGGGCTCAAATCCTGACACTATATATACTAAGTTTGGCTATCTTAAATAATTGTATCTCACTCTCATTCTATGTAAATGCAATTATCCTCCATTGAAATATACTCTCCTTGTTTACAGGTAGTGTACTCACTTTCTTAAGGATGCAGATAGCTTGAACAATTTGCTAGATGTGGGACATAATTAGTTAACAGCTAGAACCAAATCGATCCACGTTTGATAAATTCACAAACTTTATACAGCCTATTCAGAATAGGACCTATACTATATTTTTTTAATAAGTTAATATATTCATAAATGCATATTTTATTTTAAAAATAGAAATGGTGTATTTTTAATACTTTACAATAAAAATATATAATTTAAAGGGATGTAACTAAACTGCATAAATTAGAACTAAGGCTGTATTTTATATCATGTAATTGCCAGCAGAGTTGTTGAATGGGTTTACTTACACTCCCAAATGTAACCTGGGAGATCGGGATCTACCTTTGTAGTGCAGTAAGTATAATTTATTTACAAACTTCACATCTTACAACCAATTCAAATTGGTCGCATAGTTACAGAGTGTATCCACTGATCATTAGTCTACTTATAAAATTTCATGACTTTTACAGGATTTTCAAACCAGACTTTTGCTGCCACTATTTTTTTCTGCTCTTTCTTGGTAAATGATGATTTTAAGTTTATTACATTGATTACTACATTAATTACCACTTTAAAAAACAAACGTTAAAACCTTTAAAAAGGTTTTTTAAATCAAGTATTTAAATTCCATGTTTTTTGCTCATTTTAATTAAATTTTCTGCTTTTCCTGACATAAATTGTGTTTTTTTCTCTTTTATCTGCATGTTACCACTCGTTACATTAATGGGACAAAGATGTAAAAAGTATCACCTATATAAATTGTATACAGCATTTGTTTGAAGGGAGAGTGGGAAACAATTTTGGATAAGCCACCTATATACAGCCGCTGGGGTTCAAACCCCATCTCCTAATCATCGGAAAACATGATACTCGCACTCTTGATCTTCTTGATCACCGATGTGAATGAGCTTGATCAATTTATGTTTCGCTCTCTCTAACCAAACCATTTTCTCTTTGCATTTCCCGACATATTTACTCCCAGATATTAATATGTAAACTTATGCTTAGCGTATTAGTGAATAAAATATTTTATTTTAAAATGGTTTAAAAGCGTTTATTCAGTTAATTAATAAAAAACCAGATGTGACTATACCGTAGGAAGCGTAAACTATTTGCGCTGCATATCTAGTCAGTGAAATTTTACATTTCCTTCTAATTTCCCCGTTTGAAGCTCAAACATGTTTATTAATTTCTATATAATTTTTATCATATCACTAGGAATTTTTTTAAATCTGGATGACTACAGCACTTCCAGCATAATGTTACATTCAATTTGACATAAGAAATATTTTACTATCATTCATGGTAGTTGAAAAAGAAGCTTTGAAAGATTAATCTTTAGTTTAGTGGGCGTAATGCAGGTTGTATACTACCCGGTCTTTTGTAAAGCTTTTGTAAAGGTAGGTAATGACTTGTCAAATCTGTTGACAGTTTGAGGATGAAATTAGGTATGGAAAAAAACCTTCCTCATAGAGGACTACATGTTTGAAATACATTTAAAATCTTAAAGATGAAAAAAAATATTACAAATGGATAGATGAGAATGTAATGATAATTATTAGATATTTTATAAAGTATTTTGGCGTTCACATTGTAATTTTTACAAGATCATCTATAGCAAATCATTATACCAAATGAAAAAATTCGCTACTTAAAATTAATAGTTTTGAGATACTTACCGGTACTAATCTAATTCCTTTAATTAAAACATCAATTTGATCAAATTAAAAAGATAAAAAAATGTAATATATAAGTTTTAAATTCTTTCATTTACAATGATTTGATTGATTTTACCTTATGCTGCCCTCTGTTATTTATGAGCTGTACTAAGCATAGATCAAAGTTTGTCGCTTGTTATGCCATCTAGCATCTGACAAACAAAGCATTCTTAAACGTTTCCGGTTTACCTATTCTTTATGAGCATAAGAATTAAAACTTAAAGTCGTCTACTTAGAGATACAATTCAGGATTTTCATTTTGGGCTGTTTGTGTGTAAAGTGTTGGAAGAGAGTCTCTTCCGAGGAGGTACAATTCAGGATTTCGGAGATATAATTCCGATTTTTAAAAGAGATATAATTCAGGATTTTCATTTTAGCTGTTTGTGTCTAAAGTATCGGAAGAGAGTCTCTTCTGAGGAGATACAATTCAGGATTTCAGAGACATAATTCCAATTTTTAAAGGAGATATAAATCAGGATTTTCATTTTGGCTGTTTGTGGCTAAAGTATCGGAAGAGAGTCTCTTCAGAGGAGATACAAATCAGGATTTCGGAGATATAATTCCAATTTTTAAAAGAGATATAATTCAGGATTTTCATTTTGGCTGTTTATGGCAAAAGTATCGGAAGAGAGTCTCTTCCGAGGAGATACAATTCAGCTCCCCCAGATAAGCGACGTAGCCTCAGTATGGTTGTTCCGATATCGGGATGTTTTCGATATTCGATATCGATATCAAATTGTTATATCGATACCACGATATTATTGCAACAACATATCGGTATCGGCAATATCAAATGATATCGCTATTAATTTTTTGAAACGTGAATAATGAAAGTTATTATTACAGTTTCACTACAATGAGCTTTATTAGAGTAACTAAAAATTAAATAATGTTATTTTAATTGAAATAAAATTGATTTTTTGGAACTTGTAAAACATTATGGTACAAACGATCCGGTAGCAACACATGAACTTTATTTGAATAACATTAAGATTAATTACAATTAAACATTTAAATAAAATTACAAAAGAAATGGCTTAATAACACATTACTGTAAATAAAAACAATATCATTATATATAATAAAAGAGAGTTCTGTGATTTATTTAAACCAATCTTCTTCATTTACACTGCCCAAGAACGTTAATTTTTCCAAATATTATCCTGAAAGGCGGTTTCTGTCCTGGGTTATGGTCGCTCCTGTCTTTGAAAATAGTCGTTCGCCTGGCATAGATGTGGCCGTCCGGGGAATACTGTCTTCATATCTTCCCATTCTTGCAAAGGGTTAGACTTAAGAGGACTTAAAGGGTTAGAAAAATACAAGGTCACATCCGAAGAATCACCGCTGTCATCGTGTTTCTTATTTCTCTTTCCATATACCAGTTCCTTGTGAGTCTTCCAGAAATCAAAATCTGGACCTGTTGCTTCTGCCTTTTCTTCTTCTGATTCAGATGAAATTTCTTCGATGCAGAGCTTTTTCAACTTTGCTATAGCCTTTGCACATCCAGCTGGATTTTTGAAATGTATGTTTTTGAAACGAGGGTCAATGATCGTAGACATGGCGATTTTAGAATTGAGCTCGGCCATACCAAATATCTTGTGCATTGCTGCTGACAATCCTTCTCGAACAGACTCAATTGCAGGATTATTGGATTTGAAATTGTCCAAATGAGTTGTCAAGCAATTCACCACAGGGATGATTTTTGACATGGTGACGTACTTTTCACCTGATATCTCGGTAGTTGCAAATTCAAAGGGTCTCAAGATCGCTGCAAGATTTCTCAATATGTCAATTTCAATTGCGCTTGGCATCTCGGGGTTTGAGGTGTCGTTAATTAACAAATGACTTACTATTTTAAAGCAAATCGAGAAACCGTTCAACTATGTAGTATGTTGAGTTCCAACGTGTTTTAACATCTAGAATCTTTTTTTCACACTTCCTTCTGGCACGTTGTTGTCCATTTGGGCTTTTCTCAACTTGTCTGACATAACAACACTGTTCTTTATAAACTTTACAACTCCTCGTATCTTCTTAATCACAGGCTCAATGTGCTCGTGGGAAATAGCTACTTAGGTCACTAAATTCAACGTGTGCGCAAAGCATGGCAGATGCTGTGATTCAAAATTCCTTTTTATGGCAGCAACCATGTTACTGCCATTGTCAGTTGTAGTACAAACAACTCTCTCCCTATCAATTTGCCATTCATGAAACACTTGCAACATGGTGCTCAAGCAACTGTGCAGTATGATTTGAGTTTAACTGGACAATACTTAGATCTACAGAAACAATGTTACACCCTTCCAGAAAATGACATGTAATCCCAAAGAATGACTTTTCAGACATAGTTTCAGTCCACAAATCCATTAAAAATGAGGTATGTGGTGCAGTTAGGATTCTTTGTTTCACGTTGTTAGACACAGATTGGTATTTTAATTCTAGCTGTTTTTTCATAAATTTAGCTGATGGGACTTTAAATGATTGAGCAAGTTCTCTCATGAGTCGTTTGAATCCTTCCCCTTCTAACATGTAAAAAGGTCGCTTGTCCTTGCAAATTAAAAACAATAAACAATCAACAATCTTAGAATATCGCAAACCTCCCTCAGAGTACTTTTGTTAAACGCCTCAGTGATTGGTGAAATCAAAGCCAGTTTGTCTTGAGAACTTGTTTCTGGTACAACCTGTGCAACACCTGCAGTGGCTACTAAATTACAAGGCTGTTCGTTTTTGAGAATATCAATTTTCAAAGGAGTTTCAACGTTAGTGTTCGTTAATTTTGATTCAGAATACAGTTGCAGGTGATTTTTTTTAAGTGCGATGCTAAATTTGTGATATTGCCACTATACTTTACATTTCTTAAGCAATGCTTACAAGTAGCGTTTTTCTCATCTTTTTTCCTAAAAAAGTTCCATAACTTACTAACAGAAGGTGACATAGTTCCTGAAGGTTTGAAGCTTGTTTGTGTTAGGAAGTAACACAGGCAATGCCATGTTATAACTCACAAACAAACAATAATCACTGGATAACACAACTCAACCCAACACAATCAAATGTAATGCCAAATGTCTTAGATAAACACTCACAGATAGTAAGAGTAATTGAGCCCGTCAACATCAAAACGACAACGGTAAACAAAAACACTAAACAGACAACAGTTCTCGTGATCACAGGTTGCGGACTTGCGGCCCAGTGTGCCAACTGCTAGGTCACAAAAAACATTTCCCCCACTGGGTTTTCCCACTTTTGATCAAAATTCCACTCTGCAGGTCTTTTTGACTAGATAATATTTTATGTCAGATTTTGAATAAATAAAAAGCTTTTATATTATGTTAGAAAATACGATATCGTAATCCGATATTCACATTATTCTTCCAATATCGCGATATTATCGAATCTCCAATATTGATACAATATCTGAAATATCGAAACAAAAAATCGATATTTACTAATATCAATAATATTGGAACATCCCTAGGCCTCAGGAGGAGAGGATAGATGAGCGACGTGGCCTCAGAAGGGGGGTAGAGACAAGCGACGTGGCCTCAGGAGGGGGGCTGCGGACGCATTGCTTGCATAGGCCAAGAACCGGCCCTACGAGTCGGCCTAGTTACGCCTCTGGTGACAAATGATATGATCCTAACATTGACCTCTACAGTACATGATAACAATAGAACAACACATAATAACGTATCAACATGTACCCTAGCTTTTCTTATTTTAATGTAATTCACTTTAATGAGTTACATTCTTACCAAAATAACCTAATAGCAATCAATTAATTATTTTGGATATAATTGTGCCTGAAATATAAATATTTAAGGGGTTATTGCCATTATTTTCAATTAGTAAATTATCTGCAGAAATAGAATTGTTTTATTATTTATTTAAAACTACTTAGTAGAAATTAAATATATTGAGACGTAATGTACAACTACTAGAACCTGAAGTTGTGTTATTAATGGTTAAGTTTTTTACTCATAATGTTTTGTTTAAAAGCACCATCAGCTTCATTTCACACTTAGTCGCACATGTAAAATGTGGTTGAATATCTGTCATGAGCAAAGCGGTATTAAGTTGACAAACGTTTTAAGTGAACAGAAAAAGTTGTCATTAAATTACAGGACACCCTTGACAAATATTCAACAATTGTTGATATCACCATTGAAGAAAACTAAACTCTATATTTGTATTGGAGAATATTTTATTTGTTTTGATTAAAAAAAATTGCAAAAATAGTTACCTTTTCTCATCTTCTCTACATCCCCACTTTAATACTATTTGACTGGAATATGAATATAGCAAGTACTAGACCTTCTTTAGTGGTCATATTGTCTAGGGTGTCACTTTCACAGTAAACTAGACTGGTGACCTGGATATTTGTGTTTGAATCCCAGTCGGATGTACCAAGGTTTTTTTTTTCTTAATGGTTTCACACTCTCCATTCACACAAAATATGTGGGTACATCTCCTTTCAAATCTACCTTCCTCATTCCTGATCCATAATGTAAACATTTGGCTAACCTGAACAGGTAATAAGATATGTTGCACATAATACGTACTTGATGACTAATTATGGCTAAACATCCTCACAACAAATACAATCAATGCACCATACATTAAGATTACCTCTGGAAGACATAAACTGCAATAGCAGAAGCAGGACTTATAAAAATCGCCGCAAAGTTTTAAACATGTTTTATTGTCGACAAAGTCAAAAGTTAAACTCAACTCGAAGTAAACTCTTGATAATAACTGTTGAGAGCACTGTTTAAAGTTGCCAGTGCCAGTTTTGATCATACGATCCTTTATCTTTGCTTGACTGTGTGGAGTGATGGTTAGTTGCTACATGAGTGTGTGGAGTGATGGTCTAGTTGCTTCATGACTGTGTGGAGTGATGGTATAGTGGGTTCAAGAGTGTGTGGAGTGATGGTCTATTTGCTACATGACTGTGTGGAGTGATGGTCTAGTTGCTACATGACTGTGTGGAGTGATGGTCTAGTTGCTACATGAGTGTGTGGAGTGATGGTCTAGTTGCTACATGTCAACCAGGAATGTGGCTATTGCGTCAATTGTCCCAGTCGTCTCGCTAAATTACTACATGTCCATCACTGTCAAGTCTAAGTTGAGTAATTTGCCTTTGATTTTGTCCGGGACATGTTTAGTGTTGTTCTGTTGTGGTGTGGATTTTCAGTCTATCTTTGTAGCTGTGTTTGTTTACAATGGGTGGACATCTTTGGTGGTTTCCAAGGCCATAGCCAGCTAATAATTTCAGGGGGGGTTTGGTGGGCCCATCCCCCAATTGATGGGGGCTGGAAAAAATTATAAATAAAAACCATTTCTAGAAGCTATCTGAAGTGTTTATTTATGGTAACACAGCACCCTAATTTGTATTCGTACATTAATTTTGATATTGTTTGAACCATAAAGCCATATATATTTTGTTCATAAAATTTCTGGGGGGAGGGGAGTTTGAACCCCGAACCCCCCCCATTACCCCCGACTACGGCCTTGGTGGTTTCTGCTTGTAGTTGTGTCGTCTCAGTTTGTGTTTTGTTTAGCAATGGTTCATATTTTTTGCGATAGCTGTATCTTTTGGCAGGATTGTCTTGCTCATAGATTTGCGTTTTCTTTTCAACCTCTCCACCAAAGTTAAGGTCACTTTGCCATTATGGTCTGTCTCCACATCAGATGTCTTGCGGTTAAGCATGTTGCATAGGTAGCTGAGATGTTGCGCTTAGGTTAAATATTGACAAAAAAACCTTTAAAAGTACATTATTTTGGTATTTATTAGAAAAAACAATTTTATTTGATCCTAAATATATTATATAGACTCGTAAAACTAGTTTAGAATTGACAGCTCACACCAAAACTACTTTATACAGTCTATCATAGAATACAAGTGTGCCTCATGGAGCTTCGGGGCCAAAGAACACTAAACCACCCTTTACCATGCACAATGCTCTCTCTCTCTCTCTCTGAGAATATCTGTTTAAAGTTATGACGTATATGTATAGCAAACTCTAACATTTAATCTAAACGTATATTATTTTTTCCTTATAATTTAACAATATGTTACAGGCCCTATCCGAGCAGCAACTAAAAGTCTCACCTCAGAATATTATTATTATTATTGTTTAGAGGCCCGTCGACACAGCGATGTCATTAGGGCCATTAGTTATAAAAGAAACACAGTAAATCCCCATTGGGGAGAGACACATCACTAAGGGGCGGATTTATAGGCACTAAAAATTTGAAAAAAGGCAGGCAAATAGGTACTAAAAATCACAAAAATAGGCAAATAAATAGGCGTTATAAAGTAAAAAAAAGGCAATAAATAGGCACCAAAAAGAAAAAAAATTGGCACACAAAGAAGCGTAGTAATGCAAACAAAAAAAAGCACCAAAACACTCAAATATTGTATTATTCATTCTTAAAATCCAGCATACACTTTCTATAAACACAAATTAATTACTATTAGAGCTAATCACCAAATACTTCTCAAGATTTCAGATGTAAATTTGGTTCTGTTTTTTGACAACATGTTTTTATACTGTGAGAAACTTCTCTCGACTTCACATGAAGTCATCGGGAAAAATTCAAACTTCAGCTGAGCTAAGCTTGACTTCCGGGAGTGATGTAGTTTGTCCTTCTAAGATGTCTGCAATACTTGCCATCACTTTCCACCCCGGATCTCACTGCAATACTCTGTTAAGTTTGTCGACTATGGCCGTACCAACTGAGCCAGAAGCCTGATTCAGGTTTTTTCTATGCCCCGAAATCTGGTTTCTCCAGCTTTTTCCAAGGAATATTTGCAGCTACCATTGCAGATCATAAGTCATCAAAAAATTGCTCTTGGGTTTTAACGGCATCGTTAACTTCAGGAAAAATTGGTTGCGATGCTGTTTTCTTTCTTGAATTCTTTATATGTATTGCAGTATTTTTGTGTTGTTCTAGGTGATACATATTCTTGCATTTTACCTAAATATTATAAATGGAAATTTTCATCCATTAATATATGTGCATCCTACAAATTTAAATTAACACAGCATCACCTACAAGAGAACTAAGATTACAATATTTGTTTTGTAAGATCTTTATGTTACGCTTTGGTAAATATTTACACTTTGTCGTTGAAATCCTTCAATAAGAAATGAAACCTAGTTTGAACAATAGCAAAGAATTATGATTTACTTTTAAACGGTAGACAAAATATGTAATAAAAACCTTGACTTTCAAAATTAATAATTTCATTTACCCTTTTGAAAAGGTAACGTACCTCTTTGGAACATGGCTGACAAAAAATTGTTCTGCCATCCGTTGTAACATTCCTATCACCACCAATACACTGTTTGAATAATACACTTTTACACGATTTCTCTTTAGGTATTTTCTATTGGTTCAATAATCTACACTGAGTCCAATACAAAAAATATTAATGAACAGATATGCACATCTAACAACAGCGTAATATACACAACCACTGAATGAACTGACACTGCTGTGCGCTAGAAGAAAATCTTCGTCACCAGTCTGGCCAGTCTGAACCTATCAGACCGCTGGACACATGGGGTTATATCCTACCTATCACGAGTATCCACCACGTGGAGTAACCTAAGGAGTGATGGGGTGGCGGGGGGGGGAGGGGGTGAGCCGCGAGTATTTAGAAAGAAAAAAAGAGGGTGGGAGGAAGAGAGAGATAGAAAAAGGCACTTTAAGGCTCCCATTTGTAAAATAGGCACTAAACAACGAAATAGGCTATTATAGGCATTATAAAAGTTATCACATTATCTTTGCAATCATCGAAAATAAAATTATACCTTAAGAGCCTACTTTTCAAAACATAGGAATAAAAAAGGCATTTAGGGCAAAATCCGCCCCCTAAACATCACATAGTCCACCTGTTAGAATAAACAGGTGGAAATATAAAATATAAAAATATGTACAATATTAAAATTTGTCTATCAATTAAAAAAGTCTCAATATGAGAAAAGTGTCCATTTGAGACACTCCATAGGAGCGTTCAAATGGGCTATTAGTATAAAAGAAATGATACACCTGCTAAAATAAAACCACAGGTGTATACACTACGTTAAAAATACAAAACAAACATATTTCAATATAACACATTAAAATTATAAAACGTGTTAAAATAATACGTTAAAAAGACAGAACAAACTTATTAAAATGTACTAAAATGTTAAAAAGTTCTCAATATGAGATGAAATCCAGATGAGTCACTTTATAAAAGTGACTCAAATGGCATTAAAAAGATCCGCCTGGCGTATAAAACGGAGTAAACAAATAACTCCATCCGCGCTATCGCGCAATAAAAAACGTGGGACACCTTTAAAATCAAGAGCCAGGCGGATAGGGGCATATTTACGACACTCCACCAAAATGTGGTACACACTAAGGGGAGCATCGCAAAAACTCACACACTGGAGGTGGATCCTCTCTTAATAAAAATTCGTGGGTTAGAAATGTATGCCCGACGCAAAGTCTTGTCACGATGACCTCCTCTCTTCTAGACTTTCGTATAGAAGAGGGCCACCGCGACACACCGTCCCTTATGGAACGCAGTTTGTTCTGGGCGGGGGTTGAAGCCCACTGCTCGTGTCAGGTGGGTAAGACCCCACGTCGAACATAGCCCTTCAGGTCTAAAAACATGACACCCAAACTCACCTCAGGAGGGAAATGAACCGCCTCCTTGGCTGCCCGGTCCGCCAGTTC
This sequence comes from Timema podura, assembly GCA_033556935.1. Classification (NCBI taxonomy): domain Eukaryota; kingdom Metazoa; phylum Arthropoda; class Insecta; order Phasmatodea; family Timematidae; genus Timema; species Timema podura. Next base: position 51,441,849 of record JAVRXN010000013.1, on the reverse strand, counting down.
ATTTCCTGAAAGACCGGCGTGACTAGGAATCCAGCAGAAGGCGAGCTGGGTGTTTAATGACTGAATTTTTAAAAAAAATTCCTGTATCATCCGCACGAGTGTATTCCAGGAGTACTGAGTGGACAATGCCAGCATAGCACTCATGGAATCCGTGCAGATGAGAACAGAACGGTGACACTTACGATAAATAAAACACAGAGATTTAAAAATGGCGTATAATTCAGCCGTAAAAACACTGGATTCACCAGGTAAACCAAATTTAAAAAAGCTTCCCTCCACAACAAATGCGCATCCCAGGAAGCCCCACATTTGGAACCATCCGTATGGATGCGCTTAAAAACCTCAAAGCGAGTGGAGAGGAGCTCGTTAAAGGTCCTCTCATATATAATCGGCGGGGTGGTCGCTTTAGGGAACTTGGCAAGATCAAAATGGCATTGAGGTAGGCGTATCTTCCAGGGAGAAACTCGACCTGGGGATGTGGGGATAGCCTTTGGCAGGACTATCCCACACGTGTCGAAAACCGATAGCATCCGGATACCAACCGGCCTTGTACTACGCCATTTGGTTTCATACAAGACATGGTTAGGGGTAAGAAACACAGGACGGTAAGCAACATGCTCTGGCATGCAGTGTAGTTTCGACACGTAAGATGCCAGAAGATAGGACCGGCGGTAATGAAGAGAGGGCTCACCGGCGTCGGGACAGATGCTGATGACTGGACTGGTAACGAAAAGCACCAGTAGCCAGTCGTATACCAGCATGGTGGACACTATCCAGCATCTTTAACGCCGAGGGTCTCACTGATTCATAAATGAAACTGCCGTAGTCCAGCTTAGATCTTACTAAGGCCCTATACAGGCGCATCAGGGTTTCCCTATCAGCACCCCAGGACCGACCGCTAACCACTTTGAGCAGGTTGAGTGCTTTTATACACCTCGCTTTCAGGTCTTTGATGTGGGGTATCCAAGTTAATTTAAAATCAAATAAAAGTCCCAGAAACCTTACGGTCTCTGAGACTGGTAAAACAACGTGGTTCATTAAAATACTGGAAGCTTGTTGTATTCCGCGTCATCTATGGAAGTTGGACGACCGTCGTTTTGGCTGCAGAGAAGCGAAAGCCATTAGGCGATGCCCACGACCAAAGATTGTTGACAGAGAGTTGTAGCTGCCGTTCAGCCCTGTGGAGACTTGATGAACTGCAATAAATTGCGTAGTCATCCACGAAAAGGTGTAACGGACAGGTAGGCGCACGTTGTCCACAATGCCATTTATTGCGATGGCGAACAACGTACAGCTCAGAGTACTGCCTTGAGGCATCCCATTTTCTTGAATAAAATCATCGGATAAGGTGTTGTTTAACCTTACCCGGAAGTGTCTATCTGACATAAAACTAGCTATAAAAACAGGGAGATTCCCCCAGAACCCGCAATTAAAAAGTGTTTTTAAAATGCCGTACCGCCATGTGGTATCGTACGCCTTCTCCAAATCAAAGAAGACAGCTAAAAGGTGTTGTTTATGGAGGAAGGCGTCGCGAACTACAGTCTCTAGGCGGACAAGATGATCCACCGTGGATCGGTTATGGCGGAAACCACATTGCATATCAGATAGTTGATTGCGGGATTCTAAATACCATATAAATCTTTTATTAATCATTTTCTCTAATATTTTGCATACACAAATAGTTAAGGCTATAGGTCTATAGCTAGTTGGTTCTAATTTTTCCTTGCCACTTTTATAATAGGGATAACGGTTGTTTTCCTCCACAGTGTTGGGAAATGACGAGATTCCCAAACACTATTGTAGAGGTCTAAGAGGAACGCCCGTCCAGCAGGGGCAGTTGGCGCAACATTTCGTAATGAATATCATCAGGGCCGGAAGCTGTGCTGCCTGCCTGGGACATGGCGTAAGTCAGTTCATCTAAAGCAAAGGGGGAGTTGTAATCCCCCCTGGCTCTGACCAAAGTCAATAGCATGGCGCTCTATGTTCCGCTTATGCACTGCAAACTCATTAGAGTAGCTCGCAATGCTAGAAATAGCGGTGAACAATCCCAATACATTGACGACCTCACAGGGAGGAAACAAGCGAACCATTAGACATGAGGGCAGGTATATTATTAATGGTATTTTTTCTACTACGTAATTTACGAATATCTTCCCAAACCTTAGTTGTGGGAGTGGAAATTGTAAGGGTAGAAATAAACTATCTCCAAGACTCTCTTCTGCTTTCTCGGCGAGCTCGAGCACGTAGAATCCGGAATGATTCTATATTTTCCTAAGTAGGACGCCGATTGAAGACGTAGGCTCTTCGACGGTCAGAAATAGCCAACTTACACTCCTCGTTCCACCAAGGAACAGGACGGTGGCGCAGATTTGGCGAGGATTTAGGGATGGATTCTCTCGCCGCCATGATGACCGTCGAAGTAAAATTGCCAATATTAACATCGACGTCAAGAGAGAGGGGTTTATCAAATACGGCGAGCTCGGGAAATTTACCCCAGTCATCACGTTTAAGAACCCATTGTGGTGCCCGTGCTATACCGGGAGGATCTTGAATTGGCGAAAGCAGAATGGGAAAGTGATCGCTGCCACATAGATCCGAGTGAACCTCCCAAAGGAAGTGAGCAGCGATCCCGGGGCTACATAAAGTTAGGCGATGGAAGAGGATACACCATTTAAAGGTGGAGAAGTGTGTCTGGGCTCCGGTGTTCAATAAACTAGGTTTCTCGAGACAAGAATATCCTCTACCATCCTCCCACGGGCGTCTGTAAAATTAGACCCCCACACCAGGTTATGTGCGTTAAAATCCCCAAAATGATATAGGGGTGGGAAGTTGTATAAATAGGGCCTCTAGGTTCCTCTTTGAAACACGCTCATTGGTGGGAGGTAGATGCAGAATATGGTTACTTACATAGGAAGGGAGACTCTGACAGCAATCACTTGAAGATCAGATACAATATTTATAGATTTATGAATATATATTTCTACGTGCAAGTATAGCCACACCTCTGCTAACCCGATCAAAGTATGGCTTATCGGTACGATATACATCGTACCCACGAAGCATCGGGTTGTCAGTTGGGAGGAAGTGGGTCTCCTGCAAACACAAGATGGAAGGATGCAGGAAAGAAATTATTTGTTTAATTTCCTCTACACGAGCAAAGAAACCCCTACAATTCCATTGTAAAAGTGACATTATTTATTAATATTAAGTTTAAATATACTTGCAATCCATAACGTTATCTTTTAAAAATAAAAATTGATTGAGGCCCTTTTTAGGCCCTCTTGCTTTTCCCAGTCTCTCCTGGACCTCCCGCTTCAGGAGAGGTTTTGATTTATCCTGGAGAGACAGGGACGGGTGATCCTTGCGCGAAGGCTTTGTTAAGGCCTTCGGCGCTTTATTTGAAGAATTTTTTTCGGCGGTCCCTCGCTGGTCCTTCCTTAAGGCACCAGTGGGAATCGCCTTTACGGCCTCGCTTGTTCTACCACTCATCCCAACCTCCGGAGTCCCAGAGGTGGGATTGAGCGGCTCGACAACGGCCGCAGGTAGTTTTGGGCCCCGTGGAGGACTCGGGGGTGTTCCCTGAGATGGGCCCGGGAGTGTTCCCCTAGGAGAGCTCGGGGGTGTTCCCCGAGGTGGTGGCTCGGGGGTGTTCCTGAGGAGGGCTTGGGGGTGTTCCCCGTGAAGGCCTTCTTGGGGGTAAAGGTGGTGGAGGCAACTGCAGTAAAGGTGTCACCACCTGTACAAGTTTTTGCACCACCATAGTTGGTGGTAATAGTCTTTGCGTCTTTGGAGTAGACCTGGAGACGAGTTGCACAGGACGTGTAGGCACATTAGAAAGATTAACTGCGCAATGGCAGTTGGGGCAATTTATGTTCTGTCTAACAATTTGGCTATACGATGTCTGAAATACCGGAGCTTGACCGGATACATATTCTTTGCGTGCCTGGGCATAAGGGATCTTCTTTTCACATTGAATTTTCAGGACTTTTTTTCCGCCTTCCATTTCGGACAGGCCTGAGACCAAGCAGAATGCAGACCCTTGCAGTTGACGCAGAACTTAGGAGACTCGCACGGTGTATCGTGAGCCTCCTGTCCGCAATCTGCACAGGTTGGCCTTCCACGGCATATCAGCTTCGTATGCCCGAATTCCTGGCACTGAAAACAGCGCCGAGGATTGGGAACATATGGCCTTACTCTGAGCACATGGAAGCCTGCTTGAACCTCCTATGGAAGGGTAGGAGTCGCAAACGTGAGTATATATGTATCTGTCTTTCTCTCTTGTCCGTTATTCTTGGTGACGGTACGGTAAACTTCGGTGACATGCTGAGGGTAAAGCTCCTCACAGATATCCTCAATGCTCACGCAGTCGATGTCATAACACGTGACCACTCCCTTGCAAACATTGAGAAACTTGTGGGGCTCCACCTTCACCTGTATATGAGCCGTATTACTCAACGGTATTTCAGAAATCGCCATTATGTTTGAGGACTGTGTGTCAGTCATAGTCTGAATCATAATGGTGCCATCACATAGTTTTCTTATTAAGACGTCAGATTTTGCTGCTCCTTTTATCACTCTTTCGAGGATAATTGGCTGACGCGTTTCAGATCTTCATTTTCATGTAATCGAGACATCACCAGGAAGCGGGGCTGGGGCCTCACCATTTCCTGGATTTTTTCAAACCAGGGCTGGACGGCCTTACCCGTTTCCTCCTCTTGTCACATATACGGCCCTGTGAGGGGCCGGGCAGTGAGATGACAGCAGAATTTAGCAGTACGGTGCCAGCGGACAGTAAGGTGTCAGCTGTGACAAGGGACTCAATCATGAGTGGGAGGACAACCTGCAAAAGTACTCGGATCGTAGACCCAGGGTGATCCCAGTTGGTACTACCACATAAGGCCCTGTTAACTCTTCAGACGAGCGGCTCCATATGACGCTAGACATGACAACCTTCATATGGAGCATCGCTGAAAGAGAAGTCACCGCAGCAAGTGTATGCAGGAAAGTGCTAATTTTACGTTCGGGCCCTCATGAACGCAACCGGTCTTTTCTCAAAGTAGGGTACCCGGTTATTGTCATCCCTAAGGCCCTTCTACTAAGATATTACAACCGGCGCACTTTCACTCAGGAGCTCAAAGGCAGTGGTATCCAATAATCGTCCAAGGAAAGCCGTGTTAGATGCCAAGGTCGTCAACGGAGGGGCCAAAAGTCTTTGTGCATGACTGAATGGCAGGGAAAGGGAAAAAAGAGGTAAGGAGAGAGAAAGCGAAGGGAGAAGAATGAAAAAAATGGAGTGAGAGGGAAGGAAGAAAAATGGAGGTGAAAGGAAAGATTTAGGATAGGTTTTTCCTGCACGAGGTACGTCCTGCACAGAAGCCTCCCCTTTTAGTCGCCTCTTACGACAAGCAGGGGTTACTGCGGGACTATTCTAAACCTCGTCCCGCAGGGGGGCACCTCAGAATAGATTGATTAATTAGGTTAACATTTTATCAGGCTACCTGGCAAGTTTATAAGTACATAGGCTATTATAACTATTTCATCATTTATACACTCTACTTTGTGAATACATTTTTATAATTCTTCCAAATATTACGATATTACAGCGCTACACGTACAGTCCCCATACGCGCGTGAATGGAATACGATGACGTAGCACGTGACGCCGTTACCGTGCAAGGAAAAATAAGAAGTAGCCTTTTTTTTATATTTTTCAAAATGAAGCCATTTAAAGTACTAGAGAGAGAAAATTAAATGGTGTTATATAATTTTAAACTAGTTTAATTTAACAATTATATAATATAAATATCGTTTTCAAGCTCATTAAATGGGATGTAGTGGTTGGTGCTCAGAAACCGTTTTGTAACAGCAAACTTTTAAAAAATATGACATCTATACAAATTGCTAACCGCATAAAGGAAATATGTCCAAAAACCCAAATTGTTCAGGAGAGACAAAAAACTATTTTGCAGTTGTTTTGGTGATTAAAAAAATATGTAAACAGGTTTAATCTATTTTCAGTGACATCTTATTTTAATTTCAATCATAATTTCCGCCTTAACTTAAATTAAGGTCATTTCGGAACAAACTTTAATTGATGGCCATGTTCCCTTTTTGCAGTAAATGATGTGTGGTGAATAAAAATAGTAACAAAAATTGTATAACTTTTTATTTTACTGTTTGATTTGTGAACATGGTTGAGTCAATTATCTTCTTCTAGATTGCCGCTATTTGTAACAGGCCATGTTATAATGTTGTTCCAAAATCTGATTCTCTCTTCGGTCGCGTACACCAGAGATTTCTTGTGTAAGACTGTTTGTCTGGAAGTTGAAGTTTTGGTTCCGTGTTTCTTAATCTGTAGGTGGCAACCACAATTCCTCTTATAGAAATGTTGCATTGTACTTTAAAGGGAGCGTCAGAGGAGAAACACAGCTCATGGTATTTTGAAAATGCAAAATATAGTTTTTTGTCTCTACTTACTTCTTTTCCATTAGAGTCATTACTGAGGCAGGTTTTATTATAAAACTTGGGCCAACAAGCTTTGTAGTCCATGATTGCTTCCGTTTTTATTTCAACTACAGAAAATGTATCTTTAATCTTTGATGATGTTTTGATTAAGTCAACTACTTCCGGAATGGTATAGTATCTCTCTACCCTTCTCAGTTTTCTTCTAATGATGCTGAAATCCCTGTCAGCATGCATGAAAGAGGGTCCTCTAAGTGGAAAAATTAATATTATTTTCATACAACCTTTTGTTTCACAGAGAGCCATCAAATGTCGCACAAGTGAATTATTTTTATTTTGCCCTGTGCAGTTGTCAAAAAAGATGAAAATGTTTTTAACATCGGGCTTGATTTTATTTTCAATGTACCAATTCAACAAAGAACACACTTCATTCGATCCTTTTCCACCGTCTTCTTCATGGTAAACAAAACATGTCATTTTACGAGATCCCAGATTATGAATTCCAAAAACATTCACAGTGAGTTGCCGTAGATAATACAGATCTCGAACAGGAATGCATGGGAGTGAAACATTTGCCATGTAGTCCATGCATAACCCAGCTGAGCTGCTAGCTGTCTCACAAATTTTTGTAGTTTCCTGCAAGGTAACGTAAAACTTTTTCACCCAGCGTTTATGGACCATAAGCTCTGCAACTGCAACTTGCATGGCCCTTTGGTTAGGAACGGAATTCCTTATTTTGTTACTAAGCTCCTCACAAGCTATTCATGCATCTTTAACAGGTCGACCAAATCCTATATTGTAGTTTCTCTGAAATACTGCCAGTAAAACTTATAAGAAATTTTATTTCCCTTGGCAAGAACTTGTAACAGAAAATGTATTTCAGTCCCTGTATAGTGTGAAAGATTTGTTGGGTAACTTTCAATGTGGGCACGGATTTTTGCAATTACTGATCCTGGAATAACATTTCCAGATGTGTTTTTACCTCGGTTATCAGTCGGGTTTTCAATAAGCTGCAGAAGATGGCTAAGCCTATAGCACTGTTTTGGTGTTCAGCCATATGTTTGAATAAAGACCTTTTTACCTCCCAATGTTTGAATTCCATTGTGTAAAATATGGTACCTTACAGTGAATGCCTTAGGTTTTGAATTTGTTGCAGACTGCGTTGGCCTTAGTCTTTCCACAGGGTCTGTCTGCATTAGTGACTGTAGGTAAACACCCTGTTCAATTTTCGACTGCATATTGTAATGTAGGGCGCGTGTGACTTGGGAGGGTCACGGGGGCTGGTCACACGTCACCGTGCGAACCACGAGTTCTTTTAAGGATACTAGAGTGGGTTTCTAACTAAACACGAATGAAAATGTCCACGGAATATTCAAGGTTTTGACTATTAAAACTAAAACATACATACACACACTGATTAACTCTACATCTAAATTAATTACAACTAAACAAGTAATAAAATAAAATACAAAGAGTCTTAATCAAGTCTGTAGATCAATAAACTAATAGAACACATAAAAATATAAGTAAATTAAATAAACAAATTAACAACTATAAAACACCTAATAACTATTCTAATATTTAAAATAGTCACAAAGAGTTCATCAAAACACTAGTCCGCAATAACAATAAATGTCTACACACCCGTGAATTTGGGCCAACACTTGTCCCGAACACGATACACTGCGATGACCCGCAATGCGCAAACTCCGGTCCGCACACTGGACACGTAGGTTCACTCACTGGACACGCAGGTTCACTCACCTGGACACGCAGTTCCACTCACTGAACATGCCGGTCTACACACTTCACTGTCCACAACTCGGAATGGGGACTCCCGGACTCACTGGTTGAGAACCAAGAACTCAGCACACCTGGCTATCTCTGACCGTGTATATAGAGGGGTGGTCCCAGCTAAGGGTTTGGTATCCTCCACTTATAGAATACTAGGCCACAGTTAAAAGGACCCAGACCCTTCCAGACGTGTGCCCCTTCCTACCCCCTCGAAACCTGTAGTCCTCCAGTCAAGTGAGAAGGCCTACCTGCTAGACAAGGAGGTAGACAGAGCAGGGTATGCAGCCGGGGTAAACAATGAGAGCGTGCCCGTCCCACCGTTAAACACTAATCTCATTACACCATCCCCTCCTTAAGTTTGTTTGTCTCGAACGGATATCTCAATGTCGAGACTCTTCTCCTTGATATGCTGCAAAGCGATCAATGTGCCCAACCTTCATTTTCCCTCTTACTCCCCGTCGTATACGGATGGCCACGTCCTTTATCCGGTTAACTACCTGGTATGGGCCTTCCCATTTTCTCTGTAGCTTTGGTGATATTCCCTTTTTCTTCTGTGGGTTGTACAGCCACACCATATCTCCAGCTGAAAAGTTCCTGTCGTTCGCTTGGAGGTCGTATCGTGTTTTCGTCCGGTCGCTGTTAATCTTGATTCGTGCCCTTGCAAACTGGTGCACTTCTGACCCGAATATTGTGAAGCTGTTCGGTGTGTCCTTGATCAGTTGACTCATCAAGTTTCTCAGGCGGCATATAAAAGCTCACAAGGTAACTGAAGCTCTCGACCAAAGAGCGTCTTTGCAGGGGTCACTCCGGTTGTTTCATGGACAGCTGATCTATAGGACAATAAAAACAAAGGAACTATACTGTCCCAATTATTTTGATTTTCTGAGACGAACATGGACAGATATTGCTCAGGGTTCTGTTCAGTCTCTCAACCATCCCATCCGATTGGGGGTGAAGGGGAGTGGTCCTTGTTTTTTTAATGCCTAGATGATTGGCCATTTCCTGGAATACAGAAGACTCAAAATTACCTCCTTGATCGGAGTGTAGCTTCTAGGGGCACCCAAATCTGCTAAAAACATTCTAATCAAGGCTTTGCTACTGTAATTGCCTCCTGAATTTTAATGGATATTACCTCTGACCACTTTGTGAAATAGTCCATCACAATTAGTAGATATCGATTTCCCTTGTCACTGGAAGTGGGCTGTACTGATGCATTCGGCTTCTTCCCCTAGTCCTAGGTCCTTTCCTTCAAAAACAGACCACATTTCCGGCACCAGCTCTCAACGTCGTCCCTTCAATGTAACCAGTAGAATCGGTCTCTTACTTTCTTGAGTGTTTTGTTTATACCATAATGTCCCCTAGCTGGTGAGGTATGAAGGTCTTCCAGTACGGACTTGACTCAATTCTTTAGCAATACCAACTGGTGTTTCTTGCGCAGACCATCCGAACTTTCCCATGTTCGATAAAGAACGCCATTTTTCATTACGAGGGATTCCACTGAGCCCAATAACTCTTCACTATTGGACTCCGGCCTGACACGTCCTGCCAGTCTGGCTTTAATCCACCTTCTTTCCATTCTATTAGTGGACATATGGAGTCGTCTTTCATCTGATCTTCTCTTAGACATTCATCACCCCAGAATTTTTGTCCAGTGTCTGCGACGTCCTCTTGCAATCCAGTACGTCTTATCATTGGTTGTCCTTCCTCGAATTTGTTTTCTTCTCGTCGCTGGCAATGCTGGTAGCCGTGTTCCTCGTATGGTCTCCTGGATAACGCTTTGGCGTTTCCATGACTATGTCCAGGCCGATGTTGGACCAAGAAGTCGTACTCCTGGAGTTTTGTGTCCAACGTCCATCTGTCCTTCAGGTTTCTTAAAACTCAACAACCAGTGGAGAGCGGCATGTTCGGTCCTTATGGGGAATTGCCTTCCATACAAATAGTATTATAAGTGATCCACAGCTTTGATGTTTGCCAGCAACTCACATCTGGTTACACAGTAGTTTCTTTCAGGCTTCAGCAGCACTTTACTGCAGTATTCTATTACCCTCTCAGTGCCATTTTGTACCTGAGAAAGGACCGCTCCGATTCCAACGTCACTGGCATCAGTGTCCAATATAAACTTACCATCTTCTTCAGGGAATGCTAAAATCGTTGGTGAGGATAAGGCGCATTTATAGTGCTGAAGGCTATGTCACATTCTGGGGTCCAATTAAATCTCCGTGTGGTCTCCGTAAGCTGGTGAAGAGGCTTAGCAATATTGGCAAATCCTGGTACAAATCGACGGTAGTAGGTACATAGTCCTAAGAAGCTTCGTACTTTGGTTAGACGCCTTGATTTAAGCAGTTTCGGATACATTCTGTCTTCTCTAAATCTGTTCCCACCTCTTTTGCAGTAATTACGTGTCCAAGGAATTTAACCTTCCGTCTGAATAGATTGCACTTCTTTGGAACGAGCTTGAGGTTGGCATCTGCTATCTTCTAAAGCACGGTTCTCAAACGCTCTAAATGTTCTTCGAACGTACTCCCAGTTATTACGATATCATCAAGATAAACTTGGCCTTTTTCTAGAAGGATAATACGTTCCATGAGGCGTTCAAACGTAGCCGGTGCATTACAAAGACCAAATGGCATCACCTTAAATTGCCAATTACCCTTTCCGTAGATTGAGAAGGCTGTTTTCTCGCGGTCAGCTGGATCGGACTCGCATTACCAGTAGCCACTCTTCATATCCAATGTTGTGAACCACTGGGCCCCTGCCAATGCGTTCAAGGTATCGTCTATTCGAGGTAAGGGGTAGGAGTCCTCTTTTTTGACATAATTAAGGCGGCGGTAATCTACACAGAACCACGTGGAGCCGTACTTCTTCTTGACAAGAACTACAGGAGATGACCATGGTCCAGAAGCTGGCTCTATCGCATCGTGCTCCCTCATCTCCTTTAGCATTTCCTCAACCTCAACACTCGTAGACATGGGTAGGTGTCTTGGAGGTTGTTTGATAGGTGACGCATCTCCCATGTCATTCTTGTGGCAAATCACGTTAGTTCTGCCCAAATCACTAGGTTCGTAGGAAAACGCAGATTTATTCTCTATTAAAAGCTGGACTACTCCTTTTTCTTGAGAAGCGTCTAATTTCTCTGAAGCGCGCTCAGCCAGCTCTTGTAAGGGCTTAGATAGATCGCTTATGGTGGGAGTTTTTTTTATCGGTCGAACTTCCACTCAACATTATTTGGGATACTTGGTAACATCTCCCAACGATAGTTCCTTTACCCGCCTCGGTGGCGTGGTTGGCTAACGCGCTAGTCGTGTTGAGCTCGACCGCCGAGGACGGGGAGATCGAGGTTCGAATCTCGGTTGGGTGAACCGGGGGTGGTTTTTCCTAAATGGTTTTCCACTCTCCCTCCACGCAAATGCGGGTTCACTTCCTCTAAAAAATTCAACCCTCCCAATTCCTAATCTATTAGCGTAATTAGTACTTAAGCGTATAATCCGAACGGGTATTAAGACGCGGTGCTAAATATTATTATTATTATGATAGTTCCTTTCTTGATTTCCCATAGCTTGTCAGATAGGTTTATCATCCTGACTGGAATTATCTCTTATTGTTGCTTGAAAAAAGTGTTCTTGTCGTTATTACACTTAATGGCAGCTTGCTAGTACCGTTTTCTGAATCCACTAGTCCAAAGTACCGACCATAATCTTCCATACACTTTGCTGGAACGAGGACTTCACTGTTTGCAGGAAGAATGGTCGTTTGCTTACAGGCCATTGGGAAATTATCCGGAGAAGTCACACACCGCCGAGATAAAATTTCAACCTCTACGTCAGGTGTTCTTATAACCTCCGAACCTAAATCAATGCAACAGCCAAATTTGCGCAGGAAGTCCAAACGAAGAATACACTCGTCTTCAATGTTGGCAACGTACACAAGATGTTCTACTTGCAAGCTTCCTAAATTAAATTTCATTTGTGCCTTTGCCAAAACTGGTGCAGAATCGCCCGTTACCGTCCTTATTACACATCTTCGAAGAGTGTAATTTGTTCGTTGTTCCCGATGAAATGACTCGGTGAAATCAGGTCGGACCAATGTGACGTTGGCACCCGTGTCCACAACCATCCGGCATGCTGTTCCATCCAGCATTCCTTCCACCAACAGAGCGTCGTCTTCACTTCCGAGCGATTGCACATCGAAAATAACCGTGGGAACATTTTGCGTGGAGTCAGCTGGTATTCGCTCCTTAAGACTAGCTTTCAGTAGTTTTCCGGGTGATTCTTGTTACAGCAGTCACTTTTCTCACCGATCCTCTTTTCTCTACACTGGGAGTGGAGATATCCAACTTTATTACAGTTCCAACATTCAAATTGGGTCGTCTTACTAGAATCGGGACCACGCGGAGCGTTCTGAACCTTATAATAAGATTTAACTTATTTTACTATATTTTTAGTTTATCCAGGAAGTGTTGCTGATCCAAACTTATTCCGACGCCCACATCTCCTTCCTCCAAATGTGCGTTTAGTACCACACGCCGCGTGGCCCTTGCAGCAGCTTTAGCCGAATCCACTTCCAACGCTCTGGCCAAGGCTTCTCGCATTGTTCGAAGACCTGAAACTTTGACCGTCTGTTGAACTTCACTGTCTAAAATGGCGTCCAGGAACGCACCAACGGCGATGACGTCACGTGTATCAGCAGGACAAACCTTCAAGGGCCAGCTGGGACAATCTCTCAACATCAGCTGCCAGTTCCGCCAGGGACTCGCTGGGTCTTTAAACTCTGTTTTTCAACTGGGTATGGTAAAGATGCCGAAGGTGTTTGTTACAAAATGTAGCTCATCCAATCGTGTGGGCTCCGAGAGGTTTTGTAATACCGCCAAAGCAGGCCCCCGAAGCATTGCTGCTAAATACTTGGCTTTTTTATGTCATCTTCCAGCCGTTAATTTTGGCCACAATTTCAAATTGTGTTTGATACTCACGCCAAGTACCTTGTACATCATATGGAGATGGTTTAACCACGGTACGAGATCCTTCCAAGACACTAAGCTCGGAACAGCATGGAAGTTGAACGACATTACCCCCACTTGTATTTGGCAAGCTGCTGAAACGCTGGTTCAGTTCTTCTCGTAGTCGTCCAAATATAATTTCCATTTCGCTATTGACAGAGACCATTTCTCTTTGCAACGACGTAAATTTACCCTCAATATTTGAAATCTCTGCTTTTAATTCTTCTTCCATTGCGTTCAACGATGTCGTTTGTTCCGCCATCTTGTTGTTTAAAGATGTAGTTTGTGACGCGATTTGGTCCAGCCTGTTGTTTTGCTCTGACATGGCTTGAATAAAAGCTGTTAAACCCTAGATATATGCGGCCATTTTTCTCGTTATCATTAAGCAAACCCTCCACCAATATCCCATTTCTGACACCAATGTAACGTAGGGCGCGTGTGACCTGGGAGGATCACGGGGGCTGGTCACACGTCACCGTGCGAACCACGAGTTCTTTTAAGGATACTGGAGTGGGTTGCTAATTAAACACGAATGAAAATGCCCACGGAATATTCAAGGTTTTGACTATTAAAACTAAAACATACATACACTCACTGATTAACTGTACATCAAAATTAATTACAACTAAACAAGTAATAAAATAAAATAAAAAGAGTCTTAATCAAGTCTGTAGATTAATAAACTAATAGAACACATAAAAATATCAGTAAATTAAATAAACAAATTAACTATAAAACACCTAATAACTATTCAAATATTTAAAAACAGTAACAAAAATGTTCAATAAAACATTAGTCCGCAGTAACAATAAATGTCTACATCACCCGTGAACTTAGGCCTACACTTGTCCAAAACACGATACACTGCAATGACCCGCAATGCACAAACTCCGGTCCACACACTGGACAAGCCGGTCCACTCGCTGGACACGCAGGTCCACTCACTGGACACGCCGGTCCACTCGCTGGACACGCAGGTCCACTCACTAGACAAGCCGGTCCACTCGCTGGACACGCAGGTCCACTCACTGGACACGCACATCCACTCTCTGGACACGCAAGTTCACTCATTGGACACGCCAGTCCACACACTAGACTCGCTGGTCCACTCCCGGACTCACTGGTTGAGAGCTAAGAGCTAAGCACACCCGGCTATCGCTGACCATGTATGTATAGGGGTGGTCCCAGCTAAGGGTCTGGAATCCTCCACTTCTAGAATACTAGGCCAGAATTAAAAGGACCCAGACGTGTGCCCCCTGTCCCCTCTAATCCCCCAGTCAAGTGAGAAGGCCTACCTGCTAGACAAGGAGGGAGACAGAGCAGGGAGTGCAGCCAGGGTAAACAATGAGAGCGCGCCCGTCCCACCGTTAAACACTAATATCATTACAATATTATGGAACATAGCGAAAATGTCAACCATATGATCACCAGTAAAACTTTGTAGGTATGACTGCTTGCATTTGTAATGGTTAGTAAAACAAAGGAAATTAAAATATTGAATAATAGACAAGGTGGGGATTTATTTTAATATTAGAGATAGATATTTGTTAACAATTTTTTATATTTGAATAAAGTAATGTTTTATTTGAGATATACAATGTCAATTATAACCTTAAAAAAAGAAATTAAACTGAAAAATAGTTTTTTGTTTAACTTATTTAATTTTTTAAGTTAAAATTGACATTGCACATTAATTTAAAGAAAATTTATAGTGAATGTAAATATATATATATGGGTAAGCAGAATTTACTTATATATATACAACGTGTTTCTAAAACATTGCATCAAACTTTGGCAGGATACTCCTTGGGTGAAATTAGAATAATTCTCATAAGCAACCTAGGGTCCATCTTCAATATTAAGGGTGGTATAAACCCCTAAAGACAGAGCTAAAAACGACTGTTGTGTGAAATATTATGAAAACTGCTTAGGGTATTACAACGAATCTTTGTTTACTACTTATTGAAACCTTGATCATTAATAAACTAAATGTGCTGTTACCGTTACCACACCCCCATCATGTAAAAAAGGGGGGGTTGTAACACATTTTTTCTAAAATAAAATATGTCAGAGTAAGTATTACCAATTTTTACTTAAGATTACAAAACAGGGAATCAAAATTAACAAAAAAGGTGTCTTGGAGAAACTGTCTATCTTTCCCCGTTTCTGAGATAATCACACAAGTTTGAGATCAGAATCAAGTGCAAATGCCTGCCAGGTAGGCAGACAGAATCGCAGTTTTATTTCGCAATGCAGTCGTTTAACCATTTTTACCGGCACGTGTGACTATGTATCACGTACATTTGGTAAACAAGGCTGATTTGTGTGCTATGATGGAGAAACTCTGATACTTTTCCTTCTTCATAAGCTCCGATGTGTTGCTATTTATTACATTAGTGAGTTTTGCTTACACAGTTCACACTTGGGTATGATTTTATTCATTACATTCACTGGAATATTGAAAGCTACATTAAGAAATACAAATTGTAGTTATTACATGTTTTTGTTCCTAGCTTCAAAAGCAGATTCATAGCAAGTGTTCAAAATGGTGTCCCCTAACGTTATTTCAATAATTGAGGCGACGTATCAATGACTGGCGTACTCTTTCGAAAACACGTGGAGTTTCTTGAACCTTATCACACGCAGCAACTATCCTGGCTAACAGGTCTTCCTCAGATTCAACAGCTGTCTCGTACACCAAAGCTTTGACAAAGCCCCACAGAAAGAAGTCTAACGGATTTAGGTCAGGAGAGCGTGGTGGTCACGCAACAGGCCCACCTCTTCCTATCCATCGGGCAGGAAATGCAGTGTTGAGGTAGTCACGCACAGCTCTTGTGAAATGAGGTGGGGCACCGTCATGTTGTAGCCACATGCGTTGTCTAACGGAGAGCGGTACATTCTCGAGGAATTGTGGCAATGCAAATTTCAGAAATTGGTAGTAGATGTGGCCAGTCAAACGTCGTGGCATCAGGTAAGGGCCAATGAGATTGTTACCCACAATGCCTGCCCAGATGTTGACAGAAAATCTATGCTGGTTGCCCATGATGATAGTTGCATGAGGGTTCACGTCATTCCAAATGTGACTATTTGTACTATTAAAATAGCCGTCTCTGGTGAATGTTGCCTCATCGGAAAACAATATTATAGTGGAGAAATCAGGAACCACTCCGCAATGCTGCAGAAACCAGTCGGAGAATTCATGTCGAGGAGCATAATCTGCTGGCCCCAATGCCTGCACCTTGTGCATGTGGTACGGATGCACCAGCTGATCATGCATGACACGCCACACTGTGGAATTGGACACATTCGTTTGATGCGCAATGGCACGTGTGCTTGTTGACGCGTTATCATCCACATAATTCAGTACCTCTTCTTCGACCATTGGAGTGCGAACATTCCTCGGGTGACCAGCTCCCCCTCGTAGCTGAAATGTACCTGTTTCACGAAGTCGCTGAGTGACATCGGTGAAGGTCCGGTGATAAGGTTGACGTCGCGCAGGATATCTATCGTGGTACAACCAACCGTGCAGCTGCTCTTGCGTTTCCTCTAGCTTCACCGTACAGCATGACCATGTCTGTCATTTCTGCGTTTGTGTACTTTGCCATTTGACTAGTAATACGCGCAACATGCAGTGAGGTCGTGTGGACTGATGCAGTCTGCTCGTGGAGGGAGGGGAAGATAGTGATAATAAGAGTGGGGGAAAGGAGGGGGTGAAGCAACACAGCTTTATTGGCTCCCTACCTGGCAGGAATTAACACTTGTCTTTGAAATTAAACATGCATGATTATCTCAGAAACGGAGAAAGCTAGACAGTTTCTCCAAGACACCTTTTTTGTTAATTTTGATTCCCTGTTTTGTAATCTTAAGTAAAAATTGGTAATACTTACTCTGACATATTTTATTTTAGAAAAAATGTGTTACAACCCCCCCTTTTTTACATGATAGGGGTGGGTAACGGTAACAGCACATTTAGTTTATTAATGATCAAGGTTTCAATAAGTAGTAAACAAAGATTCGTTGTAATACCCTAAGCAGTTTTCATAATATTTCACACAACAGTCGTTTTTAGCTCTATCTTTAGGGGTGTATACCACCCTTAATATTGAAGATGGACCCTAGGTTGCTTATGAGAATTATTCTAATTTCACCCAAGGAGTATCCTGCCAGAGTTTGATGCAATGTTTTAGAAACACGTTGTATATATAAGTATATAAGTAAATTCTGCTTACCCACTAATGGTCCGTCTACATCCAACATACCCGTTTGTCGGACTATCAATTACGCAATTGCAAACGCACTTGTAATTACGCTTTTCTTAAATACTAAATAGACTGTCTACAATGAGAAGTCGCAAGACATAATTTCAACCAATAGAAACAAACAGCAAAGATGACCATAAAATTTAAATTCATATTTATATTTTCAAATAAGAAATAAATATTTAAAAAACTAAATATATATGATTTTAATTGAAAATCCTGTATTCATTTCTTTACATTTCCAAGAGCTGTTATCATAGACCAAATAACTTCGTATTATTTGATTTTAGTAGTCCATCCATATTTGTTTTTTATCGGCTAACCGCAAGACAACGCAACTACATAAACGCAAGAGATGGACAATGTTTATCTCCCCTCGACAAACGGGTCCGACAGTTCCAATGTACGATTGTGTTTGCGTAAGCTACTGTAGGCAGACAAAGTTACGTTATTGCGCGGTTGCGAGTCCGACAAGCGGGTGCGTTTGGTAGACTGCTGAACCAGGAGTTTTAGCGGGAACTATTTTCCCAGTCCAGTTTGTATGCTTTTTGACACTGACTTTGGCCTTTTTTTTTATCACATTTCTTTTGTATTTATCAGAATTGATAACATCTTTATTTCGTTTTCCACGATCATGATCGTCCACTTCACCTGAACTACTCATTTTAATAAAGTTCGGAAAGAACAATAAACCACTTCTGTGAAACCGTTAATAATCACAACACAGCTGATAAAATAGCATAGATAAAGAAAACAATCAGTGGTTTTTATATTAGACGGTATGAACACTAGCGCTATATTTATGGTGGCCGGCGAAATTAACTACAGAAAAGAAACAACTCCAGGACTTGTTCCCTGTATGCGGTAACGTCATTTTTAAAGTGACATCACACAATTATATTTAACAGCAAATGTTTCCTTTATGCAGTAAACAATGCGTCTATCTATAGAGATTATGAATAGGCCATGTGAAAAACTCAATGAACTTACATCGGTTTATCAAGAAGAAACTTTGCGACCAGGGTCAAGGAACACAACATCCATGCACCCTAGATACCACTACCACAGAATGACTTCCTCTCATTGGGTAGTTGTGATGACATTTCTCCACCCTGTTCTACATAGTCGTATCTTGTTTTCAAACTCTCATGCATGGTTAAGTACATATTAGTTTGGTTACAATAATTGTCTCTTTCACACGTGACAATGGAGAATATAGACTGGCATCCTAATTTTTAGCATTTCCTGTCCATACAACTTGTTTCATCAACGATCCCAGATGAAGGGTATACAAACATTAGAAATTACTATTTATTCAACTTATTTCAAGACTAAAAAGGTAAGTTTTGATTTCTTAAAACTACTGACCCAATCCAGACCAATACGTTTGAGGATTGAAAATAAAGCACTTATTATAAAAATAAGATTCACCTCCCTGAGACTGACTCGATCTAAGTATTCACTTGATGTTAGAACAGGCGCACTAATGCAGATTATTTGAAGTTCAATCTTAATAAAATATAAAGTTCATATTTTTTAAACGTAACTTATGTTTTAAGCACCATACATATTTTCCGAGCTAACAAATACCAACATCTTGAGATGTTGTAACTCTTATTTATATCTCATTTGAATGCATTTTGGATTTTTCTATGCAGGTAAATTATTGTAATGTATTTCTACATTATTACCTTATTTATCCATAACTTAATTATTTAGTCATTAAAACTGTAATGTATACACATTGAAATTACCTATTCCAAAGAATCTTTGTGGATGAATTTTGATCTATTTTTCCTTTGTGGTAGACACAAGACTTATATAATATGTCATTGGAAGGGAAAAACAAATTCTATAAATAAATAGTTACTATATTTTGAAAAGGTGTATATTGTCTAATATATATTATTTGTAAAGTTGTACACAACTCTCAACTAAAAGTCTATTCAAGCGAACTCCGATGAAAACATGTGTTGCTCATCAAGCTTTAACCACAGCCTTGCCTGTGTTATCACCCCTCAGCATGCCGATGAACGCCTGAGGCATCTTGTCGAACCCACTGGTTACACTTTCATGGTATTTCACTTTCCCCTGAAACAAATAAAACAAAACATTATTTTAACATAACATTGAGCAGATATGCCACTCCAATTCAATAAATTATCACGTGACCAGAGTCATAGTAAAATGGTTCTAATATACTCAGTGCCAGTTTGGAGGATATTTGTTCATTATTCTAATTCAACTGCAGATAATATATAACCAGACCTCTGACTATTGTAGTAGTAATATCAAAGTTAAAATAAATGTTTATCAATAATTGTATATATATATACTTTGAGAAGTATATATATATTACTTTGAGAAGTATATATATATATATATACTTTGAGAAGTATATATATATATACTTTGAGAAGTATATATATATATACTTTGAGAAGTATTATTTTGTTTTATAAGATTAGAATTTATATTTAAGATTCAAAATCTAGATATTTTAAAATGCAGGCTATTTCTAACTAATACTAATGTTTGTGCATCAGAGATGTGTGGTTATGCTGTGTATGTTGTAATAGATTTAAATTTTATAAGCCTATGTAAGTTACTCATGTTTAAATTTTCGAATTTGTATTAACTTACTCTATTGATATAGTTAACAAACTTATCTTTGTTGATTTTTATTATTTATAAAGCATACAATTAAAAAGAAAACAGATTACCTCTTTAATCCATTGTAAATTTTGCTTGATACCTTCAAACAAACGGTCTGACCATCTGGTCACTAGAAAACCTTCCATTTTAAGTTGTTTGAACACCATAGATGGCTGAAGAATGGGGGCTAAACAAAAAACAGTCATTATCGCAGATACCAAAGAAATATATTAACAAATTGACCATAAATTAAATGTGCATGTACCTCTAGCTAACTTGGAGGGGTCATCATTGTATGCAGAAATGGATCCACACACAGAAATTCTCCCGAACTGTTTCATTTGATGAATAATGGCACTGCTCATTTCCCCACCAACCTAGGAACACAAACCAATCCCATCAGAGTAAACAGCAACAAGTGATTACAAAGGGCTCCTAGCACCTGGGACCTGTCTAAAGTTACTCTCGGCTAAAGCTGAGGCCAGATTTATTGATTAGAGAGATCAATGAGCCATGTACACTGTTTATTATGAAAGTCAACACACCTTTTGTTAGAATACATTTGCCAAGTGGTTTGGTGGCCATGGAGACTAAACAGAGAGTTTGGTGACCATGGAGACTAAACAGAGAGAGTTTGGTGACCATGGAGACTAAACAGGAAGAGTTTGGTGACCATGGAGACTAAACAGGAAGAGTTT
>JAVRXN010000013.1:50784613-50820888 GCA_033556935.1 Timema podura | reverse complement strand
CCTAATGATTATATCAATCAGCCCACCAGGGCGTTAAAGAAAATCTGTAAATATTAATTGTTCTGTGTATGTTTGTTTTCGAGAGCCCTACGGGGCTGGTGTTAACGTTTTTGTCATTCTGTTTCCTGTCATTTCATGTAAAAATTTAGATGTTAAGAATAAAATAAACGCCTACAAACAAACAAACGAGTGAGTTCTCGTCCTTGGCGATATTTCTACACTATCACCACTGCCACCACTAATTACCAAGACTCAGAGATTATCATCGACCATCATCTAGCCAGCATTGCTTGTCTTTGACAAAGAATGGAGAAAACCTAGCTCTACTCTTAGCATCCCTATAGTAATTAAATCAAAATTGTGTGTCGACGATAAATTTAATTTCTTCCTTAACGATTCAATAGTGAAATAAATATATATTTTAAGTTTTCTTTTATTTGAATGCAGTTAGCGGCTTAGCACATAGCTGTAAGACTATTGTATATTAAATTAACTTAAGAATTTATGGAAAACCTCTTCACCGTCAAAACAGGGGTCAACACACGGTGCATACCTTTTGAGGCTGGGAATCTTTGTATGTGTAGATTTACAAAAAATAAAATATTTTTTAAATAAGATCAGTTGGCAGGCCTAATAAAGAATTATAATTCTGATCTGGACGTCCCTGCATTTGAACGCCAATTCCAAAATAACTTGCTGAAGAGAGATATAGCAGTCGCCATTGTAAAGTGCCCAAGGTTTCCCTTGAAACAAAAGTTCTCACAAATGATTGACTTAGTTTCTGTTTTAGTGACAATCGTTTATTCTCCCTTTTAATGATAGCTTATACCTGCATAATATAATATTATATTGGTACATTTTAAAGATTCTTCCTGATACCACACGCATTTTTTTGTTTCAGGAAATCAATCGAGTCGAGTTGGAGTTAAAATATTGGTTCGAGTGCGAGTCTAAAGTAACACAAATTTCGTCTGGTTAAGAAAAAGCAAACAATGTTGAAAGTTTTGTTGACTGTGACCCTCACGTACTCATACTTGTGTATCGTGAGAGGCAATTACTACCATGATAATCCCAAGATCCGTCAAGTCCCTGCAGTTGGGGAACCGGGACAGCCGCTAATCCTGACTCCACTCATAGAAGCCGGGGACATCCAACAAGCTAGGGATGCATCACGTGTAGGATCCCTAGATCAAACTCTAGATCTAGAGAGCTACTCAGGATTTTTCACTGTGGACAAAAAATATGACTCCAACATGTTTTTTTGGTACTTTCCGGCTGAGGTTTGTGAATGATCTAACTTACTCATTACTAACATTTTAAACTCATATTATTTAAATATGTTTTTGTTTATTTGCATTTTGTCGCTGCCCCAGTCCTTACCCCGTGGACAATTTGTCAGGATGGTCGTTGAGCAGGGAGAAATTGTCGAAGTGACCATTGAAAAATAGTTAACCTGGAGTTTTATTGAATTTACTGTAAACTATAGTACATGATGTAATCTAGTATGTCATAATTGGTTACCTCTTAAAGAGTAATTAGCCCAAGTCAACCATTTCCCAAAAGTCGTTCTGTTTGCTTTCATCGGTGAATCTAAACTGAAATCGGACTGGAGCAAGATGCCCCCAGCCTCTACTGAACTAGTTTCAATCCTTCTTAAGGTTTTAAAAGTACGTCCTAGTTCCAATTATTTTTGCTTAGTTCCACGCCAATGTTGTGTGACTTTATAATAAATTGAACTTATAGTAATAACATCTTTGCTATATTATTACGAACTGTTTGTGTTTGGCTGTTCGACTCAAACTTGCAACACAAAGAAGAATCACGTGTCTGTTAAATAACATTGATATTGCCTAAATGTTACTAGACACATCACTTCCCCTAATTTTTTAAATTTCAAAAACACTTTTTCAAGACACTTAATCAAAAATATTATTTGACCACTTTATTGAATATTAGGGGAAGGGTGGGTAAGGCGGCCCAGGTGGGCAAAGTGGCCCTACGATGATTTCCTTCTTGGCTACTGCTGAAATCTGTTGGAAATGTTAGTAAATTATATACCATCAGTACTGCCATTACCTCTAGAAGTGAAAGACGTGTTGTGTATTTGTTCTGGTAATACTGAATGTAAGGTAAGCACAAATAATGATTTAAATTTTAATGCAATTATATTTAGTAGTAAATGGGATTGCCATCAAGTACTATTTATTTCAGAGTGAATGGATCGACGATTAGCTTAGACCCATGTCATGTAAAAGAGTTTTTACAATATGGCGTCGCACTGGGATACTTTGCCAGAGAGTTTCACTTGAATGTCAGTTCAACATTATTGCGTGGATCACACTAAAATATTGATATTTAAGAGTTGATTTTTTATTTTAAAATCAACTCCCCTACTAAAAATTAGTTGCTCACATGAGAAAGGTGTGATTAGAGCGGTCATCATTGTTGATAGGGGGGGGGGGTGTTAGGAGAAGTAATTTCATTATCAACATAAATAATAATTGTGGGAGGATGGAGATTTAATAGTACAGTAGTTAGAATATTTGCAACGATTTTATTTGCCTTATTTATTAGTCTATTAATATTATTACTAGGCTACTGTAGTTTTGTGATATTTCTGGCTACCGCACTCCTTTGGGGTCGTCCATAAACCACGTAATGCTTTGAGGGGGTAGAGGGAGATCTAATGTCTATATGCTGTTACATGGGGGGAAGGTGGGGTACATCAAAGTGTTACGTAGCACAGATCTTATACTCAAATTCTAATGTTCAAAAATAATATTATTGTTCATGTTTTCAACTTTGATAAACATACTTATAGATAACTTCCTAATATCTGTGGCGTTGAAAATGCAAGTTTAGCACTTACTTTTTGTCCATCAATATTTCGAATGCATTTAGGTGTTATTGTCTGCCCAAGACTATGAACGCCAAGCACATTCTAAAACACATATTTTCATGCGCATGACAGTGACATGTTTATACTCACAGGCACTTGTTAGATTTGTCCAAACTACTGAGCCCCTTCCCCCTGCGGGACGAGGTTTAGAATAGTCCCGCAGTAACCCCTACTTGTCGTAAGAGGCGACTAAAAGGGCAGGCTTCTGTGCAGGACGTATCTAGTGCAGGAAAAACCTATCCTAAATCTATCCTTTCACCTACTTTTTCTTCCTTTCCTTTCACTCTTTTTTTAATTCTTCTCCCTTCTCTTTCTCTCTCCTTACCTCTTTCTTCCCTTCCCCTGCCGTTCAGTCCTGCACAGAGACTTCTTGCCCCTCCGTTGACGACCTTGTCATCTAACATGGCTTTCCTTGGACGATTATTGGATACCACTGCTTTGAGCTCCTGAGTGAAAGTGCGCCGGTTGTAATACCATAGTAGAAGGGCCTTAAGGATGACAATAACCGGTTACCCTACTTTGAGAAAAGACCGGTTGCGTTCACGAGGGCCCGGACGTAAAATTGGCGCTTTCCTACACCCACTTGCTGCGACGACCTCTCTCTCGGCGATCCTCTATGCGAAGGTTGTCATGTCTAGCGTCGTATGGGGCCTCTCGTCGGAAAAGTTAACAGGGCCATATGTGGTAGAACCAACATGGATCACCCTGGGTCTACGATCCGAGTATTGTGTAGGTTGTCCCCAAATACGGCATGGCCGATCACCTTGTCACCGCTGGCACCTTACTGCCAAATTCTGCTGGCACCTCACTGCCCGGCCCCTCACAGGGCCGTAATAATGATATAAGACGGAAACGGGTAAGGCCATCCAGCCCTCTATTGGAAAAAATCCAGGAAGTGGTGAGGCCTCAGCCCCGCTTTCTGGTAATGTCTCGAGTGGATGAAAGTGAGAACCTCAGACGTGTCAGCCCATTTATCCTCGAAAGAGTGATAAGTGGAGCTGCAGAGTCTGGAGTTTCAATTAGAAAACTGCGTGATGGCAAAATAATGATACAGACTGACAATGACATCCAGACTGCTAAAATAATGGCACTAACTGAGATACCGTTGAGCCCCTCAAACCATTTAAAGGTGAAGGTGGAACCTCATAGGTTCCTCAATGTTTGCAAGGGAGTGGTCACTTGCTATGACCTCGACTGCGTGAGCATTGAGGATATCTGTGAGGAGCTTTCCCCTCAACATGTCACCGAAGTATATAGAATCACCACCAAAAGGAATGATGTAGTAAAGAAAACCGACACGTATATATTAACGTTTGCGACTCCTACTCTACCAAAGGAGGTCCGAGCTGGCTTCCACGTGCTTAGAGTCCAGCCGTATGTCCCCAACCCTCGGTGCTGTTTTCAGTGCCAGGGATTTGGGCATACGAAGCTGCGATGCCGTGGTAAGCCAACCTGTGCAGATTGTGGACGAGAGGCTCACGACACACCGTGAGAGTCTCCTAAATTCTGCGTAAATTGCAAGGGTCCACATTCTGCTTGGTCTCGGTCCTGTCCGAACTGGAAGCTGGAGAAAAGAATCCTGGAGATCCAAACAGAAAAGAAGATCCCCTATGCCCAGGCCCGCAAAGAGTATAATTCTTTACAAGCTCCGGTATTTCAGACTTCCTACAGTCAAATTGTGACCCAAAATATAAATTGTCCTAACTGTCATTGTGAAGTTAATATCTCAAATACTTCTTCACGACCCGTGACATTGGTCTCTGCTCGAGACACTTATACTCATACATCTCACCCAACTATGTCGCCGAAATTATTACGGGAGGCGACGCCTCCAAAGAGGCCCCCTCCACCACCTGTATCACCTAGGAGTCCTCCTCGGGGCCCACCGCCGAGCCCTCTTCGGGGCCATCCCCCGAGCCCTCCTCGGTGTACACCCCCGAGCCCTACTCGGGGAACACCCCCGAGCCCTCCTCGGGGCCAAAAACTACGTGCGGCCGGTGTAGAGCCACTCAATCCCGCCTCTGTAACTTCAGAGGTTGGAATGAGTGGCGGTACAGGCGAGGCCGCAAAGGCGATTCCCACTGGTGCCTTAAGGAAGGACCAGCGAGGGACCGCCGAAAAAACTAATATAAATAAAGCGCCGAAGGCCTTAACAAAGCCTTCGCGCAAAGACCCAACGACCCTGTCTCTCCAGGATAAATCAAAACCTCTCCTGAAGCGGGAGGTCCAGGAGAGACTGGGAAAAGCAAGAGGGCCAAAAAAGGGCCTCAATCAATTTTTATTTTTAAAAGATAACGTTATGGATTGCGAGGATTATTAAACTTTATATTTATAAATAATGTCGCTACTACAATGGAATTGTAGGGGTTTCTTTGCTCGTGTAGAAGAAATTAAACAAATAATATCGTCCCTGCATCCCCCCATCTTTTGTTTGCAGGAGACCCACTTCCGCACAACTGACAACCCGAAGCTTCGTGGGTATGATATATATCGTACCGACAAGCCATTCTTTGATCGGGCTAGCGGAGGTGTGGCTATATTCGCACGAAGCAACATATATCATAAACATATTAATATCGTCTCTGAACTCCAAGAGATCGCTGTCCGAATCTCCCTTGCTATGGAAGTGACAGTATGCAGCATCTACCTCCCACCAGATGAGCGCGTTTCAAAGAGGACTCTAGAGGCCCTCTTTATACAACTTCCCGCCCCTTACATCATCTTGGGAGATTTTAATGCGCATAACCTGGTGTGGGGGTCTAATTTTACAGACGCCCGTGGGAGGATGGTAGAGGATATTCTTGTCTCGGGCAACCTGGTGTTAATGAACACCGGGACCCAGACACACTTCTCCACCTTTAATGGTGTATCCTCTGCCATCGACCTAACTTTATGTAGCCCCGGGATCGCTGCTCACTTCCTTTGGGAGGTTCACTCGGACCTATGTGGCAGCGATCATTTTCCAATTCTGGTTTCACCACTTCAAGATCCTCCCAGTACAGCACGGCTACCCCAGTGGGTTATCAAACGTGCTGACTGGGATAAATTCCGCGAGCTCGCCGTATTTGATGAACCCCATTCTCATGACGTCGATGTTAGGGTTGGGCGTTTTACTTCGATGGTAATAGCAGCTGCGAGGGATTCCATTCCTAAATCCTCGCCTTATCCGCGCCACCGTCTAGTTCCCTGGTGGAACGAGGAATGTCGGTTGGCTATTTCTGACCGTCGAAGGGCCCTACGTCTCTTCAATCGGCGTCCTACCTTGGATAATCTAGAATCATTCCGGATTCTACGTGCTCGAGCTCGCCGTATCATTCGTGAAAGCAGAAGAGAGTCTTGGAGACAATTTATTTCTACCCTTACTATTTCCACTCCCACAACTAAGGTTTGGGACAATATTCGTAAATTACGTAGTAGCAAAAATACCAGTAATAATATACCTGCCCTCATGTCAAACGGTACGCTTGTCTCCTCCCCTGTGGAGGTCATCAATATATTGGGCTCTATGTTCACCGCTATTTCTAGCACTGCAAGCTACTCTAATGAGTTTGCAGCGCTTAAGCGGAACATAGAGCGCCATTCTATTGACTTTGGTCAGAGCCGGGGGGAGGATTATAACTCCCCCTTTACCTTAGATGAACTGAAGTATGCTCTGTCCCAGGCGGGTAAAACAGCTTCTGGCCCCGACGAAATTCATAACGATATGTTGCGCCAATTGCCCCTGCTGGATGGGCATATCTGTTGGATCTCTACAATAGTGTTTGGGAATCTCATCAATTCCCATCACTATGGAGGCAAGCAACCGTTATACCAATACATAAAAGTGGCAAAGATAAATTAGAACCAACTAGTTATAGACCGATAGCCTTAACTAGTTGTGTATGCAAAATATTAGAAAAAATGATAAATAAACGATTAATATGGTATTTAGAATCCCGCAATCTGCTATCAAATATTCAATGTGGTTTTCGCCGTAATCGATCCACGGTGGATCATCTCGTCCGTCTCGAGACGGCGGTTCGTGACGCCTTTCTCCACAAACAACATCTTTTGGCAGTTTTCTTTGATTTGGAGAAGGCTTACGATACCACGTGGCGGTACGGCATTTTAAAAACCCTTTTTAATTGGGGGTTCCGAGGGAACCTCCCTGTTTTTATATTCTAATTTTATGTCAGATAGACACTTCCGGGTAAGGTTAAACAACACCTTATCCGATGATTTTATTCAAGAAAATGGGGTGCGTCAGGGCAGTACTCTAAGCTGTACGTTGTTCGCCATCGCAATAAATGGCATTGTGGACAACGTGCGGCTACCTGTCCGTTCATGCCTTTTTGTGGATGACTACGCAATTTATTGCAGTTCGTCGAGTCTCCACAGGGCTGAACGGCAGATACAACTCTCTGTAAACAATCTGTGGTCGTGGGCATCGCGTAATGGCTTTCGCTTCTCTGCAGCCAAGACGACGGTCGTCCACTTCCACAGATTACGTGGAATACAACCTGTCCCCAGTATTTTAATGAACCACGTTGTTTTACCAGTCTCAGAGACCGTAAGGTTTCTGGGACTTTTATTTGATTTTAAATTAACTTGGATCCCTCACATCAAAGACCTGAAAGCGAGGTGTATAAAAGCACTCAACCTGCTCAAAGTGGTTAGCGGTCGGTCCTGGGGTGCTGATAGGGAAACCTTGATGCGCCTGTATAGGGCCTTGGTAAGATCTAAACTAGACTACGGCAGTTTCGTTTATGGATCGGCGAGACCCTCGGCGTTAAAAATGCTGGATAGTGGCCACCATGCTGGCATACGACTGGCTACTGGTGCTTTTCGTACCAGTCCATACAAGTCTATACCTTTTCCCTTTTGATAAATTAGTGTGTATATATAATATAAATGCAACTATTATACACCCGCTACGGTTGCCGAACTGTATAAATTGTCATTCTCTCAGTAGACTAGACGGCCGATGTTGGGGATATTGGATTCGATTGCCAGTCAGGTCTACTGAGGGTTGCTTTTCCTAAATGGTTTCCTGCTCTCCCTACATGCAAATCCTGGTAGATTTTACTAAAAATTCTATCTTTTTAGTATAAGTTACATTTTGTAGGGTGGTATGGTCAAATTGTAGTTATTCTAGTGTTTTTTAATTGTTATCTAATGGAGTGAAATGAGGAAGGTAGAATTTTAGAGATAATCTACCCTCATTAACGTGGAGAGAGCGAGAGAGAGTTTATAAAACCATTTAGGAAAAGCTACTCTGAGTATATCTGACAGGTATTTGAGACCCGATCTCCACTTCATTGGCCATCTAGTCTTTTTCGAGAGTGAAGCCAGGATCCAGGATCGATGTTGGAACGAAACATGAGTCTAGGTATAGATAAGTTAATTAAAGTAAAATTATAGATTAATCCAATAATAATTTAGAAAAGTAGTATGCCTAGAATTGTTTATGATGTTAGTATGAATATGAAAAAATGTGCACAATATTAAGAAAGATGTCTTCCCCCAGCGTCAAGAATCTGATGTGGACACTTCCACATCATCATCTAGCGAGCGCTACTATAGAAAAGGCCCATCCTACTCAGTACATAGTAGTGCCGTCTGGATCTTACTCAGATCGCAAACCTGACATCCATAACATAAATATAACAGAGGTTTTCCTCATGAACCTGATGAATTTGAGCTCGACGTCTTTATATCTGTATAAATAATAATATTCTCTGAAATCATTTATGTTCAGAATTAAAAATGGATTTTAAGAAGTATTAAATCTGAATCCCTCCTTTAGTATCACAAAACTTCCCTATGAAAAAAGACATCCATTCTTGGTGAGAAAAGATACGTAACACAAGTTTGGGTGGAGGCTAAATGTCTACATGGTGTTACATGGTGTTACATGGTGTTACATGGGGAGGGGGCTAAACAGGTTAGAAAACAGCGTTACGTGGTTTATGGACGACACCTTGACTATTTCAGATACAGTAAGGCCGTCCAATTACACTAGAACATCTTGTCAGCAAAGATGGGACTCTAAAGAAATAATGAAACTATTGAAGCTGTTAGAAGTGGAAAAATGGGTTTTTTAACTGCAAGTAAATATTTCGGTATCCCAAGAACAAGGTTGAGAAGCAGAGTAAAAAATAAAAACATTGATGCATTAGAAAACAAAAAGGTTTTAGGTTGTTTTTATTCTATTTTTTCAAAAGAACAAGAAAAAGAAATGGCGAATTATTTCATTGAAATGGAACAAAGATTTTTTGGACTGACACAATTCGATTGTAGATGCTTTGCCTACCAGTTAGTGGAAAAGAACAAACTTAAATACAATTTTAATAAAAAAACAAAATGGCAGGAAAGGAATGGTTGGCTTGCTTCCAAAAAAGTCACCCTGAAATAACTTTAAGATCTCCAGAAGCTACATTGTCCGCCCGGGCACAAAGCTTTAACCACCCAAATGTTAGCAAGTTCTTCAATCTTCTGAAAGACATTAAAGAAAATAAATATTTTGGGCCTCATCGAATTTATAATGTTGATAAAACAGGGTTAACCAAAGTTCGATCAAAATGTTCAAAGGTGCTAGCACTCAAAGGCAGAAGACAGGTTGGCTCGTTGTCATTAGCTGAGAGAGGCGTTATATCAACAGTTGTAATCTTCATGTCGGCAGGAGGAAATTTCCCAATCCCTATTATTAAATTTCCCTGAGTCCGGATGAAAGCAGAACTTCAGGACAGTGCACCACCAGGGACAGTATTCCCTTATCACAGTTCTGTCTGGATACAGCTTGACATTTTCACAGAGTGGGTCTAACACTTTCTGTAACACACCAAACCAAGTGCTAATGATCTTGTCCTTTTAATTTTAGACGGACACATGAGACTGTGTTATATTTACCTCCTCACTGCAGCCACAAGATACAACCTTTGGACGTTGCTTTTATGGGTCCTTTGGATACTTATAATGTGCAATCTATTGAAAAATGTCCTCGCAACCATCCAGGTCGTGTGGTCACTCAGTTTCAAATAAGCAAAAACTTTTTGGTGAAACATATTTTCGTGAAGCTAGCCCAACTGCAGCTACTAATGGTTTCAGAAAATGTGGGATTGTTCCAATGGACCCTGATATATATGAAGATGTAGATTATGCTTCTGCTGAAATTACAAATTTGTCTATGCCTGTAGATGATTTGAGATCTCTTGAATTATCAAGATACGTTAAATAACAGGAGATTTCTGACCCACAAAATGAATCACAGCCAGGAACTTCCTTCAACCTAAGTCCACTAGAGCTGCACCCTATTCCGAAGGGTCAACAACAATTTCGCAAATAGACCAGAAAGAAGGGATCTTCAACTATTCTTACAAGCAGCCCATATAAAAAATGAATTGTTTGCTTCAAAGGCCACTGGAAGAAAGAACGCAGAACAAATACAAACTTCTTAAAGTAGAAGGTTATTTTCTAAGGGATCTAAACTTAAAATCAAATAAAAGAAAAAAGACAAGGGATGGTGATGATGATGATAGTGATGTTGAGTGTTTGTTCTGCAGTGAATTTTTTTTTTTCAAATTCAGCAGCAAATGACAATTGGGTTCAATTTGCGCTAGAAGTGGGCTCATGAAGCTTGCGCAGGGTGTTATGATGAGGATTGTAATTTTATTTGTGACTTTTGCCGATAAATACTGTATCGAGAAAATATCAAAATAAATTTGAGTTTGGTTACGGAATTCTGAATATAGCCCATTTTGTGGAAGCGTAATAATTAATCAAGGAATAGTTAATACGTGTTGGTTTATTTAACCATAAATATGTATGTATACTCCTACATCGGGTAAAGTGGCCACTTCGCAAGAATTTAAAAAATAATCTAGTATCCAAACAACTATATTTTCTTGTATACTGAGAATAAAACTTAATGGATACATGAGTCATACATCACCATTCTATAACTGGACTCCTTCTTGTGGTATTGCATTAAACACTTGGAATGCAATTCGATTTGACACTTCGAGCAAATAAATGTTGCTTTGCCTGAGCAGTGAGCACATCTACGTTCAGTTGAGTTCGGGATCAGCCAGTGATTAGTTTTATCATAACGAACATCTTGAAGTGGCTGTGACACAGATTGTCCTTGATGGGATGGTGTTCCAAATCTTCTCAGCAAGGTGAGACATACATTTCGACTAAACTTGAGAAGCTGGTGAGTTGCATTATCCACAGAGAGCAGTTTTCTATATTTGATAATCCACGCATTGACTACAATGGCGTCAAATAAATAAATTAATATTGACCAACAGTATTTGCGCTGTCTCAAGCGTGTTCTATTATGTGGCTCTGCTTTGGTCCAGTAAGTCGACACTTCCCATTCCTTTGTTGTACCTTGAAAAACCTGTCAACTGATGAGCTTGCATTTTAGCTTTGTTTTGTCTTGACCATCAACTTGTTCTGAGCGACAAATTTTCAGCAACTGTCACTACGCTGTTGCCGTACCAGCGTAATATTTTCTGATGCACGAAAATCAAATGCGACATTCCCTTCATTCTGTAGCTATTTATTATTATTTTTCAGCGGACATAGATCAGTTTTATTCGCTTGGATTGTGCCTATTTATGGCTTGTCCACACTCATAGACAATCGCGAACAAATCTCAAGGAGGTCTATCGACTTTGTCCGCACCTTCATTTAGTCTCCGCAACACCATGACCTACGTTGCTGCCTGTGGCATCGCTGCTTGTGCGGCAATCATATTAAATGATCGCCAAAAAAAAAGGTCAAAAGAAAATGTTGGTGGACACGGAACATTTTTTGTGATGGACCTAAATTTGGGATAAATCTTCTAGAAAGATTGAAACTAGAAGATGGTTCAGGTTTTAGAAGTTTTACTCGTTTAACTACCTCAGACCTCAAAGAATTGCTTCATATGGTTGGAAGCAAAATATTAAAAGAGGAAACGAGATTTTGAGAAACCATACCAGCTTCTCTCAGGTTGGCGGTCACACTTCGTTTCCTGGCGAGTGGGGATTCATTTACCAGCCTCATGTGTACTTTCAGAATATTGAAACAAGTTATCTCACAGTTTGTTCCTGATGTGTTTGAAGCCATCATAACATCTTTAAAACAACTTGTGCAGGTATGTACAAACCATATAACACCAATAACATTTGAATTAAGAAGTATTTATTTAAACTAATTTATTTAATTGAATTTATTTAACTCAAAAACATACAAAGTAAATATTATTCAACGTAGTTATAGCACATAGTAAGGAATAAAAAAATCTTGATAAGCAATTACATTGAATGGGTGTTTCTATGCACATCTTGCAAGGGGGTGAATGTATTTACGAAATAACAAATTTCTTCAGACTCATTATAACTTTCCTCACTGGTTCTGGGATTGTTTGGGGGGCTTAAAATAGGGGTCATCACAAAATCGCTATCATTTGAAGTAGAAGTGTGAAATACCGAAGGACTGGGGGAATTTGTGGTGCGCAATAAATTAAAGGAAAATGGTGGAGGGATTGAGGCTGGACTTTGGTCACCATACATTCCCATTTCCAAACGCAAAAGAATAGCATGAATGTAGTGCTGGGTTATAGATATTTCTATATGAGGCCTCTTTGGGTTTCTCATTTTATTCGCTATATGTTCTCCAAACACTGCATATTCATATCTTGCAGAAACTACTTCCGACAGTGACTGTATGCATTTCACTGCTTGTTGCACTAATGTATCCTCATTTTTTCGAGGGTGCTTTGGATTTTTAGGGGTTTTATGTGGTTGAGGTCATCGCATTCTGCGGCCCTTCATCAGTAGTTGAATTATCCGGCCGATTTTATTGCCCCCATAAAATAGAAGTACATAACAAATGAACCAGAACACAGCGGGAGCTTGTATTTCAACCACAAAGGGGCATTTAGTAAAGTGTTGCTTGGAGTCGCAGATTCCAAGGTCGGATTTCCGATGGCGGTGTGTTCAAGTAAACCTCATTATATGCAGACTTGGAAAGAAAAAAGTTGCATGTACCAGGAGAAGAGCCATTACCAGGAAGATCAAAACAGGTTCCTTTTGTTTTCATGGCTGATGACGCTTTTGCGCTATCGACTCATATGATGAAACCATATTCAGGGCATCTGCCGGGAGTATCGCCCCCAGAAATAATATACAACTATGGATTGAGTAGAGCACGAAGGGTGATTTAGAATATCTTCGGGATATTGTCATCAAAATTCAGAGTGCTACTTCTGTGACTTTGGTCGGGCATCTATCCGCACATTTTTTGACGAAGGGGAAGAAACTATGCTCCACCTGGTACATTTGATTCATACGACGATGACGGGATCGTAGAGAAGGGAACTGGACGACCATCAATCTTTGATAAATTTCCAAAACATTCCCAGGAAAACAAGCGTGAATTTGCATTCAATTCGAAACGAGTACCGAGATTATTTTGTTTCCACTGAAGGAGCAGTTCCATGGCAAAGTGATAAGTATTAAATAAACAAAGTTTTGGTAAATGTTTACTATTATTAATATTAAAATTTAATAATAAAAAAGTGCAGAAAGTCTAAATTTAGCTAAGTTATTTTAAGTTCCCCACAAAATAATCTGCAGGAATGGAATTCAATTTAAAGCGAATTTCGTGAATTTCAAGTGGGATATCCTAAGGGACTTTTTTTTAAAACTACAGGGATATAATTCAATTTAAAGTGAGTTTTGCTAAATTTTGAATGAATAAATTGGTCGGAAAGTCGCAAAAGGTTTGGAAAGTCAATATAATCCGGTTACCTATAGCCTACCCCAACCTCCTACACTACCTCAAAACGCGCTTTGAATTGAATTTTATCGCTTCAAGTTGAATTCTATCTCTGTTGCCTTTTCAAAAACTATATCCCTTAGGCCAGTGGTCGGCAAAGTGCGGCTCCAGAGCCGCGTGTGGCTCTTTGACACCTTAAGTGCGGCTCTGACACAAATATGCACGGAAGGCGCAATAATATTTTCATTTAAAAAACTAGGTAAAAGAAAAATTACATCTTATTTTGATAAATTAAAATTCTTCTATAAATCGAGAACATGTATAATTTTTTGTTTAAGCTAAAAGATAGATAGGTAATTAAAATTTTATATTGTTGTAAAAATACGTAACGAACATAGAGTTTAATTTTATTAGTTTTCGTAAACGTAAACACAAACCATGTACAAACTACCGGCTGAAATTGTTCGTATGTTTTCGGCGTACTCTGGTGTGATACAAAGGTACCACAAGCAAGCGCGCGCATACTTTTTCTAAAGTAGTGGGGGTACAAATTGGCATCACAGATCAGCAGTTGCAGTGTGAACAGTTTGGTCTTTTCTTTTTGTCTGCCGTTATCAGACGTCTTATTTAAAAGTTGTTGTATTTTTCAATCTAGCTGCACATCTTACAGGTATTTTTATACGATTTTATTACACCTGCTATGTATGTTTGTGGTTCCGGTTCAAAATTTGTAATCGACTTTTCGATAACTTCTATTTGTCCAAATGTTGGAAGTTTTCTTCCATTTTTGGTCATTCTAAAAGTTTTGTTATTTTGATGATTGAAAAAATTATTTTTTTCTTTTTAGTGCAGTGACATATATTAATAAAATTGTATTTTTAAAAAATATTTTTTTAATTTTGATTATAATTTTGTACTGATGGCTTTAGAAAGAAATATATTTTAAATATTTTTATAGGTACCCCAATTAAGATGGCTACCAAAAAATAGCAAATAAAAACGGAAGATGAAAACTGCAAATTTAAAGTTGAGTGGACCGAGAATTTTGCGTTTATTCAAAACTTGGATGGACTTCCGACATGTTTTATTTGTAAGGAGAAATTCGCGCATAACAAGAAGTCAAATTTAGAGAGACACTTTACAAGAAAGCACGCGTCATTTAGCACTAAATATCCTACCGGTGATGCAAGGAAGAAAGCAGTTGAGGAACTTCAGAAGAGTCAAGAGTCGTCAACTTCTGTGTTTAATAACTGGATGCAATCTTCCAGCAATATTAATATGGCAAGTTTTGTTTTTAGCCAGGAGATTGCTAAGAGAGGAAAACCGTACACAGACGGTGAATACATAAAAAGTTGTTTTATTAATGCATCCGAAGAGCTATTTCGGGATTTTAAGAACAAAGCAGATATTCTGGAAAGAATTAAAGATTTACCATTGTCTGCCAAAACCATTAAAGATAGAACAATTAAAATTTGTTCGAATATAACCACCCAGCATATCGAGGATCTAAAATTGGTTTCAGCTTTATCAATAGCAGTTGACGAGTCTTCTGACATAAATGATACAGCGCAAGTTTCACTTTTTGTAAGATTTATGTCTCATTCCGGCCCTAAAGAAGAACTTTAGGATTATTGCCACTCAAAGGTCAGACGCGTGGAGAATATATCGCAAATGCTGTAATTGAGTGTATGGATAAACATCATATTCCCTCGATAAAATTGTGTCGATTCCAACAGATGGGGTCAAAAGTATGACCGGTGTAAGAAAAGGATTTGTTGCTATTTTGAAAGAAAAAATTAATCACAAGATACTTGTTTACCATTGTATCATTCACCAAGAAGCGCTTTGTGCGCAAACATTTCCGGATGAAATTCGTAAAGTTATGGAATTAGTGATTACCATTATCAACTCCATTTTAGCTAAAGCTCTTAATCATCGCCAATTCAAAGAATTTTTATTTGAAATGGAGAATGAGTACGCTAATCTTCTGCTTCATAACAAGGTACGTTAGTTATCAAGAGGGAACGTTTTAAAACGTTTCGCGTCCCTTTTTCCGGAAATTAAAGTATTTCTCCTTGAGAAGGGCGTTCACTCTCCAGAACTAACAGACGATCA
Organism: Timema podura; assembly: GCA_033556935.1. Lineage (NCBI taxonomy): Eukaryota > Metazoa > Arthropoda > Insecta > Phasmatodea > Timematidae > Timema > Timema podura. The sequence continues at coordinate 50,805,128 of JAVRXN010000013.1, read as the reverse complement.
GTGGATCCAAAACTTTTATTTCATGGTAGACGTTACGTCTCATCTAAATCAGCTTAGTCGTAAACTACAAGGGAAAGGAAACTTAATTTTTTCGATGTTAGAAGAATTAATAGCATTCGAAAACAAATTATGCATTTTTGCTCAAGATTTGGAAAGGGAAACATTGTTTCACTTTTCGAGCCTGCTGAAGTATCTTGGCGAAAATAATTCCTCTATTGATAAACACCATTTTAAAACAATAATTTTAAATATGAGGGAAGCATTTCTCAGCAGGTTTCAGGAATTTAAAAACAGCAGAGCAACTTTAGCATTTGTCAAAAATCCTCTTAATGCTACGATAACCGAGTTGAAATTTTCACCTTTTGATATTGACATTGGTAGCTTTGAAATACAATTGCTGGATTTAAAAAACAAGGAGATATGGTGCTCTAAATTCGAACGTCTTTGTGTTGAATTGGAAATATTGGAGAAGAAAAAATGTGATCTTAGTTTACAGCACAAGTGGTCTGCTTTGAATGACCTGGAGAAGGAAGACATGATCATTTTCAACGCTTGGAATAGTATTCCTGACTCTTACGATCAGCTGAGAAAGCTTGCGTTTGCTGTTCTTTCCTTTTTCGGTTCTACATATATATGTGAACAATCTTTTTCAAGCATGAACATTATCAAGAGTAAACTGAGAAGTCGTCTTATTGATGAGAACTTATTTATTAAGTATGAAATTTAGTTTTATTTAGTGTAATAAAAGTTTACTAAACAAGCAGATCTGGCTCCCAATTTTTTTTAAATTGTTGTAATGTTCATATTTGGCTTTTGGCAAATAAGTTTGCCGACCACTGCCTTAGGCTATGCGATTCGAAATTTGGTGGGATTTGCTTTTAAAAAACATCTCATATGTTATCCAGCTCGAATTAAATTCTATCTCCGCGGCGTGCTTTGCTGGGAACTAAAACTAACTTAGCCAATATTGTGACTTTCCTCACTATTTTAGTATAAATTTTAAACATTTTAATATAAAAATAGTTAAATTTGAATATTTGTGAAAAAAACATAAGTTTTAAGGTGACAACGTAATAATAAACAATTACCAAAGTTTAAAAAAAAAAGCAAACAATTAGAGTAAAAATATAAAAATGCAATTTACAATTACAATTTGTTTTGTTCCATACACATGTTCGTATAGTTTTTTGAAATATATGTATATTTTTTGTAACAAATAAATAATGGTTAGAAAATTGTACCTACGTCTCTGTTTTCATTTGTGTTCTCGCTGTCGGTGTTCCGCCTGCCTCTTGAGTCACTTCCTAGAAGGAGAAACAATAAGTTTTTATAAATAAACCAACCGGATTTTAAAGGAAAGCTACCACTTTTTTTTTGCCTGTTTTACCTTCCTATTATCATGATAAAACTGTGTCTTGTGGAGCTTTTTTTCCACCTCATAAAAAGAGATATCGAGTTTTCTTGCAATGTTTTCCATATTCACTTTAATTAGGGTACGTTTTTATAATCCACCGATATGACATCCCATAAACCAGTTGCACTATGAAGTTCATCGATTAAAAGCAAAGTGTTCTTTGTAGACCATATTTCAAAACACTAATTAAATTATTATCGACGAAAACGCCAACGATGTGAAGACGGCCCAGGCTGGATTGAGACTGAATGGTTTCTGTCCATCACACGTACACACTACGAAATGTTGTGCAACTTGTCTCAAGTTTTCCATCTTGGATGGGAGAACTTAAACTTGCGATTCTGGTCCATAGGGAGTTGCAGGACACCCCTTTAATCCATAGGCAATCGTGGAACATTGTCTATAAACACGAGCTGCACGATTTTGTATATGATTGTGGACTTATCTTAACACACAGTCCAATCTCAAAAAGGTATTTTAACAAGGCCACCGAAGTGAAATGATTATCAATATAAACTTTATGTCCACTATGACATTAGCTTTTTCAAGATAGTGCATTGCAACATCACCTAGATCGAACTTTCTTTCTTTATTTACATCTCTGGCGGCATACCATAGGCCTATATCCACTAGAGGAACATAATGCCCAATTTTATAACCAAATCGTATTGGTTTTCCCTTTATGAACTGCTTAAAATAATGCTCGTCGAAATACGGAACCATATTTCATCAACTGAAAGATGTTCATCCATACCAACATGCATTTTGAAAGCAAAACTCAAATATTCCAGATAAGTTCTAAGTTTGTATAATATATCAGTATGGTTATATGAACCATTGCCATTTAAATGTAAAACCCGGAGGATTTGCTCAAATCGAATACTTTGACTTCGTAATTTTGGGACATCATCTTCTCTGGACCAATACATTCATTTGTTTGAGTATTTTGCATAACCACATATTAGAAATCCACTTTTTTTTTTCTTTTGCGAAGCGTAAAGATTGCGTTGATAACAAATTAATTCAATTAATTCATAATTAAAATAAAGAAAAATCAAATGGTGACTCACACTCCGTACCTTCATCTGAACAAGGCATAGGCTCACAACTCATGTCCGTTGTAAATTTAGGCACTGCAGTTTTCCACTGTTCCATGGGATCTTGTTTTGATTTTCCAGGAAACTTACTTAAACTTTTGACGTTTATATTTATTTTTTTGTTTTTTTAATGGAGGACCTTCATCGTCACTCACACCTGATCAATTGAATTATTTTATGTACGTTCCGCTTAAACGCTTATGTAAATTACTAGACTCACCAGAACTTGGAGAAATGTTTGTACTTGGTAAATACAGTAGATACATTACTTGTACTCAATCGAGAGACCAGCAGATTTTCATTTCTACTAGTTGCTGCCTGAGCTTCACAAGTGATCCTTAGTAACTCGTGGTCAAATTATTATAATTAGCCTCATTTCCGACATTTGACTATCATTGTCAGCAATCAGCATTCGTTTCAGCTTCATCCTCGGGTGGAACAGCACACACAAGCCTCTGTATTCCCTCAATTTCACAATCAACCTGTAACACAAGAAATAACAGTATTACTCGACAAATCAATTTAGACACCAGGAAAATAATAGCACTGTCTTTGTTTACATACACATGACGTCACTTGCAACTTGCACAACAACATGTAAATATTGTGTGTTTATGTATAGTGTGCTGTAGTTGCCTATATACAAGAATGTGGGTGTACTAACGAATGTAGCATGATAAGGAATAGCTGTCATTATTGTCTGAGTCAGATAAATCAGACGCCATAGTTTGCACCCTCGTGGACGAAGCCAACATATTTTTCCCCTGGTGATTGATATATAAATAAATTTGGTATGATGTAAAAAAACAACACATCATGATAAAGCTCGAAATTCCTCTCACATTTTATTTTTTCCCTCGCGTCCGATTTATAGTACGTTATGCACTAATGGGATATAGAGGTAAAGAGGGGGTTGTATAACACTTTCATAAGGGTAGCTTTTAATGACTGATGTTTGAACATTTGAAGGATTTCAAAAATGGCTTTAATTATTTTATTCAAAATGAATAACTAGGGAGTTTTTTACATTATTAATAACACCGTATACTTATTTTCCAGAAGAAAATTGATTTAAGGGTAGATTACTGACCATGGTTTTTTGAAACTTTGAATTTAAAAAAAATGGATATAACAACTTTTAGAAATTGATATCTGGCGAGGTCCTTACTTGTTAACACTGTATACTTTTTAAGGGACATGGAACTAAGGGTTGTTTACTGATATATAGTTTTTGAAAATTTGAAATTTTTCAAAACTAGCTCTTACGATTTAGTTTAAAATGGACATTTGTGGAATGTTTTCCATGTAAATCAAAATAAAAACTTGTTTTCTAAAAATAAATTATTCGGGGATAGTTGACTTATAGCTGATTATTGAAAATTTTAAATAAAAAGAATGGTTTTAGCAGATCTATACAGAATTTATATAATGAATGTTTCAAATTAATATCAAAATACTGTTTTTTTTCTAAGAAGAATTTACTAAGGGGAAGTTTAATTAAAACTAAATTTTGAAACTTTTGCCACAAACTATATTCTCATTTTCTCTTTTATATAACTATTTTTATAAAAAGTAGAGAGTGTGTTTATATATGTGTGTGTTTATGTGTGTGTGTGTGTTTGTGTCTCCGAAAAATGTAAGGCACCTCTAGATGATTTGTAAAACTGAAATTTGGCAGGAAGGTAAAGGGATTGTTTCATATAGCAAAATAAAATCCAAAAACGGGAAATTTCAAAATGAATCTCCTGGATATGTGGGAACGGGATCTATAAGAAGAATTAAAAAAATCAGTGAAGTAGAAAATTAAAATTTTCAGACAGGTAGAGGGACCACTCCAAATAATCATTTAAATCTTAAAACGTTAAATATTTTAACATCCAGTTAAATGGGAAGGGGGCTATGAACAGAAAAATAACTCTTTTTAAGTGTTGTAGAAAATCTAAATTTGGTTAGCAGGTAGAAGGAGAAATCCAGATAACCAAGTAAGTCCTCACATTTGAAATATATAATTAGTAGTTGGACAAATGGAGGGATGAATATAAGGTGTCAAAAATTTACAGTCAATAGGAACAATTTATTTTCAGTGAGAGAGAAAACTGAAATCTGGGAGGAATGTAGAGGGACCACCTGAAATAAAATTGAGATTTGGCATGTAAGTAAATATACCTTCCCGGATAACCGAATGATGTCTGAATATGTGAAATTTCAAAATTGAAAACCGTGAAGTGTTCGAGCTTGAAATTGATACAACTAATGTAGAACGCTATTTTTGATCTAGTTAAAAATTGAAATTTGGTAGGCACGTAAAATAATCATATCAGATAACCAAATAAATATAAAATTTTCAAAATGAGAATGTGGTAGCCGAAATGGGAGGGGGAGGGGGAGGTTGCTTGAAATATATTCAGAACTATTAGGAAATCTACTTTTCACTCTGGAAGAAAATTTAAATTTGGCAACTAGGCAAAAGGACCATACCATATAGCATAAAAATTTAAAAGTTTGCAATTTTAAAATAGGACTCAGAAGATGGATGAAAGGTTGGAGGGAGGGAGTCTCAAAATTGATAAACAAAAAGAAAAATATTTTTTGGTATAGTATACAGTTTAAATTTAGAATAGGCATACAAAAAACATGAAATAAAAAACACAAAACGTAAATAATATCTTAAGGTGAAAAATGGTCGTGCAGACGTTCAGCTCTAATGCAATATAATCAGGAAAGGTGAAATGTATAAGAAATGTAGAAGGAAAGCCCCATTCAACAAACAAAAACTTAAAAATATAAAATTTCGAAATGGGGATCAAGGAAATACGGGGGTGGGGGCGGTAATTAGAAAAACTAATTTTGAATGAAGGAGAAAAATAAAATTTGGAAGGCAGAAAGAATGATAGCTCCTTTTACTTACTATGTTATTAGGAACTCGAAAGTTCACTACCGCACCTAGAAAAACAAGCTATATATCCCTATCTTGAGCTCTTTCTATCCAGTCCACCTCATTACACATTATTTCTATCATAAAGCTAGTTCTATCCAGTCCACCTTATTACACTCCATTCCTATCTTGAGCTAGTTCTATCCAGTCCACTTCATTACACTCTATCCCTATCTTGAGCTAGTTCTATCCAGTCCACCTCATTACACCCTATTTATTTCGGGTCCATTCTAATGGTATCCTCCCACCTGCGTCTGGGTCTTCCCAGTGGTCTCTTATCAGTTGGGTTTGCCAGGTAGTACCCTGAACAAGGTTCTAGAATCTATTATTCGCGCTGCATGTTCTGCCCCGTAATCTAAGAGACTTTACTATTCTAAACATGTCTTGTAATAAGTACAGGGTATGTAGCTCATTATTATGTAACCTCCTCCACTCCCAGTAGTCTCATCCTTCATTGGACAAAATATCTTCCAAAGCAACTTTTTTTCGAACACACTAAATTTGTTTTCGTAATGTAAGGCAAGATACCACATTTCACATACATAGAAAACAACCGCTATGATTAATGTTTTGTATATTCTGAATTTTACATTCCTCAACAGCAGGTGAGATGTCAACAACTTATTATAATAGCATACTTTTAACGACAGTATTATTTCCCTACTTTCCAATTTAATACTGTTATTGCTAGTTAAAATTGTTCCTAAATATTTGAATTCATTAACCCTATCAAATAATATGTTGTTTGCTGTAATATCTAAATTATCGCTTCAATCTGTGTTCTCTGTGTTATCAAATACTTAGGGCCAGTTTCATAGTCAAACTTAGTACGCCTAAAGTGTGAGTCGATACTAAATATAGGACGACACCTACCTAGACCAAAATGGAATGGGCCAGTTTCGCATATGAAACTGGCCCATTCCATTCAATTTCAGGTAGGTGACGTCTTGTATTTAGTATAGCGCCGAACTTGAGGCGTACTAAATCTGACTATGAAACTGGCCCTAAGTATTGTCAGCGTTCACTTCTAAACCTATCTCCTTACTAGTCTCTAATAAAAATGTTCTATTTCTTGCAACATCTTGCTCACTATTACCTAACAAAGCTAAATAATCTGCGTACCCTGATAGCTGCATTGTACCGTTTAATGTCAACCCTTCCCCACCCTATTGCATTACTCTAGTAGCAGACTCTAAGGCCAGATTGAAGAGTAATGGGGAAAGTGCATCTTCTTGTTTCAATACATTATGTATTTCGAAAGTATCTGATAAATAACATCCAACCCGTAACCTGCCATGCATATCAGTCGAACATACTTCAATCAACTTGACAAGATTTTGGTTTCTTTATGTTAAATTTTGGTACCTCAAATTTAACTAAAATGTCATATAATTTATTACTTTAAACTGAATCGTATACCTTTTTAAAATCTATGTAGGCCCCTTATAGTTGATGACTCCATATTACCAAATAAATCTTGAAATGTGAAATCTCTACGATTTAAGAGTAGAGAAAAATAAATATAAATTTTAAACCAATTGTTCAAACATATTTAATAAAATTTAAATTTTCAAAAATAAAAATGTATTCCTATTTATAGTGAAAAACTATTCACAGGTTCCATTTTGAAATTCAATCTTCAAGCTCACTTCCCAAAATATTAAAATTTTCTATCATTTGTTGTAAGAAAACTATCCTTAAATTAATTTATTTTAGATAAATAAAGATGCATTATTATTTATATGTAAAATAGTATCCCGAAACCAATTTTGAACCAAATCACAAAAGTAATTTTTTTTAATATTCAAATTAAAAAAAGAGTCATTAGTAAACAACCCAAAGCCAAAATTTTCCCCAAAACAAGTACATACATTTATTTATCATGTTTATGTCAAACACTCCCCAGATATACTTCCAAGCAAAATCGTTATAGCCATTTTAAAAATAATTCTAGTTTTCAAAAATCCCTCCTCAGTAAAAGTGTAGCATTTAGCTAAAAAATTCAACATAAAAGTGATGAAACTTACCCCACCGTACTGCCGGCCGCATCAAATGGAAACACTAATAAACAGCGCGGCTGACCACAACCACCCAGACACATGTTAAACTCAATACTGAACCTCGATTGTTGATACTGACAGGCCAAAGAACATAGAGACTAGAAACTTCGGTGCTGAAGAGGTGCTGCTCGCCCCTTGATTACGGAACACACTGGAACAGTTCCGATGGTTCCAGAACAGTACTTTCATGCGCATGATCTTTCCCGAATATCCCAGATGTCCACCCCTCCCCTTTTCTTCCGTCGCTCCGTCTTCTTGGTCGTATCATATATATAGTGGTGTGTGCGCTATGTATGATCACTATTGGGCTTGGACAAATTAAGAACAGGAGGAGCTCTAGTTTCATTCATTATGTAAGATCAAAATTCACTTTTCGGCTTAATTTATTATTTCTCTTTTTTCAATCATGTAAACTTTATTATTCTAAATTCCTTTTTCGGCAATATAATTTATAAAACTTCAAGATAACAAAAAAAAAAGACTTTTTTTTTACTTTAAGAATATTTATTTTTTGCATGATCGATATTGTCTTCGTTAAAGATCGATCTTTTGGTTAGTTCGTGATGTAAACGAATTAGATCGATTATCATGATAGTATCGATATAAGGGAACTAAATCTGTTAAACATTGTGATATTCAGCCTTGTGGGCATTAAATGTAATATGTACTTGGGGACTTAAGTTTTTTCTTTAAACATGTCAGAACTTAATATTGATGATCTGTTATGGATATTGTTTTATTACTTAATCTTGGGGTTTCTTTTAATACATTGCGGGTTTGGTAAATGTCTCGATTATTAAGGAAACATACAGTTCAGATTAACTTTGGAAATTATTATTAAATTTTTAATCTCTTTTGAGTATTGTATTACTTAATTTTTTTAAGAACCTTTTTGTGCGTGTCAACGCCTATTTACTTCTTGTCATTTTTATAGGATAACGGCGATTCTTGAGCCATTTTTGTAATATTTTAAACATACGAGGATTCCTCTAATTTTTTGTTTATATATTCTATTAAATGTCTCTAATTTTTGGCTTCTTCAATATTGTCATATATTTATATTTGTCATAGTATTATATCATGGATAAATAAATACCTATTAAACCAGTTAAAATATTATTCGTAATTATAAGCAACCATGCCCTAGGTAATGTTATCAAATATATATATATATATATATGTTATTCGTTATTTGTTTTGATTTAGGAAGTATCACCAATAGTTATGAATCTCATTTAATTACATATCAAGAGAATAGACCGCTCCAGTATTCATATCCACAACTAGGTGAGAACAGCGGATTCTGGACTTTGAATGTTACTGAAACATAACCAAAGCTTAGAACTCCTAGCACTCTCTCCTATTGCCCCCTTGTTTTTGCCCTGTCTTATTTGTTGTGTTTTGGACCGCCTAAATTTTTTTTATTTAGTGTTAAGGAGGGTTCAAAATATCCTTTATCTAATTTTTTACCCAAAACAAAGTAAGCAGAGTTATTTGTGATGTCAAACATTACCAAGGTACCTATTTGGAACAAAATCGTTAAGGGAATATTAAAAATATTTCCAATTTTTGAAAAATCAGTCATCTGTAGGCTACCGTTCAACTAATTTTTGTCCAAAAACCAATTATATAGTGCAATATGTCATGTCAAACAAATCCTAGATATGCATTTTGAAAAATCGTTATACCCATTTTAGAAAATTTGTAATTAAAAAAAATTACTCATCAGTAAACTACCCTTAATTGAAGGCTTAGAGTAAAAAAAAAGTTTTGTGGTGTATACCTATAAAATCTTAATATCAAGTTTGAACAAAATCAATTTGAATCCATAACCAGGGATAGACAGACATGAGGAGATAGAATTGTAAAATCAACTTTTTTGGATTCGTGTCTACATACAAAGTATTTTTTTTATCATAATCTCGAGATCGATTTTTGTCACGATCACAATACTTTCTCTTGATATGAGAAAGTAAAAAAGCCACTCCTAAAGAACATCTAAGGCTAAAACTATTGACATCAATTTTACCTCATAGTAATTTGAATACAGTACACAACTTTTAACAAATCAACCTGCCTGATATTTTGTTCCAGGACGGAAACGCAAGTGCTCCAGTCATCTTATGGCTGCAAGGCGGACCAGGTTCGTCTTCACTATTCGGACTATTCACTGAAAATGGGCCCTACATATACTCATTGGACAACCAGCTAGAACGCAGGCAGTACTCTTGGAGCAACAAACACCATCTGATTTATATTGACAATCCAGTGGGTACCGGTGAGTCTCTTAAATTATATACATTAAATGGCTAGAGTACATTGAGCATTCGTATAAATATTGTTTGTGATTGTGATTGGACATACAGTACACGTGGTTGGTGCAGCTCTGACAGAAATAACAACTTTCAATGTCAAGCAATATGTGTCACTGTCACAAACCTACCAGTGATGATAACCATCTTCCTCTTACAACATAGTAGTTTGATAAGTCTTTCTTCCGAGTTCACTTTGTCCTGACTTGCTACTAATTTGCTACCAGTATGACACTGGGTTTGTACGTACGCTCAGGTTGAACAATGTCAATGTCTATGTCAGTTAAAATCATGTATACATTGACGGTGTTAATTAGATCATTCCATTACATATTTACATCGCATTAAATTTGATTTTCAAACTGATATGAAATCTATAAGAGAATATTTTACGTTATTGAAACAGAGGGCTATGTTTTATACCGCTTACCCGTTTCAACCATTGTAAACAGAAAACATCCCACCGACAGTTGTTCAGATAGACCTTGAATAACTTTGAGAAATACAAGATACAAAACCGTCTGATAGTAAATGTCTTGGATTAAAAACACTAGATTTGTTCTCAAGATACATAATGAGCATCTTGAAAGGAAAATTGAAGCGGGAGAGATTTATAGCAGTCAGCGCCATTGGGAAGCTCAGTTGAATTTGATCTAAAAGGATGAATTAAGTTAAGATACCTACTATTGAAAGGTTTGCTATCCATCAGTCAGGTATTTAAGTATTTAATGCTACAAGTTCTTTGAAAAACCGTCAGCTTTTAATAACTGAATAACTCTCAAATGAAAGTCAGCTCCTGTTGAAAGCTAGGGACAGAGATAAGTTTGGTTTGTGTCAGTGCTGGTCCTAAGTCGGATAAGACACTGGTCGTCGATTACAGAAAATGTTCAAACACAAATTTAACATAATTAATATTTATTATTGTTGTGTTTTGCTGATGCTGATGAATATAATTGGTTAGTTTTGGGGAGTGGTTTTATTTTGATAAAGGAAGACTAGAATACTTGATGGCCTCATGTAATCTGACTCTATGTTCAATACATCATACTTTGAACTCTCTTCCATTCAGTACAGGATATATCATATTCCCTCAGTATCCCCTGCATTTTATAAAGGGCACTCACTCTCTTATGCCATAGCCATACGTCTATGCACGTTTATATTCGTGATCCTCAAGGCCAAGGAGTATTCAACCATTCCATGTAATGCTCCCAGCTCTTCCCGGGATATAATAGGGACATAAATCATTTCTTTTTAACTTATCGATTGATAAGCAAGTTACACAACCCTAATGGTAAAACACGATCTTAAGCGCACTAAATGGGACAGGTTCACGAATGTGTTGAGAGAGATATTGGGACCCACTCCTACCTTTCGAACAGCAGCAGAAATCAATCGCGGTGCGGAGTTCATAACTTCCGCCATCAAAGTTTCGCTCAAAGCTTCGACGCCGGGGCACCGTCCTAAGAGGGCGCCATAGGCTTATTTGCCCGATTCTATCCTCAGGAAATTCCGAGAGAAAAATCGGCTGAGGAAGGCTTGGCAAATCTCAAGGGACCCGGTAGACAAGGCCAACTGGAGCCGCAAAATCCATGCGGTTCGCGAGATGGTTCAAGAATACCGGAACAGTGTCTGAGAGGACAATATTGAGATATTGTGCCTACAGGATAGGTCCTTGTGGCGCATGACGAGGAACTTGATGTGGGTCCTAGTACTAAGGCCACTAGGACGAAACGGGGTGGCAAACTCCGAGATCAGGAGAAGGCCGATGATCTCACTGAGCGCTTAGAGGCGCAATTTGTACCGACTGACGACCCGTCAGACCCATAGCACATTGCGCACGTGGCTCAGGCCATAGGTGCGGTCTCGTACAGACCATTGGATGAACCTAAACTCACGGAGGCGATATAAATATTGCGGTCGTTAGCCACTCTAAGATTAAACAAGGCCCACGGACCGGATGGAGGTGATTAACTTTCTCTTGGAGTTATTCAATGCCGTCCTGCTCCTGAGTCACTTTCCCGAGCTCTGAAAGCACGCCAACGTCCTTTGTTTCCATAAACCGGGTAAGGACCCGGCCTTAACTTCGTCTTACCAACCAATCAGTTTTATCGACTGTTTGGGCAAGTTGTTCGAGATACTTCTACTGACGAGACTGACCCTACATGTTCGCGAGATGGACATCTTGGTGGACGAGCAGTTCGGCTTTCGGGCGGGACACGCTACGTCTCACCAACTCGTCCGGCTCGTGGAGCAGGTCACGAGGAACTTCAACATAACCAGGCTGACTGGTGCTGTCTTTCTCGACGTGGCAAAGGCCTTCGACCGTGTTTGAAACGAGGGTCTCCTTTTCAAACTCCTCTCCCTGAACCTTCCCTTCTACCTAGTTAAGATTCTTCAATCTTATCTTTCCAACCGCACCTTCTCCACTACCTTTGGGAACGCCACATCCCAAGTCATAAGCATCCGGGCTGGAGTGCCGCAGGTTTCCCTGGTGGGCCCAGTGCTCTTCAGTCTGTATGTAAACGACATTCATAAATCCCCAGACACCGCACTGGCACTGTATGTGGACGACACGGCTTTAGAAGGGGAGTTGTGGTGAGGGCGGCCGGTTGAGAGGAGACTCTAGAAGAACCTGCACAGCACAGCACAGCACAGTAGTACTCTTTACATGGAAAAGAAAGTTCTACAGGCTAGTCCCACTACGGTTGTTTGGAGAGCAGATCAAATGGACGAACAGTGCTAGGTAGCTGGGACTTAATCTGAACACCAAGATGACCTGACGAATAAACTGTACTGAGAAACTGAACAAGATGAGGCAAAGACTGGTAATCATAGGTCCAATGCTTAGCAGACGTAGCGCCCTGTCTACGAGGAACAGTCTGACACTGTACAAGCAGTTGCTCAGGCTGATCCTCGAATATGCATGTCCAACTTGGGGCCACCTAGTGGACACGTATATGACGAGGATGCAGGTATTTCAGAGCGCGTGTCTGAAGATCATTGTGGACAACCTTGGTACGTTCGCAATGTGACTCTGGATTGTGACCTGGAGATTCCTACCACCAAGGATCACTTTCGGAATCTGGCGCAGTCTTTTTACGATAAACTTCCCGGTGCCACCAATCCTCTTATCCAGGGGCTTGGGAACTACGTCATTGATCCTGGAGAGTGCCAGCGACGTCCCAAATCCTTGCTCGGATAAGCGAGATGTTTAAAACAGTGGTTTTGAAGGATCTCACCCAGACTCCCCTAGATTAGTGTCTCCGCACATAACTCTAAAAACCCTTATTCGGTTTACCAATATACTTTCCCCACACTAATATTAATAACAATTTGTCTTTTTTTTTGTTCCAGAACCTTCGTGAAATGCGACAATTAGTTTGATTTAATTTCCAAAAACTACACGGTGTGACCAATTGGTCAGTACGTGTTGGAATTTGATCTCGTGCTCCCTTTCAGGGAGCATCATAGCATGTTAAGCTGCTTCTGCTTCTCAGATTCCAGTGGATATCAAAATTTGGTGTGCCATCTGTTCGAAAGAGCAAAAATAAATTGTCTTATCTTACGAAAGAGCAAAATTTGTATTAATCCGTTCTCTCTCCAGCTTAACTTGTCCCACCGCGACTAACATTGTCAGGGCCGTCACTCTACCTCCCACTTTGACTCACGTTACCGGGCCCGTCACCCTAACCCCACCGCGACTCACGTTGCTGGGACCATCACTCTAACTCTCACCGCAACTCACGTTACCGGGACTCCTTCCGCCGACCTTACCCCCTTCCCAACCCACTTGTCCTTTTCGCCAGACACTGTCCTTTTTCCCGGCGATCTCACGGGATGGGCTACACCCACCACTCTGGCAAGGCCCACCGAGAGAAGACCCTAAAGAGGACGTCAGCGACCAAACAGTGAGGGCCTAAGGGCCCATCTTTTACTGCCCGGACCCCCGAACGTCCCCACTCCACTTCAACACCAACAAGAGTCTTTACCCCTAAGTTCTCCCTTTCTTCTCCTCTTCTTCCCCTCTCACCAACTACCTGACCCCCACCTACTCCTATTTCTCCCTTAAGCCCCGAAGGCTATTATCTGCACACCTTAGCCACCCCCCAGCCAGCCTATGTTTTCTCCCAATCTTCCCTTCCTAGCCCCACCCACAAGACCAGCGAGACCGGTACCTGACCACGAACGTCGCCCGGAGACTGGACTTTGACGAGACCTAAGCCAAGTATCCCCAAAGCTGATAGACCAGGGATAACAAACTGTCAGGATGGGTTGCGGCGAAGGATGTGGACGGCAACGGGATGTATGTAATTTATAGACGACTTTGGTTTTTAGGGTATATAACAATTCTATCGATATTTGTCAACAATTTTTAAAGACTAAGCAGTTTCGCGGAGACTATGATTGTTGCATTTGGAAGCACATATATTTGCGAGTACTCATTTTCTTCTATGAGTTTTAGAAAAAATAAATTTTCTTTTCGTGCTACGGATGGTGCTGCTTCTATTATAGGTAAATACAGATGATTTATTGCATATTTGAAAGGTGTTGTGATATAAATATTCTGTATTCACTACGTAGTTCACCGACAACACTAGCAGGTCACGTGCATAAATCTCTACAGATTGTAATAAAAGCAGTTAATTTTAATAAATCAAATTCACTTCAAGACCACTTGTTTCAACAGCTTTGAGAGGAAAATAACGAAGATGTCACCCGCTTGTTATTGCATACAGAAGTCCATTGGTTGTCCAAAGATAACTGTCTTCGTCGTTTTGTTGCTCTGTGGGACTCAGTTGTAACATTTTTCAGAGGCAAGAAACTTGAATAAATGACTACCTCCACTAAATGTGATACATTTTACTTGTGTGATGACTTTGAAAACCTTAATTTGTCAATTAAACCACTACAGGGCAGGAATTGTGACCTTTTTTTCAAGCAAGGAGAATATTACTGGGTTTCTTAGAAAAGTCAAGCTGTCTGTATGCCACCAATCTTGGACGGCGAGAATTCATCCAGTTCTTCTCTTTGGCAGTAGTTAAGATGAATTGAAAGATGATGAAATTATTATGTATGTGGATCATTTGAAGCAACTTTATAATTATGGAAGTTTGTTTCCATGATCTGCTGGAAATTTATATTCCAACTTGGCTAGTTGATCCATTTGCTGTGCAAGCTGACGTTGATATATCTTTGCAAGAAGCACTCATAGAGCTGCAGAGACACATAGCAACCAAATTAACTTTCAGTCAAGAAAAACACAATTTTTGGATAAAGAATACAATAGCTAAAAGGTTTCCACGGCTTTGGGATAAGGCAAAATTGTTTTTCTGGTATTTCCTACTTTTTACTTAGTAGAATCAGGTTTAAGTCGTGTGAATTATTTACTCAGAAAAAACGAGGAATCGCCTTAACATAATGGACAGGGGGGGGGGGGATCTTCGGCTATATCTCACAGCAAAATAACCGAATATAGAAAAGATTGTTTCTGATCATGAAGCACAAGGGTCATATTAATTGAGAAATACTTGAAGTATACATTTTTATATAATTGTATTTTGCATATATAAAACAAATATTTAATAGCTACCTTTCTCCCGGTAGAACAGGAGAGCCACAGGAAGAAAATAATTTTGGAAGGAGGCCGCGGTCGGAAAAAGGTTGAGAAACGCTGGTCTAGAGCAGGCTATTGCTCCTAAACACAGTAACTAGACACTTATAATGGCGTATCTTTAGCCATGGACTTAAGCCATAGCCACCTCTAGTAGAAGAGAAGTGGCAACGCCGCAAACTGGGGCCAGATACTTGACTCATGGCTATGCTAGAGCGCGCAGAATCATTCAATCGGCAAGGTGTTTTTGCAATGTTTGTAGACTGACTACTGCTGTGTCTTGTGTTTATAATATGCTACTTATCATTGGCTCTAAACATGGTTAATACTTGTGTCGTGCCTGGTTGCAGTTCAAATTATAAAAGTTAAATTGCGAAAGAGGAATATATTTAAATTTTTCAGTTCACTACAGATTCTGTATGCAGAAATCAGTGGATTCGCGCTATTCCACGTTCAGATTGGTGATAAAAGAAATAATTAAGTATGCCATTGATTACATAGTAGTTCCTTATATACTGACAGGAACATTCCAGACAGATAATCTCGTATCCCGGTTTGGTCAGTATCGACGGTTAGCGGGAGGAAACTATAATATTACAGTTAGACCCTACTCAAGTAATAGAATCACAAAATAAAATAAGAGATAATAGTGTTTGAGGCTGCATCCAGCAAGAGACGGGGTAGTATCTTTTTAAAGTTATTTCGTTGAAAAAATTTTTGAATTTGTTACAGAAACAGTCAGAACAGACAATAAGTTCTTTTCAATTCTAGAGCAAGATTATTTATAAAATATCAAGTTTGAAAAATCTGGATATTATGTATGCGGTTATGTTAGTTTTAATCTAGCCAACAAAACCAAATGTGATGACTGTTATCTGTTGAAAAGCAACAAAAGCAAATGTAATGACAAATATATCCAAAGTATTAATAGAGGCGGGTTATCTGCTCCATCAGGTTTTATTTTGGTAGTTTGTAAATATGTAGTAGTAATAATGCAAACCCTTTTAACTGAAAAACTTGAGAAATTGTATATAGCTGCTAAAAATCAGAAACTAATAA
Organism: Timema podura; assembly: GCA_033556935.1. Taxonomy (NCBI): domain Eukaryota; kingdom Metazoa; phylum Arthropoda; class Insecta; order Phasmatodea; family Timematidae; genus Timema; species Timema podura. The sequence continues at coordinate 50,788,637 of JAVRXN010000013.1, read as the reverse complement.
TTAGTGACTTAAGCATAGAGGCAATTAAAACTGATCCATCTTTTAATTTACTGCTTGAAGTTTGTCACTGTGGAACAGATCAGAGAATTACAGAATTAAATATTATCTCTGTTATATCTAATATTATTTTAAGTAATTATTGTAAAAAAAGAAATGTTTCTTTAGTTAGGTGCTCAAATAAAAAAATAAATATTTTCATAATATTCTTAAATGTTAAAAAAAAGAAAAGATTCTGATTGTGTTTCTTCACAACATATATTTTAATACTCTAGCATGTATAATTATTTAGCTTTATAAGGCTTACAATAATGTTAATAGACTAGGGCTGGAGTATAATGATCAACATGATAGTAAATTAGTTTATTCATTACCTGCAGATTTGTTTCTAGTATTGTTTGTAAATAACTATAGTCCTGTGAACTTATTGTTTAGGTTTATAAAGTATAACATTCAAAACATAATATAAGTTATATCACTTTATACTTTGATAAGTCACCCGTTTAACCAGCCAATGGCTGAAATATTGTAAATGTAATGTAACAAATAACATTATTGTCATTATGTTCACATTATGAAAACTTAATGTTCCAATTAAAAGTAATGTTTAATTTAATTTAATTGTTAAATACATTTTTCTAGTTAACGCATTGTGTGAATCATTATCAAGCCCCTTTAATAATATTCTGAAATGCTAATAATTATAACAAAAATCAGTAAAATCACGAGTTTTATAAACACATAGCAGAGCAAGCAATATGGCGAGTATCCCCAGTGAAAAGAGGTATTGCGGCGTTGCCACATCAACAGCAGCGGCCTTCTAGTAGAGATGGCTATGCTTCAGCTCACTGTCTTTGTAAGGCCCATTTCTGCTGACATCAACATTCAGTAGTGCTATTCCTCATGGCATCTTCCTTTATTAGGTAATAGCCTAACCTATGCTACTACCCTGCAAGGCTGTCCACAGGATTCAGGAGGCCAAGAAAATTGCATTTTCACGAAGCCTTTCACAAAAAATAAATACAGTAATGATCGTGCTTTGTTAATTTTTACTACCATCGTATCCAAGATAAGTTGATGAAAAAATAGGTAAATTTTTATTTCTAAGCTATATTTATCTTATATTTACAATACAAACAGGGTTTTAAAAGAAACAGGATCATAAATCAGAAAAACAATTCACATGGTAGTTTATGCATGTGAGTTGTGACAAGCGATTGGGACTTATCTACTCCTCCCTTTCATCTACCCTTCCCTTTTATATGTCCTTTCCTGGCCGGTAATTTCCCACACAAGAAGGGCACTATATATTTTCTTCCTTCAACGTCCTACTCTGAACGATTTAAAGTCCTTACAGTTCTTTATCTCGCCGTAATATTCTGGAAAACCACAGTCTTAAATAAAATGTAAGTATTTCGACAATGAATGTTTTGGATAATATTCGTAAATTAAGTACGTAGCGTATCTAATAGTATAACTTCTATACGTGAACTTATGTCTAACAGTTCGATAGCTTGTTGTTGTCTTGGGCTCCATGTTGGCCATGATCTCCAGCCCTGAGGCTTAACCAAATGAGGTTGTTGTACGTATGTGAGACGTGAGATGCATTGCAGCCTACTCTCGTCAGATTTAAAGGCCTGTACACTGCCCAAGGTGGGGGGGCGAACACCCAATTCACAACGATGTTCACTAAAACAAGGGAATTTGCTTGACACTTACTAAAATGTTGGTGAATATCGTCTATCACGGTATTATTATTACTATTATTATTATTATTATTATTATTATTATTATTATTATTATTATTATTAATATATATTTGTGATATGTCGACACATCAAGGCGAGAGTGAAGGGACACAATCTTTGCAGTTCTCATATACAAAAAATTCTCAAAAGAAAATTTAATTTAATGACAATTTTTTCTTTTTATTTGAAAAGTTTCTCATCTAGTGCCGCTATTCTTAAGACAGAAATTTAAGAACTGTTGAGGTCACCATGTGTAGAAAATTAAACTCTGTTTCTGCTAGAGCAATATTTTATTCATTTTGGCCAAAAACACTGCACTTATTAACTCACTGTCCCTGCACTCCCACCTTAAGTTCATCACAATCGCATCTAGAAAAAATTAAAATAACTAAAATGTATTAAAATCCCCAGAGGAAAGAAGGACCTCATGCGGACCGTAGATGAATACACTGAGTAGATATAAATACACAGTTTAAAGAGGTGCTAACCAGTACCAGTGTTATCGTGGACTAAACTATCTAGTCTGTGTTTCCGGTGATGAAACTCTAAATTCTACTCCACACCAATAGTTTAATAAAATGCGTAAATCCCAAACGGAGCATAAAATAATAAAAGCTACTAGGATCTTGTCCACGAATCATCTTCACAAGAGGATGTGAGGAGTGCGAGTGCAAGGTGGACAATGCCCTCAAAGAACTCGTGGTATCGGAGTGGAATAACAGAACCGTAAACATTATGATAGACAAGGCACAGCGGTTTTTAAATTGCTTAAAATTCATTCATAAAAACATTGGTTTCACAAAGTAAACAGAACTTAAAATTAAAACCTTCCACAACAAAAGCAGATCCAATGGAAGACCCAGACTTTTTTTTACCGTTCAGATGGCTGCAGGTAAACCTTTTAACGAGAGGTGGGAGCTCATTAAGTTTCGCTGAGAAAGAGGGAGGACGTCACTGAATATCAGCTTAATATCCTAGCACTTTCGATAACGAGTCACAATCATCACGAGGTTCAAGTTATGTTCAAGATACCTGACTAAAGGAATATAATAATTAATGTTTAGTGGTCCAAACCACACCTGTCTGATGTCTGCATAGCGTCGCGTTCTTACAAACAGTTTGAAGTGTGGATCTAACGTACTGCTCTTCCTGTCCACCATTGTCTATTTATTCACATTTCCACTTGCTCTAGACACCTAGACCCCTTCTTATTCACACTATTAAAGGGGGTGGAAGTAAATAACAAATTTGGAACAACACTGGCATAACGGGAACAAATTCCCAGATAGTTTAATTCTTGCTCTGACACGTTCGGGGTCGACTAACAAATTTCGCTCTGAGATGGTATAGCCCAAACACTGTAAGGATGTTTGATACATGTTTTCTGTTCAAGATTATTGAATAATTCAGCTTCTCAAGCTAACGGCAAAGATAAGTTTTTAAAATATAATATCACTTTTACTACGTACGAGATAGTTATTTTTGATAACTACGTCTTTATATTACAGGATTCAGCTTCACAAACAGCAGCGAAGGCTACTCTAGAAATGAAACCAGTGTGGGAAACAATCTATACGAAGCATTGGTACAGTTCTTTACAATATTCTCAGAACTACAAGGCAATGAATTCTTCATCGCAGGAGAATCGTATGGAGGTGAGTCTAAAAATAAACTAAAATGGACTTTTAACTTATTTTTCCCCAATCAAAATAATGCATTATTAAATTCTGTTGATCTTGTTATTCATACAGAGTTAGTTTTGTGGTCATTAGCAAATTTGGAGACTGAATATAAAAATCATCAAAGTTACTATCGAAAATGATACAGGGTCAATGTAGGATTAGATTCTAGATTATGCTTTTATTAAGTTAACCTTTAACAAAGTCTAAACCTTCAGTTGAATACGAAGGAACGTTTGCCATTGTAACACGTGGCTTAGTGTCGCGTTTTTTGTAATATTGTTTTGTACTTTTTAAATTCCTTCCCAAAGTTCATACTCAACTAGTTTTTGAGTTTATTAAAATATTGACAGTGTCTATAGAACATTAAAGCAAGTGAATACAAAAGAACAAGTAGAGATAATAGTCTCTTACCTTGTAACATTTTAATGGGTGTTACCGGATCAAATAATGGAGTAGGCGTCAAATAGGTCAGGGTGTGCGAGCACAAAAGAACAAATAGAACATTCTTTAATCACAACAGAGATTTCCAGGGAAAAAACTTAAACAAATATGAATATTTATAGACTTGAATCCGATGAACTCTAATACGAATTACGT
>JAVRXN010000013.1:50683401-50784513 GCA_033556935.1 Timema podura | reverse complement strand
AAAATCAAATGCATGAAAAAAGTGCGTGTTTGGGTTACAAAGCCACGGCGTAATAATCACATTTGTATAGCACCATCCTGCATATTTTGTCCCCCCCCCCAGCACATTTGGGTTCCTATTCAGTTCTGTAACACATAGTTGGTCTTTCTGTTGTCTGTAATGAGAACCACCATTTTTCCTTTGGTAGGATGCTTGTCCTCATCGCGACACACACACACACACACACACACAACACACACAAAACACCCCCACACACACACAACAAAAAACTTACAAAAACATACAACATAAAAATATATAAAAAACTTCTGGTTTCACTTTCCCTTTTTGTCTTGGGAAAATAATACCAAATATGTTACGAGAAATGTATATTTTGCGACGAAAAAGCATAATTAAATTAGTTAAAAATACTTCTAGGCTAATTTTCACACAGGCCAAACACAAACATATAAAAAACCCAACGCAAATTTTAACACAGTTTAAAAAAAATTATAATAGGTTTTCACACAAAAGTCATATCCCTATTCCACCCCTCCACACATACTGATCTCCGGGCCCATTTTACCCGTGCTACTTTTCAGTGTGCGTACAGTCTGAGCCGCTAGAATGTACTTGGGATCTCTGCATCTCATTTTCCGGCTTATATGGCTATCAATTATTTTTGGGACCATACACTCAACATAAAATCTTCGCAGTTTTGGCAACATAAGACTTCATTCTTGTATATTCTTTCAACTAAAAAGTAATTCTCAGCATGTGCATTGCAATCACAGAAGGACTTCTGTGCACTGTTGAGCTGGCCTTGTATTTGATAGTAGATATGAGACCGTTTCAAAGACAACCTGCTATCCTTATTTTCAAGACAGATGTTCCTGCCTTCTGTAACTGCATCTTCAAATTGTATGCTGCCGTTTGAAGTGAAACATTTTATCTCTACAATGCCATCGCTCCCTACAGTTGCATCAGGACTAGCACCAAGATAATAGGTATCAGACTAGCACCAAGATAATAGGCTTCAGGACTAGCACCAAGATAATAGGCATCAGGACTAGCACCAAGATAATAGACATCAGACTAGCACCAAGATAATAGACATCAGACTAGCACCAAGATAATAGACATCAGACTAGCACCAAGATAATAGGTATCAGACTAGCACCAAGATAAAAGACATCAGACGAGCACCAAGATAATAGACATCAGACTAGCACCAAGATAATAGGCATCAGACTAGCACCAATATAATAGACATCAGACTAGCACCAAGATAATAGACATCAGACTAGCACCAAGATAAGTGTAAATTGTGGGATTTACATACAATATTTTCAGTTTGTTAAGAAAATATGAAATATCCACAACTCTCTTTCTTGTTATAGTATTTTTGACGGATCTTTCTCAATCAATAAACCAGGTAAGTAAACGTTAGAGACACCGTTTTTTAGCGTCAATTATTTGTAAAAATAGCATTTTGGTTTTAAAGAATCGTGTTTTGTAGTATTTATAAATTTTAAATTAGCATTATGCAGCAAAGTGACAAGCAAATAGATCCAGGCATATAAAGACGACTTCTGTTTTCAGATATTGGCGTACAGCGGGGTGATCTAGTTTTAATACAGTATGTTTGCCTTCAACACATTTTCACAGTATCACTTATGAAAGCAGTCTTTTCTGTCTTAGCTTTCTTCGTCCTCTGGTTCTTTATAAAATTGTGCTTTGTCGTTTGCTGCAGTCAGCGGCCCCTGTGTCCAATGCTTTCTTTGTAGCATGCCCGCTAGAGAGGACATGTTTCTTCGGAGTGTCCAGTTTTTTCCACTCAAGAAGACTGTTACATACACCACCAGTGTTGCCAACTCTATCGTCTCAAGCGATAGTACATGGACCTGAAATGGATTGTATTTTTACCGGTAGGATACTACTTTCTGACATTATATCAATAAACCCACCGATTTTCATAAAAAATAATAATTGATATAAAATTTGTTTCTTTTTAGCTGGGTCACCGGATACTACTTTTAGAAAATATCCTAAAATTGAATTGTACAGGTGGTGAAATTATATCAAAAGTAGTATCCAGATCGGACATTTGGCAACACTGTACACCACATATTAAAATACTTAAATCACTCACGTAATATTTGTCAGTTTTAACCTAACGATGTGCGCATGCGCGTAGTGATGCGAGCACGGGACGTGAAAATGTATACGATCAAATATCCACCGGTAGAATGCAGTGATTGTCCTTACAAGGTAATAGACACCCTCACAAGCTCACTGGCAAGGGCTTTTTAGGGGATGTCTATTGTTGGCACTTTATCACGTGATCCGCTCGTGGTCTTACAATGGTAAAATATCAAGAAATACCAATCCCAAGCGCTTCGAATGATTTTTTTAGGATGGCCAGTATTAAAAATGTTAAATCTAGCAAATTGTCCCAATTTACAGAAATATATATTTTTTTAAATTATTAGAAATTGATGTTTCTTCGTTAATAAAGGCATTTATCACGAAAATAGTCGTTTATCGCTTTATATCGTGAATATAAGACTCTTTGAAAATTCACCCTAACCATATGGAACGTGAACATTAAAAAAACTATTGCGATGACTTAATTTTAATCGCTTCTATCGCTAAAACAACAAACCAATGTGTCTAATCAATGCCAGGGTATGTCAGTCAATCAGGAGTGCTAACTATTCCACCACTCTGGGGGTGTTAGGGTTCGGCCAGACTGGCGTGCGAGCGAGCACGTAATTAGCAGATAGCTCTCGTTAGTTGTTGACGAGGAGGCTCCGAATCTCGGCTGAGTGATCAGAGGGTGGTTTTAACAAGTGATTCATTGTTGTGGTTTTCTCATCCTCTCTCCACGCTAATGTCGATTCTTATTTGTAAAGGCCTACTTTGATAATATTGAAGTATTTTAACATATCAGTTTTACATATACAACGTGTTTCTAAAACATTGCATCAAACTTTGGCAGGATACTCCTTGGGTGAAATTAGAATAATTCTCATAAGCAACCAAGGGTCCATCTTCAATATTACACCCCTAAAGACAGAGCTTAAAACGACTGTTGTGTGAAATATTATGAAAAATGCTTAGGGTATTACAACGAATCTTTGTATGCTACTTATTGAAACCTTGGTCATTAATAAACTAAATGTGCTGTTACCGTTACCCACCCCCATCATGTAAAAAAGGGGGGGTTGTAACACATTTTTTCTAAAATAAAATATGTCAGAGTAAGTATTACCAATATTTACTTAAGATTACAAAACAGGGAATCAAAATTAACAAAAAAGGTGTCTTGGAGAAACTGTCTAGCTTTCCCCGTTTCTGAGATAATCATGCATATTTAATTTCAAAGACAAGTGTTAATTCCTGCCAGGTAGGAAGCCAATAAAGCTGTGTTGCTTCACCCCTCCTTTCCCCCACTCTTATTATCACTATCTTCCCCTCCCTCCACGAGCAGACTGCATCAGTCCACACGACTTCACTGCATGTTGCGCGTATTACTAGTCAAATGGCAAAGTACACAAACGCAGAAATGACAGACATGGTCATGCTGTACGGTGAAGCTAGAGGAAACGCAAGAGCAGCTGCACGGTTGTACCACGATAGATATCCTGCGCGACGTCAACCTTATCACCGGACCTTCACCGATGTCACTCAGCGACTTCGTGAAACAGGTACATTTCAGCTACGAGGGGGAGCTGGTCACCCGAGGAATGTTCGCACTCCAATTGTCGGAGAAGAGGTACTGAATTATGTGGATGATAACGCGTCAACAAGCACACGTGCCATTGCGCATCAAACGAATGTGTCCAATTCCACAGTATGGCGTGTCATGCATGATCAGCTACTGCATCCGTACCAAATGCGCAAGGTGCAGGCATTGGGGCCAGCAGATTATGCTCCTCGACATGAATTCTCCGACTGGTTTCTGCAGCAGTGCGGAGTGGTTCCTCATTTCTCCACTATAATATTGTTTTCCGATGAGGCAACATTCACCAGAGACGGCTATTTTAATAGTACAAATAGTCACATTTGGAATGACGTGAACCCTCATGCAACTATCATCATGGGCAACCAGCATAGATTTTCTGTCAACATCTGGGCAGGCATTGTGGGTAACCATCTCATTGGCCCTTACTTGATGCCACGACGTTTGACTGGCCACATCTACTACCAATTTCTGAAATTTGCATTGCCACAGTTCCTCGAGAATGTACCGCTCTCCGTTAGACAACGCATGTGGCTACAACATGACGGTGCCCCACCTCATTTCACAAGAGCTGTGCGTGACTACCTCAACACTGCATTTCCTGCCCGATGGATAGGAAGAGGTGGGCCTGTTGCTTGGCCACCACGCTCTCTTGACCTAAATCCGTTAGACTTCTTTCTGTGGGGCTTTGTCAAAGCTTTGGTGTACGAGACAGCTGTTAATCTGAGGAAGACCTGTTAGCCAGGATAGTTGCTGCATGTGATAAGGTTCAAGAAACTCCACGTGTTTTCTAAAGAGTACGCCAGTCATTGATACGTCGCCTCAATTATTGCAATAACGTTAGGGGCCACCATTTTGAACACTTGCTATGAATCTGCTTTTGAAGCTAGGAACTAAAACATGCAATAACTACAATTTGTATTTCTTAATGTAGCTTTCAATATTCCAGTGAGTGTAATGAATAAAATCCCACCCAAGTGTGAACTGTGTAAGCATAACTCACTAATGTAATAAATAGCAACACATCGGAGCTTATGAAGAAGTATTAAGAAGTATCAGATTTTCTCCATCATAACACACAAACTAGCCTTGTTTACCAAATGTACGTGATACATAGTCACACGTGCAGGTAAAAATGGTTAAACGACTGCAGTGCGAAATAAAACTGCGATTCTGGCTGCCTACCTGGCAGGCATTTGCACTTGGCTCTGATCTCAAACTTGTGTGATTATCTCAGAAACGGGGCAAGCTAGACAGTTTCTCCAAGACACCTTTTTTGTTAATTTTGATTCCCTGTTTTGTAATCTTAAGTAAAAATTGGTAATACTTACTCTGACATATTTTATTTTAGAAAAAATGTGTTACAAGCCCCCCTTTTTTACATGATGGGGTGTGGGTAACGGTAACAGCATATTTAGTTTATTAATAATCAAGGTTTCAATAAGTAGTATACAAAGATTTGTTATAATACCCTAAACAGTTTTCATAATATTTCACACAACAGTCGTTTTTAGCTCTGTCTTCAGGGGTGTTTACCGCCCTTAATATTGAAGATGGACCCTAGGTTGCTTATGAGAATTATTCTAATTTCACCCAAGGAGTATCCTGCCAAAGTTTGATGCAATGTTTTAGAAACACGTTGTATATACATATAGGTATGGTTTATGATCTTACCAATTAAGTTAGGTCGTTAGTAGCAAGTGTGCTAAACCTATCGATATTAGTAAAAATGTCAAAATGAGATGTTTTCCTAACACTCAATGAACCAACATACAATAATATTGCCTAGCGCCTGTAAACTAGACTGTACCGGGTCGAGCGCGCGCGCGCTCAGTCGCTCCAGTCTGGCCACCTCTCATTACAACCAATGTGTTCTATTTTATATTTTAGTCGCTCGCTGAGTCTGGCCGCCCCCTTAGACGTACATAGTAAAGCTGAAGTCATGTATCCATGCGAAGCTCGGTAGTTGACAGTGGTAGTAATGCCCTTAAAGTACTCGGGTATACAATTCGTTTTAGGGTCGGGTGCCAAAATTTTCAGTCCGCTAGTTTTAAATACGCCTCCATTTTTGAAGTTTTGGAACTCTATTTTAAAAGTTCATTATCTTCGCAATCGATGACCCAATCGCAATGATTTTTTTAAATCCTAGCTTAAGCTCCAATGCAATTGAATGTAGAAGAAATAAAGACAAGTAACTTTAACTACAACTATAAAATTAGAAAAATGTAGTACTTTATGAAATATATTTAGATTTAAGTGAGCTTTTCTTGAAAACGGTCCAATTTATGAAAAGTATACTCTAAAACATTTGAAAAATCATAAAAATAGCTTTAATTTGATACTTAATAAGGTAAAATATGAAGAAAAATATTCGAGATATAAATTTTGAAACGCAAACGCAACTCCAATAGAAGAGCTGTGCAGGTACTCGATGAAGCTCAGCAGTGACTGTCAGTTTCCAATACAGCAAGTTGGATGTCGTGCCTTGTATGGATATTGCTTTCGTGAATGTGATAAGTGTAGTGTATTGTATATTGTATTTACATTGTCCTATGATAAATATTGTTCAATGGAGATGGTCCGATTATTTCTATGGAGAAGAAAGTTTTATTATTATGCTTGACTTTATGGAATGTATTAGGCCACATACTCAAGGATAGTGGATGGACATTGTCCTTAGCTGAGGCAGGAGTAGCAGGTTCAGGGTCAGCTGATTCAATCCTGCATTGTTCATACTTGACGAGAACAAGAAGATCACACCAGACCACAGCTTTAGTTATAGGTGTTCTTCAAGTAAACGACAATTACAAGAGTGGCGGGAAGAAATGAAACAGAAAAGTCCTATGTTTGCATACTGAGATCTTGTACTGGAACTGCAATTTCTGATTTGTATATTTGTTAGCGCTCACCAACAAAGTAACTTCCCATTTTATGTAGCTGTTCTAGCTACTTCTGACCTGGTCTTTTGTGTGGGACCACCAGAACTACGCAAGTTGGCATCTCAGGGATATGAAGAGTTTAAATGAAGACAAGGAAGCATTTCAAAATAACTGGGTTTTTGCAAAGACAATCAAAAAGTTTTGTTACAAGTTCATGAACAAAATAACAGGACTGTGAAATACTCTGGTGGTGCCATTAACATAACCCAAAATCCACATGCTTTTCGATGGCAGATGCTTTCTGCTCCTGAATTGTTCAAACATTTAAAAAATTTGAAGATGCTACTAATATTGAAGAAAATTGTATGAGAGTTTGTTGTATTATTATTATTATTATTATTATTTATTATATTATTATTATTATTACTAGCACCGCGTCTTACTACCCGTTCGGGTTATACGCACTTACGCTAATGTGCAATGGTAGGGTGATTGTGAGATGAAATGGAGGACCTACAGTTTAACGTGGAATCCGAACCACGGTGGAGGCCTGGCATTCCTCACATTCACAAGTTGTGATTAATACACATCTTGTCAGAGGCGAAGGAAGGGTTTGACAATCAGATCAATCTGTGCCGTGACCGAGGATTGAACCCCGGACCCCCAGCACAAAAGTCCGACACCTTACCCCTAGACCACCAGGTCATCCCAGTTTGTTGTAAGGGATGTAGGTTTTAGTAAAATAATAGTTGTCAAGCATTGCATGACACCATTTCTGCTGCAGTAAATCCGTTTTTAGATGTGTAAGAGCTAATGAATGTATCAACACACGGGTATGCCACACAAGATGTTTCGAAATCATTTGCTGGCATGAAGAAGATTGGGAAACGCCAGTATGAAGGTTTCGTCAACTCTATTTTTGTATAACGAAGTAAGTCAGTTTATACTCATATAAAAAAATTAGTTTTTTGAACATGACTAAAAAAGGCAGGGGGTCGTCTGAACAGAAGATAGACAACTTGAAAAATTATTTTAGTTAGTTCAGCCGTCTGAATATATCATGCGAAGTCCGTAAGGGTGATCTGCAGGACTTACTTCCTCATGAAAATCCTAGTTGGCCACATCACTGTCTGATCATGAGCAACTTCTACTACCGCCAAACAAGTATGAACTACCTTATATTTTCAGAATATCAAAAAAGACCCACCTCTTTTTCATGTTAAAATTTATGATGGAAATGCAGTGCTTCATTTACTAGGAAGAAATACTGGAACTACCGTCCACAAGTATGCCAATCTGACCTTTTCATCGTGGTTGATGAAAAAACTTCAAGACTGCCCCAGAGTTGACATTGGGACTCTTTCTCTGAAGCTTCGCTGAAGGAATCTTGCAGACTTAGCAGGAAAGTGAACTTATATGGTGGAGTAAAGTCAATCTGTTTATTGCAAGTGATGTAACTGTGTATATAGCTGGGATCACTGATAATGAAGAGTTTCAATTCACTCGAGACTTCTGGCCAAGTATTTGTTCAACACCTTTAGCTCTTTAAGTACCCGGAGGGATGATATACTCTTTCCCTCCGCAATAGAATGTCTTATTACATTCGTCAATGCTCGGTATGGAATTGAACGTTGCAAGATTTACCAGTCCAATAATCTATTCTTCTTGACTATTTTCTTCTCTCAACATAATACGCTAAAAGTTATTCTCGGTCATATTCGAACTTAACCTGCCAATGGCATTGCTTACTACGATTGAACATCAGAGCAACTATTTAAGAAAGGCTAAACTTAGACGACCACAGAATATGGTATCGTGTTGTTGATACCACGTACAACTAAATACAATCGTCAAAGTATGTCCCACGTGTATTTTCAATCGCCACCTAATGCGTACCCGCAAAGTTATCTTTATTTAGATGGAGATGGCACACTTTATCTTCCACGGTAGTCTAGAAGGTAAAATATATCTCGCGAAAACTCCTCTGAAGAATAGAATGTTTAATTTATAAGCGTACTTGCACAGATCTGTTTTGGCAAGGGCTTGTCTAAGTAGGATCTCTATCAGTTTTTTGGGTACAGACGTGGATACAACCTTTTTTCCATAGCGATATTCTCAAACGTACGATTGTGTCTTTGGGCCTCGTTCGATTGTTTACTTTCCGCCCTAGCATTATTGAGGGCTTTCATGATTCCTACAGTTCCTCCTGCGACTACTCCTGATGTGGCAATCAGAGTGAGGTATAGACAAGAATCCTCCCTTCTTTTTCTTCTTTTGTTGGCGGAGGAATAGTACGTAGTAAACCCGAATGTCGTTGACAGCGACGTCCTTTAGTTAGACGTGATCCCATTTTAACTTTAGCCTTCATATTGTTTACCACAGTCCACGCAGCAGCTTATTCCCTCAACTTAGCTTATGGTACGAGTACTATTTTCCCATCTTTCTTAGTAAGCTACCAATCTGCGGTATAACGTCCGGATAGATATTTAACTTTGGAGTAAACGATATAATGCTTTTTGCAGGCTAGGGCTAGCTAGTTAATGCCAGGATCACTTCGTTTCAAAAGTTTTACCAACTTGATACCTGGTCCGCAATACTGATATTCAGTTATATTATAGCTTATTATTTATTAATGATCTTATTAAGCAGGCCACATCCCTTTATTCTCTTCATGACACGTAATAAATCGCGTTTATATAAACAAGTACAATATTTAGTCTTACTAGTTGATTTACCGTTTTTGTAAAATATCTCAGTCGCTCTTGGTGGGACGCTTGCCATAGATGGAACGCAGACCACTAGATGACCCCTGTTTACCACTCCCAAGCCAATCCAACAGAGCGGCTAAATCAGGAAATCAAGAAAGGAGTCCGGCTACGTATCATCCAGAACCACCGAAAATGGGACCTGCACCTCCCACAGATTTGGTTTACCCTGTGCTGTCGGAAAAATGAAGCCATGGGCATGACGCCAAGTCAGCTATTGTTTGGACGTACCTTGTACCACTCTGTATAGTGAATATTCCCCAGCGTTAAACAGGAGAACAATCCAGAAGGCACTAACGTCCTGGATGATCCAACAAATACATGAGCTAGCAAGAAACCACCAGAGTCAGTGCTAACAATGGTACTCTCTAAAAGCCTAAAAAAGTGAGCTACTCAGTTCAGAAAGCTAGACCAAGTCGACGTGAGGATCATGCCTCTCTCCAATGCAACAGAGGGCTTCCATGTTGACTTTTCCCCAAGATGAGATGGACCATATAATATAGACAGGAGTATAGGGGCCTTCTACTGGGTGACTCATCCCGATGGTCACCAAAGAAAGGTGCACCAGGGACAGCTGCAACTAACTCTCAACCCCCAGGCAAGCCCTGAATCTTACCAGGACTCGAGTTCCATGAGACCTCCAGGACAGACCCATTCCTGGAACCTCCTAGGAGATTTTCCGGCCCCATCCTGGGCCAAGCACCAGGAACCACATAGATCATAAAGGGTACCTATTCTAGTGAAGTGCAGTACAACCTCACGAGAACTCGGTGTACATAGAATTGCAATATTGATAAAACAATTCATACATAGTAGCCTTGGTATAAACTATTATTTTGTTGTTTGCTAGAACTGATGACTCACCAGTATCAATATTTTATGTAAGCCCCAACTGATAAAGGTCTACTGATAGAAATGTACCAATGTCTAACTGATAAGCTAATCATCTTTGTAAATAACCATATATCATGTGTCTAGGAGAGTAATATATGTACCACCCTTGGACCTTTTGTAAGTCATGTAATTACTTCCTGCGCCAAATGTTTAAGGGGTGGAAGAGTGCTTTCGAAAGTGTGGGGTAAATTGTTATGCCCCATTTTCACTAAAGATACAGAATATGAATCGCGCTCTAGTATTTCTAAGGTCTGCCATTGCTCTCTATTTCCTTCCTACCTTTTTCATCCCCTCAGGCCATGGGCTTCTGACCCCAAACGCCCCTCTCTTCGTTGTTGTTCAGCTTGACACTGACGGCACACGACCAACTACCTCTTTTGAGTCAGCTTGGCCACGATCCGACTACTCCCCAATCACCCAACAGGGTGTTTAAATAGAGTGACCAGCCACACAAATGTCACCCGTTGCCCAACACTACGCTGAACAATTAATAACCCCTTGGGGAAATGACCCGAGCTCTTTCTTCGTCCATTCCCCACCCTGCCCTCCAAACCATACTTCCTTTTCCCTCCGGGAACTCGCTTCATTCTCTGCTGTTTATCACAATAACTCCTGAGCCATTCTACTCGTTCATCACAAAACTCCTGAGCCATTCTTCTCCCTGGTTCCACAAAAACTCCTGATCCATTCTTCTTCCCTGGTTCACCACGATAACTCCTGATCCATTCTTACTTCCTGGTTCACCACGATAACTCGCTGAGCCATCCCTCCCTGTATTTCTGTTCCGTCTGTCTGTACCTCAGGCTAGAACCAAAACTATTTTACCGATTGGATTAAAACTTGGTATCTAGGGTTTTCATAAGCTCTCCCGAGGGTTTTTTGGAATAGATACCTAACCCTAATTAGGGGTAGTTTACTGAAGGGCAAAAAGAGAAAAAATCAATTTTCTCGAAATTCGCTCTAACGATTTTGATTAAATTTTATATCTGGACATTGTTTACCATAGTAAACAAGATGGCAATACTCATTTTCTCAAAAAATGACTGAGGGTACTTTACTTATGGGAATTTTCCAGTTTTCATCATTCCTCAGAAACTATTTGAGATACAAAATAACTTATCATTCTAAAATTGTATACTATTAAAGATAAAAATCTTTAATTTGAAATATATTTTTACTAAATTAAAAATGTCGGTGCTATAAGCAAATATATATATCATATATATGAATATATAATATATACTATATATTTATATATATATATATATATATTAATATATATATATACACTTTTAATTCAGGTATTGAAAATGATTTAATTTTTATGCTTTTAGTAGACAAAGATGTTTCTCTTTTCTCAATTTTATTTTTCTGTAGCAATGTTCCTAGTTCCTAATGCCATAGAGTTAAGTTAAAGTGTATATTATTTTATTTATGATCTTTGGTGTAATGTTTCTACAACAATGTATAACCTATTATTTCGTTTAATAAATCTTACGAGTTTACGTCTTTCAACTTCAACATCCCATTCTGGACAAAGAGCTACTCACTGACCAAAACTTTTTTTATCATGAAAATGATCCCATAGGGATTTCAAATCCAGGGCAGCATCGTGGAAGTTCATGTTAGAATCCTGCAGCCTCTTTTGAATACGGTCAATGCAAGTGGGTACTTTGTTCCAAAATCCCTGCAAAGTCAGAGTATCTTAATTTAGCATGTGGCTCTACAGCTGCCTTGCGTCACTTTTTGTTTCACTGGTTTAGTTTTCATCGTCTATTATGTCTAGGAGAACTATAAGTATCTTCTCAAGATACTTTTTAACGGGCTTAAATGTTTCTGTCCTTGCACTCCACCTGGTTTTGGACTCCGACTTTATAATCATAGGCACAGGCATGGAGTTTTTCAGATTTATCAGCGCTTTGTTGAATGACAGAAGAACAAGAAGAGAGCTTTGATATTTTCAAAAAAACATTCTCGAAATATCTCAAATTTTCCCATCAGTTAACTGCCCTTAAAGAGATTTTTTTATCATAAACTCATGATACAGTGCTTTTTTCATGCCAAATACTCCCTAAATATAAATTTTAAACAAAATTGTTAAAGCCATTTTCAAAATATTTTGAGTTCAAAAAAATTCCTCACCAATAAACTACCCTTAATTTGGGGGCTAGGGTCAACAACAAAAAATTGGAGGTATAACCGTATAATATCTAATGAAAATTCATCACACAATTTAGGATCCACGCACAGGGACAGATAGACTGGGGACAGAAAGACAGACAGACATGGGGACAGATACAATTTTCAAATATACTTTTTGGAGTTCTGGTTTACATGAAATGTTGAAATTCATCATAACCTCAAACTTTGATTTTTTCAGAGTTACAATACTTTCTTTATTGATGAGAAAGTAAAAATAATATATTTTTCTACGTTCAGCAAATATCCTAGAGGTTTTAAGATGGGAGCGTTTTAATTATGGTTATAATTAGAACGAACGCGACTAGATTCCAATTAGATATAAACATGGCATATCTAGTCACTTGTAGACACAACGATTGGTGTTACCCTAGGTTCGCTGTCTCAACGGACAATCTCTGACATGAAATATAGTATGAGATCTCATATAGGCTATTTTCAGTAAGAATCTCATGGATTTAGCACATAATTATGGATTACATCTTTAGTTTGGACAAAAAGAAAAAGTTATTTAACGTTTGATTTAGTAATTAATATAACAACTAGAAATTATTTAGAATGAAAAAGTAAAAGAAATGATAACTGGTTGAATAGAAACTGTTCAGTGGCGTTACATGCCATATCCACTGTGCTAGTAGTACACATATTAGATTGTTTGTAATCTACGTTAGATTTAATAACATGTTTTTACTAATTTATCTTATCTTTTTCATTGGAGCCCGTTCTCCTTGAAGTTTACAACTAATTGAGACGTTTCTCTCAAATAGTTTCACTGCTGATCCACTCGCTTCGGACAGAGTAAAAAATTTAAAAAAAAATCATTGTACAGTTGAAATTAATTATTTGTAATTTGAATATAATAGTAGTTAACAAACTCAAAATAAATGTTTAGAAAAATGAGTAGAGCATATGAAATAAATCTAAAGTGAAACAACTAAGTCTATGCCTAGAAATGGAATTAATAAGCTTTGTAGCTTATATCAGGGGCTCACATTTTAGGTTCAAAGAGCCTTACACCAGAAAAAAATACATGCTGGAGCCATTATAAAAACTTTAACATTAATATTATGAACATTCAATAACGATAGTTACATTTAACAAGTCTAAACGTATTAAATAAATGGAAATGTGTTGTCAACGCCTTTGGCAAAGGTCCTTTATTCAACTTTAAAAAAATATGCTATCTTATTTACTTATGCTATTTTATATTGTGAAAAATAAATAAAGAGTGCTATAAAATTGACTCACGGAGCCTGGGATAAGTGGCGGACACCAAGGGGTCCGTGGATCACAGTTTGAAAAACTCTGAATAATACAACCAAAACTATTGAACTTTAAACACGTATTATGTAACGGTTTGTGGCCTAAACAAACACATGTGAAGAAGGTTATCTTGTTTGGTGTTCTTCAGGAAACATCATGTCTAAAGTTATGCTACTGTTGTTGACAAGACTAATTTTAGTGAGTGTGACAAAGTTTAAATATTTTTGTTAAAAATTAATCATGATAAGAAGTCAATGTTCGAAGTAACTTTTGTGACACTTTTTTTCTCAACTCGTTGGAGGTGTTATGGAAGTTTAAACTTACTGTACATGATTTTGAGCTACATAGTATGACTTAGCTTAAATAGATTATATATATATATATATAATTCAAACCTTAAACCCCGATATAGTTAGAACAATAAAGTTCAAATCAATAAAATATTAAATTCCTTGGGAGCTAGTATATTCAAAATAAATAAAACACTCTCAAAAATCATTTATATTGCGCTGTACTATACATATAAAGGCGTTGTAAGTTTTGTCCAATCTAAGATGTTAATGCTCATAAACTATACATGTCATAGGTCCAGTCCACCCTGTCCCACAGGGGGCTGATTAATAATTGTTGGAAACAATTAATAAATGAGTGTCAATTAACCTTAAGAATGATGATTGTATCTAGGCCCAAAAGTTATCAGCTTTTGAAACTCTGTTATTACATTTTGAGTTTCACTGTTGAACTTGCAGTAAACCGTATATTTAGTTTAAAGCAACAGTTGAATTATTTCCAACTTGGCTAGTAACCCAACTCTCCCATAGTGTCCCAAGAGATGTCCCAAGAGATGTCCCAAGGCTAAGATGTATAGACGTTCCGAGGGCTTGTCTGTCGCAGACGTGTCTGTTTGACATCATGCTGATGGTTCATAAACCAAAACAATCTCTCAATATTATACTAATAATTTCAATAGAACATACTTAAATAGTTTTTTATTTTAAATTAAATATTTGATTAAATGTTATTATTTCACATGATAAATGGCACACATTTTTATATGTTGAACTCATCGGGAAAAAAAGGAAACCATTAAATCAAAACCATGTGAATTCATCTTGACTCTTTATACTTCCTTTCTATAACTTTACAAGCGCAATAAAATCAACTTGTTTTAAACATTTAAAAAAAGACCCATTACCATAGTAATATAACACAAATTCATAACGAAACCAACAATAGAAAACCAAAAAGTTAATATTTGATTGAATTTTTAAAACGTTTCTTGTTGTACTCATTAATGTAGCGTTTGGTCTCTAACGAACTTAGAAATGAGCGTATAGGCCCATTCTGGTTGATCAGTTGGCACCATGTGTCCGGAGTTTCTTACCAACACCTCAGTTAGGTTGGCTGCGGTTTTGACGAACCCCGCCAGATCCGACCCCACGTGCCACTGGTACCTGTCCGCAGTCCGATACTCTTGGGCTCCGTCCCACTCCAACGCCTGAAGGTACCCCAGAGTGAGGGTATAGGAGATCCTAAGATCCAGTTGGCCACTGTAGATCAACACCCTATAGTTGGCCAACAGCTCCACCAGCCAGGGTGATATCGACTGCATCACGTCATCACTGAGGTAGATGGCTACAAGGTCACTGTCATGGTACTCACTGTCACCCACATGGATCGCCTTGCGAGTCTCTTCTTGCTGGAGATAAATGTCGTAGTCTCCGAATCGTCTCGGGTTGCGAGTGTACAGGAAGTTGTAGAGGTACTTGTAGTCGGTAAGATTGTACAGGTAGTCGTCCAAGAGGCTCAGTCTTAGCTGGCAAATAGAATACATCATATCAGTACAAACAAACTTCATTAGACCAATTTGTTGATTGGCAGCAGTGACTTGTCCCATACAACAAAGAAATATCGATACTTAAGGTGGGATGTAGGGGACGCGAGAAAAGGTCAGTAAATCTGCAGGTTTTATAGCTAAACCTTTTTGGACAAAATAAATAAACTATTGCTCCAGTAGAAATCTAGAGTTTAATTTTCTCCACGTGGTGATAGCAACAGTTGTTGAATATTTGCCATGACTCATGAGCATAGTGGCATTAGATAAGAAACTTTTTAAATTAAGAAAAAAAAGTTGTCATTTAACTACAGGACACGTTTTACAAATATTCAAAAACTGTTGACATCACCAAGAGAAGAAAATCAAGCTTTTTTTTCTACTGGAGCAATATTTTATTTATTTTGTCCAAAAAAAGGTTTAGCTATAAAAACTGCAAAAACACTCGCCTTTTTTTGCGTCCCCTAAATCCCCACCTTAAGAATCTTAATTTTCTAAAGGAATGTCAGTTTTAAAATTATATAGCTACAAGTTTGACTTAAAGGATTTTTAAATTTTCAATCATAAAAGATTGTTAAAATGCTTGTTAAAATGAGATATTTTTTCAAAATATAAGAAAAAAAT
Organism: Timema podura; assembly: GCA_033556935.1. Lineage (NCBI taxonomy): Eukaryota > Metazoa > Arthropoda > Insecta > Phasmatodea > Timematidae > Timema > Timema podura. The sequence continues at coordinate 50,768,331 of JAVRXN010000013.1, read as the reverse complement.
TAATAACTTAAAATGAAATATACAGGACAAATTTTTATATTAACTAGCTATATTATTATTAGGTTTTATAGGCCTGTCGACACAGAAAGGTCATTAGGGCCATAAATCATATTAAAAACAAAGTAGAATCCTCATAGGGGAAATGATTTTAGAAATAATTCACCTGCCGAAATCAGCAGATGAAAACACTAGAATAAAATCAAACATAACAAATACTGTACTTAGATTTGTATTCAAACGTTAAAAATAAATCTCAATATGAGACAAAGTTCATTTTAGATACTCTATAGGAGTGGAACTCTAATGGACTCTTAATATGATTTGGGGTGATACACCTGATATAAAACCACAGGTGTATAGGCCTACACTACGTTAGAAAGTAATAGCAAACATATTAAAATATAGGGCATTAAAACGGCATGACAAACATATTCAAATATAATACGTTAGAAATGCAAAACAAACACATTAAAGTATATTAAAAGTGTTAAAACTAATATCAATGTGATATAATATCCAAATGAGCCACTTTTTAAAAGTGACTCAAATGGAATTTAAAAGATTCACCTGGCGTAAGAAATGAGTAAAAATATGACTCCTTCCGCACTGTCATTTAACATAACAAAAATCGAAGGTCACGATTAAAATCGAGAGCCAGGAAAATAGGGACATACTTGCGACACTCCAACAAACGTGGTACACACTAAGGGGAGCATCGCAAAGCTCACATACTGGAGGTGGGATCCCCTCTTAATAAAAACCCATGGCTAAATGAAGTATGCCCGAGACGGAGTTTTGTCACGATGACCTCTCTTCTAGACTTTCGTACAGAAGAGGGCCATCGTGACACACCGTCCCTGATGGACCGCAGCTTGTTCTGAGCAGGGATCGAAACCCACTGCTCGTGCCAGGTGCGTAAGACCCCACGACGAACATAGCCTCTAGACCTAAAAACATGACACCCAAACTCGCCTCAGGAGGGAGATAAACCACCTCCGGGGCTGCCTGGTCCGCCTGAGAGACCAGCGTGACCAGGAATCCAACAGAAGGTTAGCAAACCAATTTTAAAAATCTGTTCGTGTATCATCTGAACAAGGGGATTTCAGGAGTACACTGTGGACAATGCCATAAGAACACTCATGGAATCCGTGCAGGTGAGAACAGAATGGTGATGATAACTATATATGAAACACAACTATTTAAAAATGATATTTAATTCAGTCGTAAAAACTCTTGATTCACCAGGTAAACCGAATTTAAAATTGGATGCTTCAACAACGAATGCACATCACACGGAAACTCCAGATTTTGAGCCATCCGTGTGAATTTTAAATTGATCCCAGAAAGCGAGTGGAGAGGAGCCCGTTAAATGTCCTCTCATATATAATAAGCGGAGTGGTCGTTTTAGGGAACTTAGCAAGCTCAAGATGGCATTGAGGCAGGCGTATATTCCTGGGAGTAACTCGAACTGGAGAAGTGGGGATAGCTTTTGGCAGGAATATCCCACACGTGTCAAAAACCGATATCATCTGAATCCCAACCGGCTTTGCACTACGCCATTTGGTTTCATACAAGACATGTTCGGGGGTGGGGGGGTGGGGGTGGAACACAGAACTGTAAGCAAAATGTTTTGGCATGAAATGCAATTTCAACACGTAAGATGCCAGAAGATATACCCGCCGGTAAGAAAGAGGGAGCTCACCTGCATCAGCACAGATGCTGATGACTGAACTGGTATGGAAAACATCAGTATCTAGTCGGATGCCTGCATGGTGGACACTATCTAACATCTTTAACACCATTAAAATATTAGGGGATAGATATATTCCAGGTAATCCATGGAATTGGACGACCTTCGTCTTGGCTGCAGATAAGAGAATGCCATTACGCGATACCCACGTCCATAGATTGTTAACAACAACTTGTATCTGCCGTTCAGCCCTGTGGGGAATCGATGAACTGCAGTAAATTGTTAGGCAATCCATGAAAAGGTATACAAGGACAGATAAGCGCACGTTGTCCACGATTATATTTATTGCGGTAGTGAACAACGCAATGCTTAAAATACTGCCCTGAGGCACCCAATTTTATTGAATAAAATCAATTGATAGGGTCTTTATCGACCTTACCCGGGAGTGTCTATCCGACATAAAATTAGCTATAAAAACGGGGAGGTTCCCTCGGAACCCTTAATTATAAAGTGTTTTTAATATTCTGTACCGCCAGGTGGTGTCGTACGCCCTATCCAATCAAAGAAGACAGCCAAAAAGTGCTGTTTATGGAGAAAGGTGTCACTAACTGCCGTCTCAAGGCGAACCAGTTGATCCACCATGGATCAGTTAGGGCAAAAACCATATTGAATATAGGAAGGTATTCTTAAGGTGCGGCAGAAGGGAGCGCGAGTAATTTTACAGTTTTTACAGCATTACATTTTTTTGACCAAAATAAATCAAATATTTCTCCAGTAGCAACATAGAGTTTAGTTTTCTGCTCATGTTAATATCAACAGATCTTGAATATCTGTCAAGGGTGTCCTGGAATGTTGTCAACACTTTTTAACTAAAGAGAAAAAGTTTTCACAAAATTCCACGACACCCTTGATAGATATTCAAGATCTGTTGATATTAACATGAGCAGAAAACTAAACTCTATGTTGCTACTGGAGAAATATTTGATTTATTTTGACCAAAAAATGTATATTCTATAAAAACTGTAAAATTAATCGCGCTCCCTTCTGCCGCACCTTAAGACCATATAAATAATTAATTTATTATATTTTATAATATTTTGCCTACACAACTTTTTAAGGCTATGGGTCTGTAGCTAGTTGGCTCTAATTTATCTTTGCCACTTTTATGTTTAGGAATAACAGCTGCCTGCCTAAATAGTACTGTGAACTGACGAGACTCACAAACACTATTGTAAAGGTATAGGAGAAACGCTTTACCAGCTACTCTTCCCCCCGACTCTGACCAAAGCCAATTGCATGGCGCTCACTGCTTCACTTATGCACTGTGAACCTGTTAGATTAGCTCTCAGTGATAGATATTGCTGCAAACATCGATCCCAATACCTTTACGACCTACACAGGGGTGAAAAACAAGTTAACCGTTAGACATTACGGCAGGTATATAATTTGTTAAATTATAATTGCTATGTAATCTACGAATATTATCCCAAATATTAGTTGTGGGAGTGGAAATTGTAAGGGGCAAAATAAATTGCATCCAAGGCTATCTTCTGTTTATACAAATAACATGGCGAATACAAGCTTGTAGAATCTGGAAATACTCCAAATTCTCCAAAGAAGGACGTCGATGGAAGAGACGGAGCGCCCTTCGAAGTTCAGAAATTGCCAGACGACATTGCTCATTCCATAAAGGAACAGAAAGGTTGCGTGAATTCAGTGAGGATTTAGGGATGGAAGTCTTCACCCCCTCGATGACCATCGAAGTAAAGTGTTCTGTCTTAATATTGACATCAGGAAAACAGGTCCTTTCATATAAGACAAGATCGCGAAAAATATCCCAGTGGGCACGTTTAAGCACTTGCTACACTGAAAAACTCTTGAAATGGTGAAAACAGAATGGGGAAATGATTGCTGCCACAGATGTTTGGGTGAACCCCTCCAAAGGAAGTGAAAATTAATACTGGGGCTGCAAAAGGTTAAGTCGATGGCAGAGGATACATGGTTAAAGGCGGAAAAATGCGTCTGGGTCCTGGTGTTCAGTAACACCAGGTCATTCGAGACAAGAATATCCTCCCTAAAATTCCATGGTAGTAGTGACATTAATTATTGACACAACATTTAATATTTCACGCAATCCATAAAACTATTACTTAAAAACATACATTGGTTTAGGACTTCTTAATGTCCAGGTGCCTGACGCAGTATCTCAAGGACCTCCTTCGCGTTTCCAGCAGAGACTAGGGCACCCTGTCCATTCGCAAAGGCTTGGATACGGCCTTAAGATATTTTGTATTTTTTTTTTAATTTCAGCGGTCCCTCACTGAGCTTTCTTCAAAGCTCTAGTGGGACACGCCTTTCCAGCCTCACCTGTTCCGCCCCAACTCAGGCTCTGGAGTCTCAGAGGAAAGAATGGGTGGCTCCACAACGACTGCAAGTATTTTACTTCCCCAGAAGGGACCCGGCGGGTTCTCCGAGGAGGACTTGGGGCAGGGCCACGAGATGGACACCTTGGGGTATGGGAGGTGGAGAGGACTTTTGGGAAAGTGTTCCTTCCTGTACAAATTTATTCTAGGCGCCACCGGAGTTGGTGCAGTATGACTGTTAATCTATCGAGTAGAGACTAGTAGTGCTGGTCTTGAAGGCGTCTTAGAAATATTAATTGCACAATAGCAGTTGGAACAGTTTATGTTCTGACTAACTATTTGGCTATATGAGGTCTGAAATACCAGGGGCTGACTTGATACGTATTCCTTGCATGCCTGGGCATATAGTATTTTCTTTTCAGCTTTAATCTCCATTACTTATTTCTCCACTTTCCATTTCGGACACTGAAAGCAGCGCTGAGAATTGGGATCATACGGCCGGACCCTGAGCACGTGGAAATCTGCTCGGACCTCCTTTGGAAGGGTAGGAGTCGCAAAGTGGAGGATTTATTCATCCGTATTTTTATCTTGTCCGTTCTTTTTGGTGACAATATGGTAAACTTCAGTGAAATTCTGACGGAAAAGCTCCTCGCATATCTCCTCAATGCTCACGCAGTCAAGATCACAGCAGGTGACCACTCCCTTACAAACATTGAGGAACCTGTGAAGTTTCACCTTTACCTGTGTATGAGCTGTATTTTTCAACGGTATTTCAAAGATTGCCATTACGTTGGACGTCTGAATGCCAGTGACAATCTGTATCACAATAGTTCCATCACGCAGTTTTATTATCTAGACGTATGCTTTAACTGCTCCATTTACCATTCTTTCAGAGATAAATGGGCTGACACTTTATAGGTTCTCACCGCCCTCTACTCGAAACACCACCATGAAGCGAAGCTTGGGCATCACCATTTTCTGGGTTACATTCAAAATAGGGAGCTGAACATCCTTTCCCGTTTCCAGTTCTTTCCATTATTACGGCCCTGTGAGGGGCCGGGCAGTGAGATGCTAGCAGGGTTTGGCAGTACGGTATCAGTGGACAGTAAGTTGTCATCTTTGACAATAAAGTTGGCCATGCCATTTGAGGACAACCTGCACAGTACTCAGGTAGTAGACCCAGGGTGATCCAAGTTGGCCATGTTAGCCCTCCCGATGGGGAGACCTATACGACGCTAGTCATGACAACCTTAACATGGGGAACCGGCAGGAGAGAGGTCATCGCAGCAATTAGGTGTAGTAAATTGCCAATTCTACGTCCGGACCCTCATGAACGTGACCGAGCTTTTCTAAACGTACGGTACCTGGTTATTGTCATAAGTAAGTGCCTTCTACTAAGATATTGCAACCAGCGCACTTTCATGACGGAGCTCAAGCGCAAAGGTATCCAATAATTGTCTGAGGAAAGCCACGTGAGTTGGCAAGTTCTTCAGCGCAGGGGCCTTAAAGATTCTGCACAAGACTGAACGGGAGGATAAGGAAAGAGAAAGGGAAGGAAGAAGAAAATAAGTTGAAAGCGAATATATAGGATAACTTTGTCCTGCACGAGGTACGTCATGTGCAGAAGTTTCCCCTTTAAGTCGCCTTTCACGACAAGCAGGAGACACTGCGGGACTATAATAACCCTCATTCCACAGAGGCCTTAAGTAGTTTTAAAATAAATGTCACAAATGATTAAAAGAGTTGAAACAAAATATATTTTATTTTTACTTAATACAATGTAAAAGAATATCATGCGGTAGATTATGCCGTTAAATAACCTTATATTAAAAGTAGATAACTAATGCAAAAAATAATGGATTGAAATGTTAAATCATAGATCCAGATGCATTCTATAATTCATCTCGTTCAACAAATTCAGTTAAAAAAAGTCTAAATGTGAAGTGAAACTAAACGTTAAATTTGATTAATGGGGTTTAATTATATCCGAATGAAGTTCAGAACAGTAAACATGTCACAAATAAGGTTTTTAACTCACAATGAAATACATAATCTTCAGAACAGAGCTATCCCCTGTTCATGGCTTCAAATCATGTCGTAAACAAGCTAATAAAATAGTTGTTGGGCTCTACAACGTAAGCTAGTAAACTAAATAAAGAAAACTAAGAATGGACTTAAATCAAAATCCAGCTAACATGCAAAAACCTACATATTTAAAAATAGTTAAGATCATAAATAAAAAATAAAAAACACAAGACCTATGCAAACACATGAGGCAGAGCAAAATCTTGCTTTTGTAAAAGTGAATCAGCTTCATGGTGTGTGCGAATTTATATATGCTACTTAAGATAGCTTAACTAGACGAGAAAGAGATATCGCCAAATGGCCGTAAAGTCTAACTTCCAAACAAGCAACATACCACTAAAAGGGTTAAGGTCACAGCACTATCAGTCAGAGAGCTCTGGTTATTTCATGTACGAGGTCTCATACGTGCAATTATCCTCACGTATTCTGTCACACCCAATGCAGCACCGAACTTTTGGTATCAAGCAAGAATAGTGTTATATCGTTCCAGTGCACAAGTGCCTAACAGTTTGTTACGTTACCTCCATAGCACTCTCCCAATCTTGTTCACTAATTCTCTGTCGGATCAAATGTTCCACCTGGTAAAAGTGTTCTCGAGCATTCACGTCAATCAGTCCCATCTGGTACAGGTGGTCTCCATAGAGCATCATGTGCGCGGGATCGCACAGACCATTACCGATAGCAATACCTAGAGCACAAATACTTGTTGCACTAAACATTAAATAGCATTATAGTTTATTAAAAGTATTGAAAATATTTCAAACCTATTTTAAATATTAGAAGAACATGGGGTGACATTTATCTTATATTGTAATTAAGTTGACGTTACCTTAGTGCGCATCTCAGGACTGATCAGATTAGATTATAGGTCGGTACGCCGCAGCTTCAGTAAAGAACAAGGAGGGTTTATCTAGTTTTTAACCTTCTTGACCCGAACTAAAAGAACCAACAATCAACATCTGTTCTATCAGAATATGTACATGTAGGCTACATCACTATGAAAGATGAGAGGCTCTAGTTTTACATTGTTGTAAGTGCAACATATCTGTTCACCAACTCCCCATTTCACATCTTTTAATTTTTAATATTTCTACAACTTTGCGATTTTAATTTATTTCATAACTCAAAGAGCTGCCTAGATATTATCGAAATGGTTGATCATCGCTAGTGTAAAGTATCCTCTAGGTCCTAGTCCAATATAAATGAGATGCGTAGTTTTGTTTTTAATGTTATACATTGCTTAGAAAAGCATTTTTAATAAAATCATTACAGCCTATTTAAATACAGTTTTTTTTGTGCTCATTTGGCCCTTAAGTACGGCATCACAAAAACAGCCTTTTCTGATAATCACACTATTTCTATATCCGAGGGGTCCAGAGATAGTAAAAATCCCTCCTAAGCTGCTAAATATTGTACCTCAGACTTGTAATTGAGGGGAGCTTAGAGCTTACTACTCACCTGTGCGTGTCAACATCTAAACAACATTAGAAATATCAATTAGAAACAGTGACCTTTACTGGTTAATAGTTATAGATCATTCTAACCTCATCACAGCCCAGATTATCTGGGCTAATATTCTAATTTTGGGCCGGCCAATGAGGGAATGTAAAACCCAAAATATACAAAACAATAATTTTACCGGTTGCTCTCTATGGCTGTGTAACGTGGTCTCTTACTTTACATGTCGAAAACAAATCTAAGGGGTTCTAAAACAAGGTGGTTAGGAAGATATTTGGTCCAAAAAAGGGATGAGGCTACTGAAGAATGGAAGAGGGTTAATAATGATGTTACATACCCTCTACTCAGCACAAAAAATTGTTATGATAGCCTTGTCTTGTAGATTAGGGTGGGAAGGACATCCACGGCAAATAGGAGAATTTAAAACCTTGTTCAGGGTACTGACTGGCAAACACAATGAGAAGAGGCAATTGAGAAGACCTAGACTAAGATGGGAGAATAACATTAGAATGGACCTGGAGGAGATAGGGTGTAATGAGGTGGACTGGATGGAACTAGCTCTAGATAGAGAGATAGGATGTAATGAGGTGGAGTGGATGGAACTAGCTCAAGATAGGGCTAGGATGTAATGAGGTGGACTGGATAGAACTAGCTCAACATAGAGAGATAGGATGTAATGAGGTGGAGTGGATGGAACTAGCGCAAGATAGGGCTAGGATGTAATGAGGTGGACTGGATAGAACTAGCTCAACATAGAGAGATAGGATGTAATGAGGTGGAGTGGATGGAACTAGCTCAAGATAGGGCTAGGATGTAATGAGGTGGACTGGATAGAACTAGCTCAACATAGAGAGATAGGATGTAATGAGGTGGAGTGGATGGAACTAGCGCAAGATAGGGATAGGTGTCGTACTTTTGTAATTTCAGCAACGGACTTTAGGGTTCCTAATTAGATAGAGTAAGTAAGTAGTGAACGACAATGGCCAGGATTGTGATTGAGCCAGCATCCTCGTTTTGAGTACTGTTCGACAGCAGCAGTGTTTTCCTGACCAATAATATTAAATAGACTACACCACAGGGGTCAAACTTTTTATAACTGATGTTCTTCTTGAATTCAAAAAGTTCAGTGTTTGTGTGAAGTGTATTCCCTCTTATATTTTTGTTTGATAAAGGCATCAGTGCCGAAATATTATTCTATTTGTGTTAAAATGTGTGCATGACTACTTCAACTATAGAAGACAGAAGAAAGGAAGAAGATGTCACCTTTGTGCATTGGATTTTTCACAAATTTTTCCTCTTTCCCTAGGTGGGCTTTCTTCATTATTAGTTTACTTTTCCTTTTTCTTTATTTTTATCAATTTTTATTATTATAAAAATAGAAACGATATTCTTTCTTTATGTTATTTTCTGATTAATTTTTTATGTTGACCTTTAGTTTTGTTTACGATTAGTGATTATCAATTCAAGCCAACAATTCTGGAGGTTGTCGTTACCCGCCTCTGACCCCATGGGCAGATCTGTCTGGATGGTTTAGTGGGTTGGGTCTAGTGGCGATAAAGAATGGTTGGGTTCACTATATTTGTTTATTGATAAATTAGAAAGATTAACTATAAACTACAGTGTGTGATGTTTGTTTAACAAGTTTAGATTAAGAAAGTTCCCTACATTCTTACAGTCCACTCGTTGAAATATCATAGATTTTACGTATCTATCTGTCACAATGGGGTGTATTGTGCCGACTATACTGTATCTCGAGGGTCACTAGACTTGGACTGGTCTGGCACTGGTAGGTCACAAGGCACTAGACTTGGACTGGTCTGACACTGGTAGGTCACAAGGCACTAGACTTGCACTGGTCTGACACTGGTAGGTAACAAGGCACTAGACTTGCACTGGTCTGACACTGGTAGGTCACAAGGCACTAGACTTGCACTGGTCTGACTTTGGTAGGTCACAAGGCACTAGACTTGGACTGGTCTGACACTGGTAGGTCACAAGGCACTAGACTTGCACTGGTCTGACACTGGTAGGTCACAAGGCACTAGACTTGCACTGGTCTGACACTGGTAGGTAACAAGGCACTAGACTTGCACTGGTCTGGCACTGGTAGGTCACAAGGCACTAGACTTGCACTGGTCTGACTCTGGTAGGTCACAAGTCACTAGACTTGCACTGGTCTGACACTGGTAGGTCACAAGGCACTAGACTTGGACTGGTCTGACACTGGTAGGTCACAAGGCACTAGACTTGCACTGGTCTGACTCTGGTAGGTCACAAGGCACTAGACTTGCACTGGTCTGACTCTGGTAGGTCACAAGGCACTAGACTTGCACTGGTCTGGCACTGGTAGGTCACAAGGCACTAGACTTGCACTGGTCTGACACTGGTAGGTCACAAGGCACTAGATGTTAGACCCTACTGCAACTCTCTGTATCTCGAGGGTCACAAGACTTGGACTGGTCTGACACTGGTAGGTCACAAGGCACTAGAAGTCAAACCCCCTACTACGACTCTCTGTTATTGTGTATGACTGTTTTAGGCAACAACTGCCTGTTGACACTGGAGGGTTTGATTACGTAAGATCTGTGCTCTTTAACAAGACTAAAGTTGCCGGGGTCTTACAAGCTAGTAATTTATTTTTAAAACCTTGATTAATATTTAGATCTAATATTATTTTTTTAGGTCAATACTTATTTTGGGGTTGGATATTTAATTTTAAGACTATGGGTGACAAATTTTTAAGATTATTGGTCATTTTGATTATAGCTCGTTTAGAATACAGACGATTATATTTTGTCTGGTGACCAAAGGAATAAATCGTTAAGATAATGTTCTTAGCCCCACTTTCAAGATTGATTGTACATTTGGAAGTCAGGATAACTATTTAGGATCTAATTAACCATTTTGATTATAAGAAGCTTCATGAGTAAGTAAAAGCTATAAAATTATTTTCATAAACAACCTACCTTTTAAATTTATTTTTATTTCCTTATTGGGGTTTCTCTTGAGGATCGCATAGGAAGCAGCTGGTACGTACTTTCCTGAAAAAATAAAAATAATTTTATACATGATTTATAATATAATAAGGTAAAAATGTAATACTAATAACAGTAACATAAAATTATGATCCATAGCAAAAATGTCAAATAAGATTATAATAAGCTACCTCAGTATAATTTTGTGTTGATTCCTAGTGGCAACGGTAAAACAGCTAGGGTTGATGCCTAGTGACAACGGTAAAACAGCTAGGGTTGATTCCTAGTGGCAACGGTAAAACAGCTAGGGTTGATTCCTAGTGACAACGGTAAAACAGCTAGGGTTGATGCCTAATGACAACGGTAAAACTAGCTAGGGTTGATTCCTAGTGACAATGGTAAAACAGCTAGGGTTGATTCTTTAGGCAAGGAGTTTTAATATGTGGTTTTAGGTAGCGCTTAGTTTTATATAGATAAGGAACCAAGATCCACTTACAAAAAAAATTATTGTTATTCAACTAACAACTAACCAGTAACAAAAATCATCAAAACACAAAATAATCCTCGTGTACCTTATTTTGCCAGAATTTAAATAGTAACAAATGTTTTACAATAGGAACTATTATAATTTTGGCATTTTGATTTGAATACCATATAAAATATTTGGTTTAAGTTTCTAAACAAAAATATATGTAATATTAATCTTTTTAAATTATTAAAGTTATAAGGAATAATACTATTTTATAGCTTGTTGGATAGTTGAAGATGAAGATTTAACTATAGACAATTATATACCTATTGCATTTTGTAGCATAAGTCCACTAATCTTAGGATCACGCCATTGTGTAACAGTCGGACAGACAAACCTCTGGACGACGGTTTTACCAACACGGATATACATATTGTCCTGGGGTGTGCGGGTCTTGATTAATAACTGTTAGGTCCTAAATTGAGTTACACGGAAAATACGTTTTCATCGAGAGTGTCCAAATGAACTTTTTTAAACCTGGACAAAATGTTGAAATCGACTTGCACTAATATCAATAATATAACACAAATCCCTCACAACCATCGAAAATGTTAGATCGGTCAAATTAGTCAAATTAGTCAAATTAGTCCTAAGAGTAAAATAAGAAAAATAATTCAAATTTGTTAAAACACTCAAATAACTCAAACTAGTCAAATAAGTCAAATTAGGCCAATTAATTAAATTATTCAAGACAGTAAAACAATCAAATTAGTCAAATTAATCGAATAAGCCAACTCACTCAAATTTGTAAAACAGTCAAATTAGTCAAAACAGTGAAAACGGACAAATTATTCAAAATAAACAAAACATTCAAATTACCCAAAACAGTCAAATATTCAAAATACTCAAATAAATCAATCAGTAAAATTAGTCAAATAAATCGATTTAGTCAAAGGAGTAAAATGGGATAAACTAGTCAAAACTATAAAATTAGTTAAAACAGTCAAATTTGCCAAAAAATTAAAATCGTGGTCAAATTGGTCAAAATAGTTAAACTAATCAAAACACTCAACATAGTTAAAACTATCCAAATAGTCAAATTAATCAAAACAGTCAAATTAGTCAAAGAAGTCAAAACTGTCAATTCCGTCAAATAAGTCAAAACATTTAAATTAATCAAATAGACAAAACCGTGAAAATAGTCAAAACAATCAATACAATAAAATTAGTCGCATAAGTCAAAACAATTAAAACAGTCAAATTATATTCTAAAAATTGAAACATGACACCTGGACACGGGAATCGAACCCGGGACCTCTGGCTTAGTACGCCAATGCTCTAACCACTGAGCTATCTAGGATTCGTCTCGTGCAATTGTGCAAATGGCAGCATAACAGCCAACTACCAAGTCGCAGATGGCTGCGTTATCCGATGGCTCGTGATATTAATATAATCACATACTTGTAGCCGACGATTTCCGCCAGTCCATCATAGACTCTGCCTTAAAATATGAGTGAAGAATGACCCAGGGCACGAGACGAATCCTGGATAGCTCAGTGGTTAGAGCATTGGCGTACTAAGCCAGAGGTCACGGGTTCGATTCCCGTGTCCAGGTTTCATTTTTCAATTTTCAGAATATGATATCTAGTGGAGTAATTCCCTACTAATAAACATAAATAATAGCTCTGGCTATTAATTCTTAACAGTCAAATTAGTCACATCACTCATCAGTAGCTAGGGTGGCGTTTGGAAACAGCGCTCTGATTGGCTGGATCTGGTCAAGTGACCATGCCCCCTTGCTCTCTGATTGGCTGTTGGCTTCCCCCTCCCTACCCTCGGACCTGTGGCCCTCCCCCTGACCCCTTTCCAGTGTCCCAAACGTTTTTGTTCTTGTCCAAACTGGTTTGTTCTTTGTTATTTATGTGTGCTCATTGGTTTTTATGTGTGCTCATTGGTTTTATGTGTGTTCATTTTTTTTATGTTTGGGTAGGATTTGGATGGGCGTTGGAGTTTATTTTTTATTTATTGGCATGCAGTCCACGGCGTCGGGCGCTCCTCCCTTGGCATCGCTGACTAGGGAGGGAACACGCAGCACGAACCTCTCCCAACGGCCGCTTAGTGTAGAGTGTGACCACCCCAGCTGGCAGCTGTTCGTAGCCGTAAGACCCCCTTTCACTCTACCCCCTCACCTCGTTATAGCCCTCTTCTCGAGTTCAATGGGGATCAGATCCCTCATGGTGGAAAAATTTGATGTCACAACAACCCTTAGCGGGAGTTGTTAACTGTAAACTTGTTTCGGGTAGTAATGACCCTGTTGAAGAGTCACTAACCCGCCCCATCCCAAGTAATTTTGACGCATTGGTCGTGGCCTTCTGAAGGGCACAGGTTCAGATGTGCTTTCTGATGCCAACCAGGACCCGATTTTTCGGAAACAATCCTTATTAATGTACCTTGTCGTATTGCAGCCTTGACCATGTATAATAACATGGATTCGAACCTTGATATCTTTGTCCAAATAGTAAAATTAGTGGTTGTACCATCATTTGCGCTGGGTTGAAATGTGAAAACATATAGGTAGTTTAAGAATCAAATAGCCAAAGCTATTATTTATGTTTTTAGTGATGATCACGTCGACTAGATATCATTCACACCTTAACACGGGAATCGAACCCTCCAACATCAATTTTCAGAAACAATCCCTATTAAAACACCTTGTTGTGTTTTAGTTTTCGCCATTTACGTTAACATGGATTCGAACCTTGATATCATTGCCCGAATAATAAAATTAACAGTCATAAAGAGATGTACCATTATTTGCGCCGGGGTAAATATGAAAAGGTGTCTATCTACCAAGATGTAAATTAAAACATATAGGTAGTTTAACAAAAAAATATCAAAAGCTATTATTTATCCTTTTAGTGAGTGAGGATTACTCCGTCTAAAAAATATTGACACCTGGACACGGGAATCGAACCTGGGACCTTTGATCAAACAACAAATAATTATCGTGCGCAATATAGAGTTCTGTCTCTCTCTATTGTTAATAATTGGCTGGAAGCAATAATATAATTTCTACGGTTAATTATTATGTCCTTATACTTAAACACGTTCAAACACTATATTTTCGTTTTAAAATCATATTCCCTCACCAAAGCGTCAAATAGACGATTATAAGATGGCCACGCTATCTGTTATCGAAAAAGTAACCGTGGGGGTTGAAATTAACTGTTTATAGATGCCACCGCCATCTATTTCCCCATACTTTAACTAAGTTCTTCAGGCAAGCGTGAGATAAACGCTGCTTTGGGGGAGAAAGAGAGAGTGTATACTTACTTGTAGATGTTACTAAAATATGTTGTTTGATAGTTAATGAGCAACAAACTTACATATTAGACGATCTATTACGTCCAACAGCTTGCCGCAGAAGGAAATTGCTTCCAACTTTCTCCGCCAGAAATAGATGAGCCTGATATTTAGACGGCGTGTCCACCGTGATTCGAACCTCGGTATCTTTCACTGGGGTGGTAGGGATATGAAGCCCTTACATCGGTCACCACGCAGAGTTTGATGGTGGTGTGTGCCCAGGTGAAATGTGTACCAGCATTTGCCCGGGTTTGAAATGAGAAGTAATTAGCGTTTGTTGTCCTCTAAGGAACTTGAACCCCTACCTCCTTACATCACAGGGCGAGATGTGTACCCACATTTGCGGGTCATTGACACCTGAACAGGGAGAATCGAACCCTCCAACACCATCTTGACACTTTTGCCAGAATGAGAGACAGAATAATAAAATTTGTAGTTGTAGTGGTGTACCATCAATTGCGAAGGGTTGATGTGAAAACGTATATGTAGTTTAAGAATCAAATAGCCAAAGCTATTATTTATGGTTTTAATGAGAATTACTCTGGCTAGATATCATTGACACCTGGATACGGTATTCGAACCCTGGACCTTTGGCGCAACAACAAATAATTATCATGTGCAATATAGGGTTTGTATTTATAAAATTAATTAGCATTTGTCGACCTAGTAGGGACTCGAAACCCTACCTCCTCCCGTCACAGGTCGTGATGTGTACCCGCATTTGTGCTTATTGAAAAAATAAATACGAACCCAAAGGGTGGATAGCGGTCCTTCATGGCATATCGAATCCCCCTAGCCAGCAGCGGAGAAACACGTCCAAGCTCACCGGGATAGATAGCACGATTGACAAATTACGGTAAATCCATGCCGCTTTACACGGATCGGGCAATCACTGATGCGGAAACAATATTATTGACCAATAAGAATCCGCGATCTTTACATGCGGCACACCCCGTTGAAGCAACTATAAATAGACCTTGAAATCATTACATTTGGTCATTATAATAAATAATTGTGGCGGATAAACATAATAGTGAGATTTGACATGCTGGAAAATTGGATAAATTTAGGTATGTATTAAAAGCGTTTAGTATATTTTAATAGTAACTATTTTTCTTATTACGTCTTTGATGTACAGGGATATTTGATCTTTTGATAGACTGTCAAGAAGACGCAACCCCGACGCCTGCAGCGCTGGCAGCGCCCAATAGCCCGGATCCTCTAGCGCTCTTTAGCGAGGATGGAATTTGCCTGGTGGATGGCGACTGGTCCATCTTCCTGTTATAGATTTATAGAATTGGCAGTGGAGATTTCCTCACGATGGTAATTAATATTAATTTATTTAATTTCAGATTACTGGGATCCATACGGGATGGACGCCGGCCTGAGGGACCACGAGACGCCCGCAGTGGATTTAGCAGCTTGTGTGTGGGTGCCACCCCTTGAAAATAGCGAGGCGGAGATGGGCCCTGTTCCGGATCAGTTCCTAGAAGCGGTCGGTGCTCTGCCCAGCAACGCTGTCTTTACACCGCCGGTAGGCTTCACCCTACAGAACCCTACCGCAGCCACCGGAAATGCTATCAACAGTTTTCCTGATGTTTCTTTGTTCATTTTTATGGCCTTGTTATTGTGTAACTCTTCTTACGATTGCCTAGAACGTGCATTATGTATCCAGTATCCATTAACAGACATGCCTTATGTTTTCCTATAGAAACGTCTAAACATAACAACGATAAATAACTATTTTTCTGACGTGCTAAGATTTTTGAAAAGCTTGTTTATCAAGTTGCACGGACCTGGGTGATTTTCCGTGTGCAGTTAGTGTTTTGTTGTAGTTATATACGTGGATCCTTTTTATAACGGGGCAAGTAGATACTAAATGTCCGGGAGTTGCAAAAGTTACACCTTTTGGTTTTAGAACTAATTTATTCAGTAAGGTTATTAATTCTAGATCTGACTGTACTGTTAGGAACGTGCTGTATAGTATTTTACCTTCGGTAAATTTTCAATATTGTATCGTGGAAGGATATAATAATAACGAAGAGGGATATAATTTTGATCTGGGTAGAGTTGTTGGATTTGTTGTTTGGAAACAACAAAATTACTGGGTTTAGGATTTAATTTTTCATAAAACTTTTTGACGCAATGATGGTTTCGAAATGTGACGCTAACCTTTGTAGCTCCCGCAAATAAAATTAATTTGATTAAGGGATATTAATATCGTAATACTGGGATTGAGGTTAGCATAAATCTTCTGTAACTGCTCTGTATCTGAATAGCTTCCGTGTCTTCTAAACAATGTTTGGATTCTGATGAAGTTATTAGTCACCGACTCTGTAGAGCTTTGTTTTGACATTCTAGAAGTTTTAAAAACAATTTGGAAAGATAGCCCACAAATTCCAAAGATTGGAATTGTTTTTACTCCACTTTCTTTTATTACCTTCAAGGCGTTCTTGGGGGCTCCAATCTGTATAGCTCCTTTAATTTTATTAATTGGTTTAAAAAGTTTACGGAATTCGAATCGTTCCCTAATTTTAAATTCCATTTTTGGACTATTTTGAGAATGGTAATGTCTCTCGCTCTATGATATGGGATAGTTTTTTTGGGGGGTTCTATTTGTTTTTCGGGTTGGATGCAAAGGTTTTAAAGCGACAAAACAGTTCGTTCTTTCTCTGCTATTTTAGGGTTATCTTTTTGCTTTTTAATTTTCTCGTCTATTTATTATTTATTTTGAGAAACCATTGCTTTAATTATTCTCCTTTAATTTTAACCTGATCATCATCTCAACTCAAACGTAGTATTCTATATTCATTATGCTTAGAATAGGTAGAAAATTTCTTTGTGAATAACTAGTTTCTTTAACAAATGTTAACGAATTATTTAATTTATCTTCTATAATAGGAATCTCAATTGAAACAGCTTTTTATCTGTTGTAGACCATGTGTTAATATCTCTAATACGTAATTCGTATTAGAGTTCATCGGATTCAAGTCTATAAATATCCATATTTGTTTAAGTTTTTTCCCTGGAAATCTCTGTTGTGATTAAAGAATGTTCTATTTGTTCTTTTGTGCTCGCACACCCAGACCTATTTGACGCCTACTCCATTACTTGATCCGGTAACACCCATTAAAATGTTACAAGGTAAGAGACTATTATCTCTACTTGTTCTTTTGTATTCACTTGCTTTAATGTTCTATAGACACTGTCAATATTTTAATAAACTCAAACACTAGTTGAGTATGAACTTTGGGAAGGAATTTAAAAATTACAAAACAATATTACAAAAAACACGACACTAAGCCACGTGTTACAATGGCAAACGTTCCCTCGTATTCAACTGAAGGTTTAGACTTTGTTAAAGGTTAACTTAATAAAAGCATAATCTAGAATCTAATCCTACATTGACCCTGTATCATTTTCGATAGTAACTTTGATGATTTTTATATATGTTATATATATTTTATATATGTTTTTATATATATATATATATATATATATATAAAAATAAGTTAAAAGTCCATTTTAGTTTATTTTTTAGACTCACCTCCATACGATTCTCCTGCGATGAAGAATTCATTGCCTTGTAGTTCTGAGAATATTGTAAAGAACTGTACCAATGCTTCATATAGATTGTTTCCCACACTGGTTTCATTTCTAGAGTAGCCTTCGCTGCTGTTTGTAAAGCTGAATCCTGTAATATAAAGACGTAGTTATCAAAAATAACTATCTCGTACGTAGTAAAAGTGATTTTATATTTTAAAAACTTATCTTTACTGTTGCTTGAGCAGCTGAATTATTCAATAATCTTGAACAGGTAACATGTATCAAACATCCTTACAGGGTTTGGGCTATATCATCTCAGAGAGAAATTTGTTAGTCGACCCCGAACGTGTCAGAGCAAGAATTTTAGGAATGTATTAAACTATCTGGGAATTTGTTCCCGTTATGCCAGTGTTGTTCCAAATTTGTTATTTACTTCCACCCCCTTTAATAGTGTGAATAAGAAGGGGTCTACGTGTCTAGAGCAAGTGGAAATGTGAATAAATAGACAATGGTGGACAGGAAGAGCAGTACGTTAGATCCACACTTCAAACTGTTTGTAAGAACGCGACGCTATGCAGACATCAGACAGGTGTGGTTTGGACCACTAAACATTATTATATTCCTTTAGTCACGTATCTTGAACATAACTTGAACCTCGTGATGATTGTGACTCGTTATCGAAAGTTCTAAGAGATTAAGCTGATCTTCAGTGGCCTCCCTATTTCTCGGCGAAACTTAATGAGCTCCCACCTCTCGTTCTAAAGGTTTACCTGAAGCCATCTGAACGGTAAAAAAAAGTCTGGATCTTTCATTGGATCTGCTTTTGTTGTGGAAGGTTTTAATTTTAAGTTCTGTTTACTTTGTGAAACCAATGTTTTTATGAATGAATTTTAAGCAATTTAAAAACCGCTGTGCCTTGTCTATCATAATGTTCACGGTTCTGTTATTCCACTCCGATACCACGAGTTCTTTGAGGGCATTGTCCACCTTGCACTCGCACTCCTCACATCCTCTTGTGAAGATGATTCGTGGACAAGATCCTAGTAGCTTTTATTATTTTATGCTCCGTTTGGGATTTATACATTTTATTAAACTATTGGGTGGAGTAGAATTTAGAGTTTCATCACCGGAAACACAGACTAGATAGTTTAGTCCACGATAACACTGGTACTGGTTAGCACCTCTTTAAACTGTGTATTTATATCTACTCAGTGTATTCATCTACGGTCCGCATGAGGTCCTTCTTTCCTCTGGGGATTTTAATACATTTTAGTTATTTTAATTTTTTCTAGATGCTATTGTGATGAACTTAAGGTGGGATTGCAGGGACAGTGAGTTAATAGGTGCAGTATTTTTGCTGTTTTTATAGCAAAACGTTTTTTGGCCAAAATGAATAAAATATTGCTCTAGCAGAAACAGAGTTTAATTTTCTACACATGATGACCTCAACTGTTCTTAAATTTCTGTCTTAAGAATAGCGGTATTAGATGAGAAACTTTTAAAATAAAAAGAAAAAATTGTCGTTAAATTACATTTTCTTTTAAGAATTTTTTGTATATGAGAACTGCAAAGATACTGCCTTATATTGTGTCCCTTCACTCTCGCCTTGATGTGTCGACATATCACAAAGATATAATAATAATAATAATAATAATAATAATAATAACGTGATAGACGATATTCACCAACATTTAAGCCTCAGGGCTGGAGATAATGGCCAATATGGAGCCCAAGACAGTTAACACCTCAACAAGCTATCGAACCGTTAGACATAAGTTCACGTATAGAAGTTATACTATTAGATACGCTACGTACTTAGTTTACGAATATTATCCAAAACATTCATTGTCGAAATACTTACATTTTATTTAAGACTGTGGTTTTCCAGAATATTACGGCGAGCTAAAGAACTGTAAGGACTTTAAATCGTTCAGAGAGGACGATGAAGGAAGAAAATATATAGTGCCCTTCTTGTGTGGGAAATTACCGGCCAGGAAAGGACATATAAGAGGGAAGGGTAGATGAAAGGGAGGAGTAGAGAAGTCCCAATCGCTTGTCACAACTCACATGCATAAACTACCATGTGAATTGTTTTTCTGATTTATGATCCTGTTTCTTTTAAAACCCTGTTTGTATTGTAAATATAAGATAAATATAGCTTAGAATTAAAAATTTACCTATTTTTTAATCAACTTACGATACGATGGTAGTAAAAATTAACAAAGCACGAACATTACTGTATTTATTTTTTGTGAAAGGCTTCGTGAAAATGCAATTTCTTTGGCCTCCTGAATCCTGTGGACAGCCTTGCAGGGTAGTAGCGTAGGTTAGGCTATTACCTAGTAACGGAAGATGCCATGAGGAATAGCATTATTGAATGTTGATGTCAGCAGAAATGGCCTTACAAAGACAGTGAGCTGAAGCATAGCCATCTCTACTAGAAGGCCGCTGCTGTTGATGTGGCAAAGCCGCAATACCTCTTCTCACTGGGGCTACGCGCCATATTGCTTGCTCTGCTATGTGTTTATAAAACTCGTGATTTTACTGATTTTTGTTATAGTTATTAGCATTTAAGAATATTATTAAAGGGGCTTGATAATGATTCACACAATGCGTTAACTAGAAAAATGTATTTAACAATTAAAGTAAATTAAACATTACTTTTAATTGGAACATTAAGTTTTAATAATGTGAACATAATGACTGTTAGAAACAGCACTCAAGTTGGCATTGGAAAACAATGTTTTGCGTTGCTTAGAGACTTTTGTAAACAAGATTATGATTCTTTACTGTTGTAATGGTAGATTGTATTGCTTTAGAGATTTGTGAAACAATAGTACTTTAATGTTCTCTGTATTCAAAATAATATATTCATTTTTCCGTATCAGTTTGTACCTAACATATGGCGACCGTGACAGGACTCAATTGGAAAAATGAGTGATATTAACAGTTTGAATAGGAAACGTGGTGTAAATCGCAGAACTTTTACAACAGCAACAAATTCACTAAAAGCGTTGCTGGAGATGGAAGAAATGGATATCATCGCGATCCAAGGAAACTATACGTTGCTAGAAGAAAAGGCTAACCTTGTACACAGTTTGGATCAGGAGATGTTCCAACACCTCATAGAGACAGAGGCGAGCGAAGAAGACCTGATCAATGAGGTAGAGGTAGTGGACGACTACAAACGTAAGTTCCATGTTTTAGCAGCTGCAGTCTCCGATGCTGTTGCTGGTCGGAAAAAAGAACATGAAAATGAGGCTCACTAGTTATTCTGTAAGTACTAACCACAATTTAAGAAGTAAATATCGTCCTCCAAAGAATGAATTCCGAAAATTCAGTGGAAATTTACGAGATTGGTTGGGCTTTTGGAATCAGTTTCAGAAGATTGACGAGGATCAGGAGTTAGATAATGCAGACAAATATGAATATCTTATCCAGGCAACTTTACCCCATTCCAAAGCCCGTGATATTGTCGACAGTTTCCCGGCCAAGTGAGAAAACTATCCCAAAGCCATACAGAAACTTAAATCACGTTTTGGTAAAGATTCTTTATTGGTAGAGGTTTACACTAGAGAATTATTATCACTAATGAATGCCAGCAGCGTTCCTGATGTCTCTTCTCTGTATGATAAAATCGAAACTCACCTTAGTGCTTTGGAAAGTCTAAAGGTAACTTCAGAGAAATATGCTGCAATGTTGTTCCATATGATAGAATCATGTTTGACTACAGATATGTTACGTGCTTGGCAGAGGAGTGGTGGAGGAAAGGAAAAGGAGCCTGAAGAACGTCTTAAGAGTTTGATGAAGTTCCTGGAGAATGAAGTAGAAGGGGAGGAGAGGATCAAGCTTGCTGCCAAAACTCCAAATAAAGGTACCATTACTACTAACCCTGATAAGTCAAAAGGTAAGAAGAAAGATTCTGAAAGTTACAATGAAGTTATATTACCTTCAGCAGCTGCTCTAGTGGAGTGTAGTCCTCTGGTAGCATGTATATTTTGTGATAGGTCTCATGTTAGTGACAACTGCTTCTTAGCAAATAAGATGACTTTAAGGGAAATCATCTCCCTTTTGAAGGACAAGAAAGCAGGCTTTCTTTGTTTGAAGACAGGTCATATTTCAAAAATGTGCAGAACTAAGTTAAAATGTGATATCTGTAGTAAAAGACACAACAGTCTAATATGTCAAGACTCAAAGCACTCAAGAGATGCTTCTAATATGAAACTTCAGTCTCATTCTTTGATTTCCAACGAAAAAGAGAGTAGCAGTGGGTTGCCGAATGTGATTTTACAAACTTTGAAGGTTAGGTTAGTTAGAGGCACCTCCGTTGTAGAGGTCAGGGCAATGCTTGATACTGGTAGTCAGAGATCTTATATTCTTGACTCAGTAGCAGACAAGTTATGTTACCCTTGTCATCGCATTGAAACTCTACGACACTCGCTGTTCGGTGGTGTAGTAACCGAAGAAATACTACATTCATGCTATAGGATATTTTTGGAAAGTTTGGGGAAACCTTATGCATGCAATTTTGAAGTCTTAGGGGAACAAGTGATTACAGGGTACCGTTATTTTCAAAAGGGTTCATGGTTGAAGGAACTTAAGGCAAAGAAAATACAGATCAATGATAATGAAGGTCCCATTGAGGTATTAATAGGAGCTGATGTAGCTGAAAAGTTAATGACAGGGCAAACATGTAGATTGAGTAACGGTCTTGTTTGTATTGATACCCTGCTTGGATGGACCATAATGGGCAAAGCAGTTTCCAGTATGTATTCTGTTTCGACCAACGTTGTTACCTCTCTCTATATTGTAGATATTTCTGTGGAAAACCTGTGGGAGCTAGATGTACTTGGCATCAGTGATCCTGTCGTAAGAAAAACTAAAGATGAAGCAAAAGCAGCAACAATGGAACATTTCCTACGAACGGTATGTATAAATAAAAAAAAACAGGTATGAAGTTCATTTGCCTTGGAAGGACAATCAACCATTTCTTACATCCAATAAGGTCATGGTTGAGAAAAGGCTATTAAACACTGACAAGAAATTGGATACCCTTGGACTACGTGAGAAGTATGGTAGTATTTTTACTCAGTGGAAAAAGGACAAGATTATTGAGCCTGCTCCAGAGGATGGGAGTTTCAAATATTATCTACCTTATCGCGCTGTATTGAAGGAAACAAGTGCGACCACGCCCGTGCGCCCTGTATTTGATGCCTCGGCAAAGGAGTTTGGAACCCCTTCTCTAAATGATTGTTTGTATGATGGTCCCAACCTAATTGAATTGATCCCGGCTATCCTTCATAGATTCAGGGAGAGGAAAATAGGAATTGTTGCAGACATTGAAAAAGCTTTTCTTCAAATAAGTATCCGTGATGAAGATAGGAACTATCTCTGTTTTATGTGGTGTAATGAATCTAAGCATATCTATGAGATCTTCAGACATGCAAGAGTGGTATTTGGCTTAACCTGTAGCCCCTTCCTCTTGGTGGCAGTTTTGGAGTATCATTTGAGGAAATATTTACAAAAACCACGTTTCAATCCTCTGATCATTAAGAGACTTCTACAGATCTTCTATGTAGACAACGTTGTCACGAGCATTGACGATGAATTAGAAGTAGATCAGTTTATCCGGCAATCTAGTGAGGTCTTATCTGAAGGCAGATTTAATTTGAGAGGATGGCAATTCACGCAAGACAAGGGAAAATCTACACCTCTTTCTTCTGTCTTAGGAATGTTGTGGGATCGGCAAAATGATACGTTGCTTCTGAATGTGGACTGGTTGAATAGGTGTAATGTAGGAGAAGTGACGAAAAGGAAAATTTTGTCTCTTGCGCAAAGAATTTTCGATCCTGTGGGAGTGACCTGTCCCGTTACTCTATGTGCAAAACTGTTGATTCAGAGGACATGGAAGACTCGCATTGGATGGGATACAGAGGTAGATGAAAAATCCAAAGCTGAGTTTCTCACCTGGGTAAAGGATCTGCTTCTACTGGTGGAAATCAAGATTCCTCGGTGGTTTGGAAGAAGTGATTGTGTACAAATTCATGTCTTCTGTGACGCCAGTCAACATGCTTATGCGGCGGCTGTTTTCGTTAGATGCGAATCCAGTGATCATCACACAAGTGTGCAGTTATGTGAAGCAAGATCACGCGTAGCCCCCCTCAAAGAAATAACTATCCCTAGATTAGAATTGTTAGCAGCTACAATTGGTGCGAGGTTGCTAAGAGGTGTGCTGGAATCTACTTGTTTGAAGGTTCTTGATGTTTTTTTATGGTCGGATTCTTCTACAGTGCTGGCGTGGATTTGTAGGAATGATAACTGGTCTGTTTTTATAAGAAATCGGGTGAGTGAGATCAGGAACTTGAGTGATCCCAGTCGTTGGAGACATATTCCAGGTTCAATAAACCCAGCTGATTTGCCATCACGTGGTTGTTCTGTTTCTCAGCTGGTAGATTCCCGATGGTGGAAGGGCCCTGCCTGGTTACACGAATCACCAAACTGTTGGCCTCGAGCAAAACCTGTGTATGACGAAAAATACATATCTGAGGAGATGAAGAAAACTCCAGTGAATTCTCTTACTATAGTCGACAAAGCTTCACCCTAGTATGCAAGATATTTTTCCAGTTATCGAAGAATAGTTCGTCTAATTGCATGGATTCTTTGTTTCTGGAAGAATTGTCTAGGATGAGAGAAAATTTCACAAGAGAACCTTGAAGTTAGTGAGCTAAATAAGGCTGAAATTAGACTAATTAGTTTAATTCAAAAATAACGTTTCCATGTACCATCTGATAAACGATTATCCTCGCTAAATCCTTTTTGTGGAAACGGTGTCCTCGATTTAAAACACGATTACTCCTTAGAGAAGATTTGAAGCTGTTCAGATCCCTATGATTCTCCCAGCGCACCATGTTGTTGTTTCCCTTCTCATCATGGAAGAGCATGTGAAACAAAATTACATCGGAGTACAACTTCTTCTTAATCACCTAAGACAACGTTTCTGGATTATTGGTGGAAGAAGAACTGGTAGAAAAGTTATAAGTCATTGTGTCAGATGCCGGAGGCATGAGGGAAAACATGTGGAGGTTTTACCAAGCTCCTTTACCACTCAACCGCATAAGAGAGGCATCTGTGTTTGAAGTAATAGGGATTGACTTGGCGGGTCCTTTGTTTCTGAAAGATGAGTGTAAAGCATGGATTGTAGTTTTCACTTGTGCTGTCTACCGCACAGTAAATCTGGAATTGATTACTTCTCTCTCCACTGAAGCTTTCCTTCAAGTTTTCCAGCGTTTTGTTGCTCGAAGAGGGCATCCTTCTGTTATTTACTCTGACAATGGCACCAACTTCACTGGTGCCAATAACGCTTTTCAAACACTTGATTGGGAAAATATTTCTAAACATAGCTTGGTTGAACGTATCACTTGTAAATTTAACCCTCCTAGTGCTTCATGGTGGGGAGGCTTCTGGGAAAGGTTAATAAGAGTAATAAAACAACTTTTAAAGCGAGTTTTAGGTAAGGCTTGACTAACTTTCCAAGAAATGCTTACTCTTCTCTGCAGTATAGAAGCTGCCATTAACTCTAGACCACTGACATACCTGGCAGAATATTGTGATGACTTAAGTCCTCTCACCCCGGCTTGTTTTCTACAAGAAATAAAGGAAATTGGAGTTCCAGAATGTGATGCCTTGGATGCTAAAAGCCTGAACCGACGAAACCGTCATCTTCTCAATCTAAGAAATGAATTAAAGAAGAGATTTCAGCACGAGTACCTGGGATATTTGGCACTTAGTAAACGGAACAACAAGTCCTCTACTTTGTTCAAGATTGGTGATATAGTCTTAGTTGGGCCAGACGGTTCCAAAAGGATGGAATGGCCCCTGGGAAAAATTGTGGAGTTGTTTCCTGGATCCGATAGCATAACAGGGCTTGCAAGAGTCGTAACTACTAAAGGTGTAATTTTGAGACCCATACAACGACTCTACCCACTAGAGGTTCCTGATGATGGATGTGGAACACTGAGGACCTCGTTCGAGGAGAAGAGATTAGCTTCTTCCGAAGATCCTTCTAGAAAGGAAGTACAGCCTCCAAAGACTACACGTTCTAGCAGAAGAGTCAACGTCCCCTCACGATATACCGATTAGTTGAGGATATTCATCCTCAACGGTGGGAGGATGTTAGAAACAACACTCAAGTTGGCATTGGAAAACAATGTTTTGCGTTGCTTAGAGACTTTTGTAAACAAGATTATGATTCTTTACTGTTGTAATGGTAGATTGTATTGCTTTAGAGATTTGTGAAACAATAGTACTTTAATGTTCTCTGTATTGTGATTTTACTGTATTCAAAATAATATATTCATTTTTCCGTATCAATTTGTACCTAACAATGACAATAATGTTATTTGTTACATTACATTTACAATATTTCAGCCATTGGCTGGTTAAACGGGTGACTTATCAAAGTATAAAATGATATAACTTATATTATGTTTTGAATGTTAAACTTTATAAACCTAAACAATAAGTTCACAGGACTATAGTTATTTACAAACAATACTAGAAACAAATCTGCAGATAATGACTAAATTTCAACACAAACTAATTTACTATCATGTTGATCTTTATACTCCAGCCCTAGTCTAATAACATTATAAGCCTTATAAAGCTAAATAATTATACATGTTAGAGAATTAAAATATATGTTGTGAAGGAACACAATCAGAATATTTTCTTTTTTTTAACATTTAAGAATATTATGAAAATATTATATTTTTTTATTTGAGCACCTAACTAAAGAAACATTTCTTCTTTTACAATAATTACCTAAATAATATTGGATATAACAGAGATAATATTTAATTCTGTAATTCTCTGATCTGTTCCACAGTGACAAACTTCAAGCAGTAAATTAAAAGATGGATCAGTTTTAATTGCCTCTATGCTTAAGTCACTAATTATTAGTTTCTGATTTTTAACAGCTATTGTACCTAGTCGGCTCTCATCCTCTCTCGTTCTCAGCTTGTTGTCATAGGTCCACGGCAGTCAGTTTGTTTGGTAGAGCATCTCGGGGTTAATAAATTAATGGTGGGGGTAGAGGACATCGCCGATCAAATAAGTGGAAATTTGTAAAGTAGAAGTTTTATTATATAGAAACATTTTAGACATTTTTCACCGGGTTACTTAATGTAAAGAAGAATCAAAATACACTGTACATGAAGATAATTAAACAATGCAGTGGGCCTTTAGCCACATAGTCTAGATTTCCTCCCACCCATCTCTAAGCACGCTTTTATCCACACGAAAATAACTTTTCAATACACGTCCTTTCAACTCGCGTGCTGACCGGGGAGTGCCTTACGTCTGACGCTTCCCTTTAACAAAGGGTCAAACACAGACGCTTAATCGGGGGTGCTGATTGGCTAGCAGTTCGCGCCAAACCTTCCCTTTCCACTGTGAGGCCACACGTGCTAGACACAGGTGCACCTCACAGCTTCCGGGTAGAGATAAGATTAAAAAGCAAGTGAAAAGTAAAAGTAATAAATTTAGATGAAGCTAAGATTCCTACAAAGACTTTACGAAAATGAATAATACCAGATTTAAAAGTTAAAGGCCGAAAAATGAAGTTAATGAATTGAAATTTAAACAAATATTGCTTACGGCTTTGGTTAAGGTTTAGACAACTTATAATTAATATTAAACCCCACACTTAAATATGATTAAAACATTTTATTCTAACATAGAGCTTAAATTAGGCCTTCACAAATGGAAAACAATAATGTACTATAAATTTAGTATTTCAGTATGATCATATTAACATGTAAACAATGACAAACTAATTTGATTATGAAAAAGAAATGGTCTAGAGTCCTGACCACTTTAGACTATACACAATTTCTCAAGTTTTTCAGTTAAAAGGGTTTGCATAATTACTACTACATGTTTACAAACTACCAAAATAAAACCTGATGGAGCAGGTAACCCGTCTCTATTAATACTTTGGATATATTTGTCATTACATTTGCTTTTGTTGCTTAGCAACAAATAACAGTCATCACATTTGGTTTTGTTGGATAGTTTAAAACTAACATAACCGCATACATAATATCCAGATTCTTCAAACTTGATATTTTATAAATAATCTTGTTCTAGAATTGAAAATAACTTATTGTCTTTTCTGACTGTTTCTGTAACAAATTCAATTACTTGAGTAGGGTCTAACTGTAATATTATAGTTTCCTCCAGCTAACCGTCGATACTGACCAAACCGGGATACGAGACTATCTGTCTGGAATGTTCCTTTCAGAATATAAGGAACTACTATGTAATCAATGACATACTTAATTATTTCTTTTATCACCAATCTGAACGTGGAATAGCGCGAATCCACTGATTTCTGCATACAGGATCTGTAGGGAATTGAAAAATTTGAATATATTCCTCTTTCGCAATTGAACTTTTATAATTTGAACTGTAACCAGGCACGACACAAGTATTAACCATGTTTAGAGCCAATGATAGGTATCATATTATAAACACAAGACACAGCAGTAGTCAGTCGACAAACATTGCATAAACACCTTGCCGACTGAATGATTCTGCGCGCTCTAGCATAGCCATGAGTCAAGTATCTGGCCCCAGTATGCGGCGTTGCCACTTCTCTTCTACTAGAGGTGACTATGGCTTAATTCTATGGCTAAAGATACGCCATTATATGTGTCTAGTTACAGTGTTTAGGAGCACTAGGCTGCTCTAGACCAGCGTTTCTAAACACCTTTTCTGACCGCGGCCTCCTTCCAAAATGATTTTCTTCCTGTGGCCCTCCTGATCTACCGGGAGAAAGGTAGCTATTAAATATTTGTTTTATATATGCAAATTACAATTATATAAAAATGTATACTTCAAGTATTTCTCAATAAATATGACCCTTGTGCTTCATGATCAGAAACAAGCTTTTCTATATTCGGCTCTTTTGCTGTGCGAGATAGCCGAAGATCCCCCCTGTCCATTATGTTAAGGCGATTCTGCGTTTTTATGAGTAAATAATTCACACGACTTAAACCTGATTCTACTAAGTAAAAAGTAGGAAATACCAGAAAAACAATTTTGCCTTATCCCAAAGCCGTGGAAACCTTTTAGCTATCCAGAAATTGGTGTTTTTCATGACCGAAAGTTAATTTGGCTGCTATGTGTCTATGCAGCTCTATGAGTGCTTCTTGCAAAGATATATCAACGTCAGCATGCACAGCAAATGGATCAACTACCCAAGTCGGAATATAAATTTCCAGCAGATCATGGAAACGAAAATCCATAATTATAAAGCTGCTTCAAATGATCCACATACATAATTATTTCATCATCTTTCAATTCATCTTTAACTACTGCCAAAGAGAAAAACTGGGTGAATTCTCGCCGTCCAAGATTGGTGGCATACAGCTTGACTTTCCCAAGAAACCCAGTAATATTCTCCTTTCTTGAAAGAAAAGTCACAATTCCTGCCCTGTAGTGGTTTGATTGACAAATTAAGCTTTTCAAAGTCATCACATAAGTAAAATATATCACATTTAGTGGAGGTATTCATTTATTCAAGTTTCTTGCCTCTGAAAAATATTACAACTGAGTCCCACAGAACAACAAAACGACGAAGACAGTTATCTTTGGACAACCAACGGACTTCTGTATGCAATAACAAGCGGGTGACATCTTCGTTATTATCTTCACAAAGCTGTTGAAACAAGTGGTCTTGAAGTGCATTTGATTTATTAAAATTAACTGCTTTTATTACAATCTGTAGAGATTCATGCACGCGCCCTGCTAGTGTTGTCGGTGAACTACGTAGATAATACAGAATATTTATATCACAACACCTTTCAAATATGCAATAAATCATCTGTATTTACCTATAATAGAAGCAGCACCATCCGTAGCACGAAAAGAAAATTTATTTTTTCTAAAACTCATAGAAGAAAATGAGTACTCGCAAATATATGTGCTTCCAAATGCAACAATCATAGTCTCCGCGAAACTGCTTAGTCTTTAAAAATTGTTGACAAATATCGATAGAATTGTTATATACCCTAAAAACCAAAGTCGTCTATAAATTACATACATCCCGTTGCCGTCCACATCCTTCGCCGCAACCCATCCTGACAGTTTGTTATCCCTGGTCTATCAGCTTTGGGGATACTTGGCTTAGGTCTCGTCAAAGTCCAGTCTCCGGGCGACGTTCGTGGTCAGGTACCGGTCTCGCTGGTCTTGTGGGTGGGGCTAGGAAGGGAATATTGGGAGAAAACATAGGCTGGCTGGGGGGTGGCTAGGGTGTGCAGATGATAGCCTTCGGGGCTTAAGGGAGAAATAGGAGTAGGTAGGGGTCAGGTAGTTGGTGAGAGGGGAAGAAGAGAAGAAGAAAGGGAGAACTTAGGGGTAAAGACTCTTGTTGGTGTTGAAGTGGAGTGGGGACGTTCGGGGGTCCGGGCAGTAAAAGATGGGCCCTTAGGCCCTCACTGTTTGGTCGCTGACGTCCTCTTTAGGGTCTTCTCTCGGTGGGCCTTGCCAGAGTGGTGGGTGTAGCCCATCCCGTGAGATCGCCGGGAAAAAGGACAGTGTCTGGCGAAAAGGACAAGTGGGTTGGGAAGGGGGTAAGGTCGGCGGAAGGAGTCCCGGTAACGTGAGTTGCGGTGAGAGTTAGAGTGATGGTCCCAGCAACGTGAGTCGCGGTGGGGTTAGGGTGACGGTCCCGGTAACGTGAGTCAAAGTGGGAGGTAGAGTGACGTCCCTGACAATGTTAGTCGCGGTGGGACAAGTTAAGCTGGAGAGAGAACGGATTAATACAAATTTTGCTCTTTCGTAAGATAAGACAATTTATTTTTGCTCTTTCGAACAGATGGCACACCAAATTTTGATATCCACTGGAATCTGAGAAGCAGAAGCAGCTTAACATGCTATGATGCTCCCTGAAAGGGAGCACGAGATCAAATTCCAACACGTACTGACCAATTGGTCACACCGTGTAGTTTTTGGAAATTAAATCAAACGAATTGTCGCATTTCACGAAGGTTCTGGAACAACAAAAAAAGACAAATTGTTATTAATATTAGTGGGGGGAAAGTATATTGGTAAACCGAATAAGGGTTTTTAGAGTTATGTGCGGAGACACTAATCTAGGGGAGTCTGGGTGAGATCCTTCAAAACCACTGTTTTACACATCTCGCTTATCCGAGCAAGGATTTGGGACGTCGCTGGCACTCTCCAGGGTCAATGACGTAGTTCCCAAGCCCCTGGATAAGAGGATTGGTGGCACCGGGAAGTTTAACGTAAAAAGACTGCGCCAGATTCCGAAAGTGATCCTTGGTGGTAGGAATCTCCAGGTCACAATCCAGAGTCACATTGCGAACGTACCAAGGTTGTCCACAATGATATTAAGACACGCGCTCTGAAATACCTGCATCCTCGTCATATACGTGTCCACTAGGTGGCCCCAAGTTTGACACGCATATTCGAGGATCAGCCTGAGCAACTGCTTGTACAGTGTCAGACTGTTCCTCGTAGACAGGGCGCTACGTCTGCTAAGCATTGGACCTATGATTACCAGTCTTTGCCTCATCTTGTTCAGTTTCTCAGTACAGTTTATTCGTCAGGTCATCTTGGTGTTCAGATTAAGTCCCAGCTACCTAGCACTGTTCGTCCATTTGATCTGCTCTCCAAACAACCGTAGTGGGACTAGCCTGTAGAACTTTCTTTTCCATGTAAAGAATACTACTGTGCTGTGCTGTGCTGTGCAGGTTCTTCTAGAGTCTCCTCTCAACCGGCCGCCCTCACCACGACTCCCCTACTAAAGCCGTGTCGTCCACATACAGTGCCAGTGCGGTGTCTGGGGATTTATGAATGTCGTTTACATACAGAGTGAAGAGCACCGGGCCCACGAGGGAAACCTGCGGCACTCCAGCCCGGATGCTTATGACTTGGGATGTGGCGTTCCCAAAGGTAGTGGAGAAGGTGCGGTTGGAAAGATAAGATTGAAGAATCTTAACTAGGTAGAAAGGAAGGTTCAGGGAGAGGAGTTTGAAAAGGAGACCTTCGTGCCAAACACGGTCGAAGGCCTTTGCCACGTCGAGAAAGACAGCATCAGTCAGCCTGTTGATGTTGAAGTTCCTCGTGACCTGTTCCACGAGACGGACGAGTTGGTGAGACGTAGCGTGTCCCGCCCGAAAGCCGAACTGCTCGTCCACCAAGATGCCCGCCTCGCGAACATGTCGGGTCAGTATCGTCAGTAGAAGTCTCTCGAACAACTTGCCCAAACAGTCGAGAAAACTGATTGGTTTGTAAGACGAAGATAGGGCTGGATCCTTACCTGGTTTATGAAAGCAAAGGACGTTGACGTGCTTCCAAAGCTCGGAAAAGTGACTCAGGAGCAGGACGGCATTGAATAACTCCACGGGAAAGTTAATCACCTCCATCCGGTCCGTGGGCCTTGTTTAATCTTAGAGTGGCTAACAACCGCAATATTTATATCGCCTCCGTGAGTTAAGGTTCATCCAATGGTCTGTACGAGACCTCACCTATGGCCTGAGCCACGTGCGCAATGTGCACCGGGTCTGACGGGTCGTCAGTCGGTACAAATTGCGCCTCTAAGCGCTCAGTGAAATCATCGGCCTTCTCCTGATCTCGGAGTTGGCCACCCCGTTTCGTCCTAGTGGCCTTAGAACTACGACCCACATCAAGTTCCTCGTCATGCGCCACAAGGATCTATCATGTAGACACAAGATCTCAATATTGTCCTCTCAGACACTGTTCCGGTATTCTTGAACCATCTCGCGAACCGCATGGATTTTGCGGCTCCAGTTGGCCTTGTCTACCGGGTCCCTTGAGATTTGCCAAGCCTTCCTCAGCCGATTTTTCTCTCGGAATTTTCTGAGGATAGAATCGGGCAAATAAGCCTATGGCGCCCTCTTAGGACGGTGCCCCGGCGTCGAAGCTTTGAGCGAAACTTTGATGGTGGAAGTTATGAACTCCACAGCGCGATCGATTTCTGCTGCTGTTCGAAAGGTAGGGGTGGGTCCCAATTTCTCTCTCAACACATTCGTGAACCTGTCCCATTTAGTGCGCTTAAGATCGGGTTTTACCATTAGGGTTGTGTAACTTGCTTAGCAATCGATAAGTTAAAAAGAAATGATGTATATCCCTATTATATCCCGGGAAGAGCTGCATAGACGTATGGCTATGGAATAAGAGAGTGAGTGTCCTTTATAAAATGCAGGGGATACTGAGGGAATATGATATATCCTGTACTGAATGGAAGAGAGTTCAAAGTATGATGTATTGAACATAGAGTCAGATTACATGAGGCCATCAAGTATTCTAGTCTTCCTTTATCAAAATAAAACCAATCCCCAAAACTAACCAATTATATTCATCAGCATCAGCAAAACACAACAATAATAAATATTAATTATGTTAAATTTGTGTTTGAACATTTTTTGTAATCGACGACCAGTGTCTTATCCGACTTAGGACCAGCACTGACACAAACCAAACTTATCTCTGTCCCTAGCTTTCAACAGGAGCTGACTTTCATTTGAGAGTTATTCAGTTATTAAAAGCTGACAGTTTTTCAAAGAACTTGTAGCATTAAATACTTAAATACCTGACTGATGGATAGCAAACCTTTCAATAGTAGGTATCTTAACTTCATTCATCCTTTTAGATAAAATTCAATTGAGCTTCCCAATGGCGCTGACTGCTATAAATCTCTCCCGCTTCAATTTTCCTTTCAAGATGCTCATTATGTATCTTGAGAACAAATCTAGTGTTTTTAATCCAAGACATTTACTATCAGACGGTTTTGTATCTTGTATTTCTCAAAGTTATTCAAGGTCTATCTGAACAACTGTCGGTGGGATGTTCTCTGTTCACAATGGTTGAAACGGGTAAGCGGTATAAAACATAGCCTTCTGTTTCAATAACGTAAAATATTCTCCTATAGATTTCATATCAGTTTGAAAATCAAATTTAATCCGATGTAAATATGTAATGGAATGATCTTATTAACACCGTCAATGTATACATGATTTTAACTAACATAGACATTGACATTGTTCAACCTGAGCGTACGTACAAACCCATTGTTATACTGGTAGCAAATTAGTAGCAAGTCAGGACAAAGTGAACTTGGAAAGAAAGACTTATCAAACTACTATGTTGTAAGAGAGGAACACGGTGGTAGGTTTGTGACAGTGACACATATTGTTGACATTGAAAGTTGTTATTTCTGTCAGAGCTGCACCAACCACGTGTACTGTATGTCCAATCACAATCACAAACAATATTTATACGAATGCTCAATGTACTCTAGCCATTTAATGTATATAATTTAAGAGACTCACCGGTACCCACTGGATTGTCAATATAAATCAGATGGTGTTTGTTGCTCCAAGAGTACTGCCTGCGTTCTAGCTGGTTGTCCAATGAGTATATGTAGGGCCCATTTTCAGTGAATAGTCCGAATAGTGAAGAAGAACCTGGTCCCCCTTGCAGCCATAAGATAACTGGAGCACTTGCGTTTCCGTCCTGGAACAAAATATCAGGCAGGTTGATTTGTT
This sequence comes from Timema podura, assembly GCA_033556935.1. NCBI lineage: Eukaryota > Metazoa > Arthropoda > Insecta > Phasmatodea > Timematidae > Timema > Timema podura. The sequence goes on along the minus strand of JAVRXN010000013.1, from coordinate 50,733,790 downwards.
AAAAGTTGTGTACTGTATTCAAATTACTATGTGGTAAAAATGATGTCAATAGTTTTAGCCTTAGATGTTCTTCAGGAGTTGCTTTTTTACTTTCTCATATCAAGAGAAAGTATTGTGATCGTGACAAAAATCAATCTCGAGATTATGACAAAAATTTTTGACGTACATCAAGTTGGCCCGCCACTTTCTCCAAATGAATTGAAATTACTACAGTCCTTTGTGCTACGTTTGTGCTCATATGTGCCCCAAACACGGAGTTTGTGCTTTTTAATTACTCAAATTATTACGATTTTAGTGTGGCGGGCCATCTTGATGTTCAAGTTGGCCCGCAATATTTTCGAAATCAAAATTTTCCTATGCCATTCGTTAGTGGTGCGTTTGTGCTCATATGTGCCCGAAATTAAGCTTTTGTGATATTAAATTACGCCCGTGGCAATGTTTTTAGTGTGGCGGGCCAGCTTGATGTTCAAGTTGGCCCGCCACATTCTCGAAATCAAAATTTTCTTATGCCATTCGTTAGTGGTGCGTTTGTGCTCATATGTGCCCGAAATTAAGCTTTTGTGATATTAAATTACGCCCGTGGCAATGTTTTTAGTGTGGTGGGCCAGCTTGATGTTCAAGTTGGCCCGCCACATTCTCGAAATCAAAATTTTCTTATGCCATTCGTTAGTGGTGCGTTTGTGCTCATATGTGCCCGAAATTAAGCTTTTGTGATATTAAATTACGCCCGTGGCAATGTTTTTAGTGTGGCGGGCCAGCTTGATGTTCAAGTTGGCCCACCACATTTTCGAAATCAAAATTTTCTTATGCCATTCGTTAGTGGTGCGTTTGTGCTCATATGTGCCTGAACATAAACATTTATGCTTTAAAATATGACATTTTATTGAACATTTAATGTGGTGAGCCAACTCGAACAATATGCCGTAACCTGTAGAAAAATTGAGTTCAAGCTGACCCACCACATTAACAAAAATCACTGTAGCAAAATTCTCTTTTCACCATTCGTTTGTGCTTAGTTTGTGCTAATATGTGCCCAAACATGAACATTAATGCTCAATCTCAGCCACATATCCCTATACCGTAACACGTAGAAAATTTTAGTTCAAGCTAGCCACATTTTGAAAAAAGATCACCGTAGCAGAAATTTTTTTCAACATTCATTTGGTATTAGTTTGTGCTTTAAAATTATACCTTTAAGAGAGTATTTAATGACGCAAGCTAGCTTGAGCTCAAATTGACCACTACATTAAATGTTATTTAAAAGGCCTAGTTTCACAGCACAGATGAGCCCAAACAAATGGTACAAACAGAATTTTGCTATAGTGATTTTTTCAAAATGTTGTGGGCCAGCCTGTACTCAAGTTTTCTACATATTACAGTATAGGAAAGCCTCAAGTTAGCCCACCCCATTAAATGTTCTTTATATTGCAAATTTTTAGAGCACAAATGTTCATTTTCGGGCACATATGAGCGCGAACCGAGCACAACGGAGTTACATAAATAATGTTTTGTTATGCTATGTTATGTTATGTTATGTTATGTTATGTTATGTTATGTTATGTTATGTTTTTCAATATGTGGTGTTCTAGCTTGAGCTCAAGTTGGCCAGCCACATTAAATGTTATCTGAAAGGCCTATTTCCACAGCACAAAATAATGTTCATGTTCAAATATATATATAATTTTTGTGGTTTTCCCATCCTATATTAATTCTAATGGTGATTCTTATTTGTAAATGTCTTACTTTTATTATAATAGTATTGAAGTATTTTAACACATCAGTTTTACATACATACATACAAACATTATATTACTTACGATCTTACCAATTAAATTAGGCCGTTAGTAGCAAGTGTGCTAAACCTATCGATAGAAATAAAAATGTGAAGTTTTCCTAGCACTCAATGAACCAACACACAATAATATTGGCTAGTGCCTGTAAAATAGACTGTACTGGGTCGAACGCGCGCGCTTGAAAAATAGAACCAGTTCTATCTTTCAAGCGCTCGCTCGAGTCTGGCCACTTCTCATTACAACCAATGTGTTCTATTTTATATTTTAGTCACTTGCGCGCTCGCTCAGTCTGGCCTTACTTTTAAATTATTTTTTCGTATTTCTTTAGATAACTAATTTCAAGGCAGTAGCAGATCCAATGGCGTAGGAGGGAAATCCAACCCCCACAACGCATTAAAAATCATCAAAAATATTGAATCCAATACCTTATTATTGTAAAAAAAAAATCTTATCCCTTGCTCTATCTCCTACATGACCTAACCAATAACTCTTTCAACCTAGCTATAATTTGCAGAAAAGCAAGTGGGCTTTAGAGTAGAATTCTACAGCAGTATTATTATTAAGTTTAGTATGATAACCATGCATTATAATGCATACCTATTTTTCGTATTCATAGTAAAATAATTTACGCCTATATACAGGCTTAATATTTTTGGTTTCATTTTGTTTGCATTAAAACTACATTTTTGCTATTAGAAATTAAGTTTTATTTCACTAGTCTTCTCTTTAATATTATAATAAGTTAAAACTATTTTGATAAACATGCAAAATTATTATAAATTAAAGTCTTTATTAATAAAAATGATTAAATGTTTACTTGACGGAGCCTTAATAAGACCAATACCCCCGACAACAAGCCATGCATACAACCGCTTGTTTCAAGGCTTGCATGTCTTTATACAACCCCCCCATTCTAGATCAAATATTGACAAAGCTTTTTAGAGTTGTTTATAGTATTGTAAAACACGTTTTGCATGTTGACCACGTCATTCTACAAAAAAGTTCAATTGTAGGCTTACACAGTCAATTATTGTGCTCCAATGGACGCAAAAGCTATCTTCTCCTCAGTATCCTACCAAGCAATCCGCCCCGCCTGACTTCGCCTCACAACAGTGGACAGAAGAATTAAAATCGTTGTAACAAGCATAATTTAATAGCACCAAAGCTGAATTTCGGGCACATATGAGCAAAAACGCACCACTAACGAATGACATAAGAAAATTTTGATTTCGAAAATGTGGTGGGCCAACTTGAACATCAAGCTGGCCCGCCACACTAAAAACATTGCCACGGGCGTAATTTAATAGCACCAAAGCTGAATTTCGGGCACATATGAGCAAAAACGCACCACTAACGAATGACATAAGAAAATTTTGATTTCGAAAATGTGGTGGGCCAACTTGAACATCAAGCTGGCCCGCCACACTAAAAACATTGCCACGGGCGTAATTTAATAGCACCAAAGCTTAATTTCGGGCACATATGAGCACAAACGCACCACTAACGAATGGCATAAGAACATTTTGATTTCGAAAATGTGGCGGGCCAACTTGAACATCAAGCTGGCCCGCCACACTAAAAACATTGCCACGGGCGTAATTTAATAGCACCAAAGCTGAATTTCGGGCACATATGAGCAAAAACGCACCACTAACGAATGGCATAAGAAAATTTAGATTTTGAAAATGTGGCGGGCCAGCTTGAAATCAAGTTGGCCTGCCACACTAAAATCGGAATAATTTGAGTAATTAAATAGCACAAACGCCGTGCTTCGGGCACATATGAGCACAAACGTAGCACAAAGGACTGTAGTAATTTCAATTCATTTGGAGAAAGTGGTGGGCCAACTTGATGTACGTCAAAAATTTTACTTTTATGTAAACACGAATCCAAAAAAGTGGATTTTACAATTCTATCTCCTCTGTCCCTGGTTACGGATTCAAATGGATTTTGTTCAAACTTGGTATATAGATTTTATAGGTGTACACCACAAAACTTTTTTTTTTACTCTAGCCTTCAATTAAGGGTAGTTTACTGATGAGTAATTTTTTTTAATTACAAATTTTCTAAAATGGGTATAACGATTTTTCAAAATGCATATCTAGGATTTGTTTGACATGACATATTGCACTATATAATTGGTTTTTGGACAAAAATTAGTTGAATGGTAGCCTACAGATGACTGATTTTTCAAAAATTTGAAATATGTTTAATATGACCTTAATGATTTTGTTCCAAATAGGTACCTTGGTAATGTTTGACATAACAAATAACTCTACTTACTTTGTTTTGGGTAAAAATTAGATAAAGGATCTTTTACTGAGGAGGGATTTTTGAAAACTATAATTATTTTTAAAATGGCTATAACGATTTTGCTTGGAAGTATATCTGGGGAGTGTTTGACATAAACATGACAAATAAATGTATGTACTTGTTTTGGGGAAAATTTAGGCTTTGGGTAGTTTACTAATGACTCTTTTTTTTTAATTTGAATATTAAAAAAAATTACTTTTGTAATTTGGTTCAAAATTGGTTTCGGGATGCTATTTTACATATAAATAATAATGCATCTCTATTTATCTAAAATAAATTAATTTAAGGATAGTTTTCTTACAACAAATGATAGAAAATTTTAATATTTTGGGAAGTGAGCTTGAAGATTGAATTTCAAAATGGAACCTGTGAATAGTTTTTCACTATAAATAAGAATACATTTTTATTTTTGAAAATTTAAATTTTATTAAATATATTTGAACAATTTGGCTTAAAATTTATATTTATTTTTCTATACTCTTAAATCGTAGAGATTTCACATTTCAAGATTTATTTGGTAATATGGAGTCATCAACTATAAGGGGCCTACATAGATTTTAAAAAGGTCTACGATTCAGTTTAAAGTAGAGAAGGTGGTATTATGGAACCCACAGGTATTATGGAACCACTCCATTTCAGACTGATAATAGAGGTGAACTCTAGCGGATTGTGGCTGAACTGTACTAGGCAGCCATACATAACAAGAGGAGAACGCCTCCCACTTCAGTTATGAGGTTGCGCTCAGTGAAACAGGACGTTTGTGTTTTTCGCAATTCCAAACTTTTGAATGGTAAATGAATTTAATTATTTCTAAAATATAAATCATGTAGTTGTAGGTTCACTGGTGCGTGTGTCCCGTTCTAGAGGCCCAGGGGTACATGTTAACCTGTCTGATGTTCACGTTTTTAAAGATTGGTGTCGACAGAAATTAAGTTAATCCAAGATGGCGATGCGTGAAATACGGACCCCATTGGTGCTTTTAATATGGAACCCGACTCGTCTGGGGTTCCGTATTACCCACAAATTAAAACCATCGAATATTTTTTGTAAAAGTATATGGTAGATGAATGAAAAAAATTGAAAAAAATAGAAATAAATACCTAACACTATAGATAAGTAGATCTAGCTAAATTCTGGAGTTATTTTGGTTAAAAAAAACTGTTCTGGATAGATAAAAATGTTCTTTCAAACTGATTTTTCAAATTGATTTTTATTTTTTATTTTCAGATGCCTAGAGCCCAGTTGAACAAGCCAAAGAAAAAACCCAAGAGACAAACATGGAGCCAGGAAAAAATGGCAGAGGCAGTGATTATGGTAAGGGACAAGAAAATGGGGCTGAAGAATGCTGCAAAATTTTATGAGGTGCCAAAAACTACTTTGCGAAATCTCTTTGCAAGCAGACATTCATCCGGAGCAATTTGTGAAAAATACACTAGGTATAAAACAAATTCTTCCTGAAAATATCGAAAAAGAGCTGGTGGAATATATATTGTTGATGGAGGCCATATTTTATGGACTCACAAGACTGGATTTGAGGAGAATGGCGTTCCAGCTAGCTGTGCGTAACAAAATTCCAAACCATTCTAAAGAGAGGGTTGCAGGAAGGTCTTGGCTTGATCATTTTTTGAGCCGCCATAAACAACAACTGTCTTTAGGAAGACCCACAAGAACGTCATACGCCCGCGCAGAAGGCATCACCAAAGAGATGGTTCTGCCATTTTTTGACCTCCTATAAACAGAGGCTGACAGGATATGGAATCTTGACTAAACGGGACTCAGTGTCGTGCAGTTCAAAGAGCCACAAGTTATTGGGTTGAAAGGGAAGCGACAAATTGGTGCTTTGACTGCGGTAGAACGTGGATCACTGGTAACAGTGATTTGTACTATGAGCGCTGGGGCTTTCCTACCTCCAATGATAATTTTTCCTCAGAAAAATATTTCAGACCAATTGATGAGAGGTGCTCCACCAGGGGCCATTGGTAGAACCCATCCCTCAGGAAGGGTTCAGGCTAGTTTGTTCACACAATGGTTCGAACATTTCCTATCTAAGACGAAACCTACCGCAGAATCGCCCGTTTTTCTCATTCCACACCAAGAATATGGATGTAATTGAATTAGTAAGGAAGAGCCACGTTACAATAATTTCTTTACCGCCTCACACAACACAAAAAACTACAACCGCTAGATACAACATTCATGGGACCACTCAAGACGTACTACAGCGAGGCAATACGTCAACATACGATTCATGAAGAAAAACATCTTACGCCTTACGACATCACAGGACTTTTAGGAACTGCTTATCTACAGTGCACCATTGGTTCATATGCCGTGAACGGCTTCAGAGCCACTGGCATCTGGCCATTTAATAGACACGTTTTTACAGATGCTGATTTCATTGCTGCAGATCATGCTGCTATTGAGAATGCACCAACTGGTGTCATGATACCGCAAACATCAGGGTCATTCTCAATCTGTCACCCCATAATGTCAAAGTACTGCAAGCCTTACACCAACAACCCCAACCACCAGTTCACGTCCTGGACGTTCAAGAGGGGCATCATCTGTTTCTCCAAGGGATATTGTGCCAATTCCTCAGCCAAAAAAGAAAAGATCGAACAGATTACAAGCTCTCTCTACAAGACAAGTTTGGAGGCGTCGATGGCAAAACCTACAGACACAAAACCACCAAACAGGGGAAAAAGTTTGAGTTGTGGCAGGGGACGTGGAAGAGGAGCAACATCGACTTCAGTTCGAAAAGATCAGCCTTCAACTTCCGGTGTCAAAAGGCCAACAAGAGACAAAACACCCAAGGCAAAGCGACAACGCATCAGCAGCGGTTCAAGTTATGATGACTCGATTGACATACCCTCGTATGTTGACTCTCCTTTTGACTTGCCTGACGAGGAGACACCCCCTTCTAAAGATGACACTACGCGTCTGTTTTGTGATGGGTTGTTTGCAGATGATGCTCATGGGGAGGTGTGGGTACAATGCCTAATGTGCTCTATGTGGACACACAAAGATTGCGCTGATGTTGAAAAGGAGCATTACATTTGTGATTTTTGTACATAGTTAGCTTCTTCGTTGTATATTTCTATTTTTTTATTATTAAAGCATTTTTTTCTATAAAATACATTGGAGTAAATGATTTATTTATTTACTTTTATTTTGTACTTTTCTAATTTTTTTTGGATACATCAAAGCATTTTTTGAAAAAATACAGTAGGGTTCCATATTACCACCCGGCTTCCCAAAAACTTCTTTTTGATTTTTTTTACAAAAGCCTTAAAAATCATACTTATAGCTATGCTAGCGAAAAATCTTATTAGGAACATTTAGTTTAATAGCTACCAGTACTTTTAGCACAAAAAATGTGGGCATAGTTATGATACCTTGTTTACAATTCACTATAATGAAAATGAGGTTCCATAATACCACCTTCTCCTCTAATAAATTATATGACATTTTAGTTAAATTTGAGGTACCAAAATTTAACATAAAGAAACCAAAATCTTGTCAAGCTGATTGAAGTATGTTCGACTGATATGCATGGCAGGTTACGGGTTGGATGTTATTTATCAGATACTTTCGAAATACATAATGTATTGAAACAAGAAGATGCACTTTCCCTCATTACTCTTCAATCTGGCCTTAGAGTCTGCTACTAGAGTAATGCAATAAGGAGGGGAAGGGTTGACATTAAACGGTACAATGCAGCTATCAGGGTACGCAGATTATTTAGCTTTGTTAGGTAATAGTGAGGAAGATGTTGCAAGAAATAAATATTTTTATTAGAGACTAGTAAGGAGATAGGTTTAGAAGTGAACGCTGACAATACAAAGTATTTGATAACACAGAGAACACAGATTGAGGGCGATAATTTAGATATTACAGCAAACAACATATTATTTGATAGGGTTAATGAATTCAAATACTTAGGAACAATTTTAACTAGCAATAACAGTATTAAATTGTAAAGTAGGGAAATAATACTGTCGTTAAAAGCATGCTATTATAATAAGTTGTTGACATCTCACCTGCTGTCCAGGAATGTAATATTAATCATAGCGGTTGTTTTCTATGTATGTGAAGTGTGGTATCTTGCCTTACATTACGAAAACAAATTTAGTGTGGTCGGAAAAAAGTTGCTTTGGAAGATATTTTGTCCAATGAAGGATGAGACTACTGGGAGTGGAGGAGGTTACATAATAATGAGCTACATACCCTGTACTTATCACAAGACATGGTTAGAATAGTAAAGTCTCTTAGATTACGGAGCAGAACATGCAGCGTGAATGACAGATTCTAGAACCTTGTTCAGGGTACTACCTGGCAAACCCAACTGGTAAGAGACCACTGGGAAGACCCAGACGCAGGTGGGAGGATACCATTAGAATGGACCCGAAATAAATAGGGTGTAATGAGGTGGACTGGATAGAACTAGCTCAAGATAGGAATAAAGTGTAATGAGGTGGACTGGATAGAACTAGCTTTATGATAGAAATAATGTGTAATGAGGTGGAGTGAATAGAAATAACTCAAGATAGGGATATATAGCTTGTTTTTCTAGGTGCGGTAGTGAACTTTCGAGTTCCTAATACCATAGTAAGTAAAAGGAGCTATCATTCTTTCTGCCTTCCACATTTTATTTTTCTCCTTCATCCAAAATTAGTTTTTCTAATTACCGCCCCCCACCCCCGTATTTCCTTGATCCCCATTTCGAAATTTTATATTTTTAAGTTTTTGTTTGTTGAATGGGGCTTTCCTTCTACCTTTCTTATACATTTCACCTTTCCTGATTATATTGCATTAGAGCTGAACGTCTGCACGACCATTTTTCGCCTTAAGATATTATTTACGTTTTGTGTTTTTTATTTCATGTTTTTTGTATGCCTATTCTAAATTTAAACTGTATACTATACCAAAAAATATTTTTCTTTTTGTTTAGCAATTTTGAGACTCCCTCCCTCCAACCTTTCATCCATTTTCTGAGTCCTATTTTAAAATTGCAAACTTTTAAATTTTTATGCTATCTGGTATGGTCCTTTTGCCTGGTTGCCAAATTTAAATTTTCTTCCAGAGTGAAAAGTAGATTTCCTAATAGTTCTGAATATATTTCAAGCAACCTCCCCCTCCCCCTCCCATTTCGGCTACCACATTCCCATTTTGAAAATTTTATATTTATTTGGTTATCTGATATGATTATTTTACGTGCCTACCAAATTTCAATTTTTAACTAGATCAAAAATAGCGTTCTACATTAGTTGTATAAATTTCAAACTAGAACACTTCACGGTTTTCAATTTCACATATTCAGACATCATTCGGTTATCCGGAAGGTATATTTACTTTCATGCCAAATCTCCATTTTATTTCAGGTGGTCCCTCTACATTCCGCCCAGATTTCAGTTTTCTCTCTCACTGAAAATAAATAATTTTTGACACCTTATACTCATCCCTCCATTTGTCCAACTACTAATTATATATTTCAAATGTGAGGACTTACTTGGTTATCTGGATTTCTCCTTCATCCTGCCAACCAAATTTAGAGTTTCTACAACACTTAAAAAGAGTTATTTTTCTGTTCATAGCCCCCTTCCCATATTACTAGATGTTAAAATATTTAAGATTTTAAGATTTAAATGATTATTTGGAGTAGTCCTTCTACCTGTCTGAAAATTTTAGTTTTCTACTTCACTGATTTTTTTTATTCTTCTTATAGATCCCGTTCCCACATATCCAGGAGATTCATTTTGAAATTTCCCGTTTTTGGATTTTATTTTGCTATATGAAACAATCCCTTTACCTTCCTGCCGAATTTCAGTTTTACAAATCATCTAGAGGTGCCTTACATTTTTCGGAGACACACACACACACACATAAACACACACACATATAAACATACTTACACTCTACTTTTTATTCAAATAGTTATATAAAAGAGAAAATAAGAATATAGTTTGTGGCAAAAGTTTCAAAATTTAGTTTTAATTAAACTTCCCCTTAGTAAATTCTTCTTAGAAAAAAACATTATTTTTATATTTATTTGAAACATTCATTATATAAATTCTGTACAGATTTGCTAAAACCATTCTTTTTATTTAAAATTTTCAATAATCAACTATAAGTCAACTATCCCCGAATAATTTATTTTTATAAAACGAGTTTTTATTTTGATTTACATTGAAAACATTCCACAAATGTTCATTTTAAACTAAATCGTAAGAGCTAGTTTTGAAAAATTTCAAATTTTCAAAAACTATATATCAGTAAACAACCCTTAGTTCCATGTCCCTTAAAAAGTATACAGTGTTAACAAGTAAGGACCTCGCCAGATATCAATTTCTAAAAGTTGTTATATCCATTTTAAAAAAATTCAAAGTTTCAAAAAACCATGGTCAGTTATCTACCCTTAAATCAATTTTCCTCTGGAAAATAAGTATACGGTGCAGTGGCGGCTCGTCCTAAAGGGCACAAGGGAACGTGCCCTCCCACCAAAACACCAAGTTATTCATACAAATAATTATAAGCTATAATAATAATATTTAAGCTATATAAACAAGGGAAATATTAGAATTAAATAAACCTTTTTTCTAGTTTTTCTTAAAATAATTATGACATTTAAAATTGATGAGTGAAAACCATCAAACGAAGCAACTATCTTCCCGATCGGGGCAAAGTAGTAAATGTTCCCCAAGTCATGATGGACAAGAGGAAAGCGAGGGAAGGGACGGGATGCTCAGAACAGGACCCCTAATTTTGAAACTTGCGGAAATATTCGCTTGCGAGCTAGCTCGCAACTCATGAACTCGCAAATCGCAGGCTATACTAAAACAGAGCTAATTTTGAAAGGTTTATACTATCGTGCGAGTTGGTGTAGTGTTGTTTCGCTTGCGAATGAGTTTTCAATCCGACAACACTGTAAAACCATGACGTGTGCCAAAGGATTGAGGCGATGAGATGCCACAACACGCCATTATACAAGATACGTAACTGAAAGTAAACACTATTATTGTGTTGAGTGCATCATATAAAACGATTTGTTTAGTTTTATTAGGAAACCATCTTCCCTTTGTATACATCTACGCTTGTTGTAACAAAAAATTTTCAAGTTATATGAGTATATGCAAACCGTTACAATATGTAATGTCCACTTTAGCACACTTGGTAGCGTGCTTGATTCATAATCATATTTCCACAAGATCGATCCCACCCCTAGTTGCGATATTTTAATTTTTTTTTGTCTGAACTGTAACTCTATGAATAAAGTTGTAACTCTTTAATGATGTTGAAACTCTTTATTGATGTTGAAACTCTTTAATAATGTTGTAACTCATGGTTGTTAACTCTTCGTGTCCGCTCGCGGACCGAGCAAAGAGAAGAACTCATGTGCCTGGAGTTGAACTGTTCTGCCTCGAGTTGAACTGAGGTCCCGCCGCGCGCAGGCCAGAGAGGAAGGCGGCCGACCCACCCTCTAGCGTCACACGCGACCAACACACAGTTCAACCAGCGCAACTCCTGATACGTGGAGTGTGACGTCACACTCCACATACACCCCAGGCACAAAAAAAAATGAGCAAAACCAAAAATACAAAACTCTTAAAACTATAACAGTACAAAATATGGTACCGCAATATACCAGGAGTGTTTGTAGGTACCCTAAATATAAACACTAGAATAATTATCAAAAAGTACATACATATAAACTTACAATCTTTAAAGGACGCGAGTAGGCCTACTCTAAACAGACAATGAATAAGAAAATATAAATACAAAACATTTTAAATTGTTTGGTCTTTTCCCTAATATAGAATTAGTAATGTGAAAGTATACAGACTAAATAAATTGACAAACATATACATATAAGTAACAAAAAGTTATGCTCTTGATTACATTTATATGAACAAAGCTACGGTTTTATAGGATTACCACACGTAAATCTAATAACAGTAGTTATAGGCGGATAAGCATTATATGTTTATATAATTCTAAGTGCAGTATAAGAAAATCAATTTTACAACAAACTGATCAGTTCTTTCTAAGAATTATTTCAAGGAACACGTAACCACAAAATTATTAACTTGAACAAATCTTGTAAAAAATAGTTAAGTTTGAATAATAATAAGGGGCTTGCAATATACAACTAACACTTATGTCCACCCTGTCTAAGTCTTACTATTATAAAACAATCTTGAGTATAATAAATTAAATATAGACAGTTTTATGCAAACCAAGAAACTCATTCTTAGTAGAGTACATGCCGAAGAAGTCATGGCAGGCAAACACTTACAGATGGGGGAACAACAACAACGACAAAACCTATCCCCGTGGTGTAACCTCAATAGGACATGGTTTGAGTTGAGAAACATGAGTGCGGCGCAAAGGTAGTACACTTTTAGCATCTACTAATTGAACCGTGACATCGCTCAAAAATTTGCTGATGGTAACGGTCTCAGACCAGCGAAAATTTAATTTGCCCGCAATCCCAACAGCCTTATCACTAATCTGGAGGATTTTATAAACTACCTTTTGACCTACCTTATAAGGAACGGTATATCTGTCTTTGTTGTAGTGTTTACCAACGCGAGCTTGTGCCCGTTTTAACTGTATAAGAGCATTGTTCCACATGCGCAGGGAGCTTCCTCCTGCCCTTCCAGTTTGCACTACCGGTAAAGACCATTTAAGATTCAGGGGTGTCAAAAGTTCATGGCCCAATAACAGTTCTGCTGGAGTATATTTATGAATACTATTTTTGGTATTGTTGAAAGCAATTTGTAGCCAGTGTAAATTAGAATCCCACTCTCTGTTATGCAGGTTATGATAGGTTATGAGAGCAGATTTTAAATTCCTATGAGATCTCTCACATAAATTTGGCTGAGGATAATAGGGCACGGTGGTATAGTGTTTTATACCGAGCTCAAAACACATATTTTTGAACGTGTGAGACGTAAACTGAGAGCCATTGTCTGAAACTATGAAACAAGGTAAACCAAAGTTTTTGAAGATATTATTTTGTAAGGCACGTACAGTCTGCTCAGCGGTAGATTTACTTGTGGGTATGAACCACACGAACTTAGAAAATCCGTCTACAGCCGTAAGAATATATTTGTTACCGTTTTTAGATCTGGGTAAGGGGCCAAAAAAATCTATGAATAAACGTTGCATAGGAAATTCTGATACTGTTGATGACAGGTATCCATACTTATAATTTTGACCTGGTTTAGATCGTATACAAACATCACAGGAACGAACGTTGACACGTATGTCTCTGTCCATACCATGCCAAAAAAATTGCTTACGTATGAACGTTATGGTCTTGGCCACCCCTAGATGTGCTCCAACCGGCGAAATGTGATAATACTGAAAGAGAACATTATGAAAAGATTTGGGAACATATATTTTCCATTGAGATTTAGTAGATGGTTTGTAATATAGAATGTTATTCAAAATTTTGTAATTGACAATATTCTCTTTATTTAATATTCTTCCAATTATCTTACTTAGTTCTTCGTCTTTTTGTTGAGCACATCCTATGGAAGTATAGATTTCTGGTATTTGGGTTAAAAATCCGATTTTCGAAACATTATTGTTGGAACACTCTGTAGTTTCTTCTTCGAACATCCTAGATAGCGCATCTGCTATAGGATTGTCCTTTCCTTTTATATTCCCAATGTCAAATCTAAGTTCTTGTAGTTGAGTAATCCAACGTGCTATCTTACCTATTTGTCGTGGGTGTTGGAGAAGCCATGCTACAGCCGAGTTATCAGTGTGTAGCTCAAATGGTTGCGATTCTAAATACTGTCTAAATTTGTTTATGGCATATATTATAGCAAGGGCTTCAAGCTCATAGGTGGGATAATTTAACTCGTGGGGGTGTAGAGTACGACTAGCGTACGCTACTGGTAGTATATGTCCTTCTATTCTTTGAGCTAGCATAGCTCCGAGACCTGAAGAGGAAGCGTCAGTTTGAAGGATAAAGGGTTTATCAAAATCTGCCATGCGTAAAATGGGCGCTGTTATGAGAGCGTTTTTCAGTTGATTGAAGGCTTGGTCAGCCGCAGCGTTCCAATTAAAAACAGTATTTCGTTTTCTTAACTTGTATAACGGTTCTGCCACAGAAGCCAAATTGGGAATAAATCTTCCAAAAAAAGACACCATACCCAAAAATCTTGATAATTTCTTTTGGGTATTAGGTGTTTTGAATTCCACTATAGGGCGGATTTTTTCAGCATTTATGGAAATACCCTTGTATGAAATTATATGTCCGAGGTATTCTATTTGCGTTACACCAACTTGTATTTTTTTGGGGTTTATGGTTAATCCCGTTTTACGTAATCTTGTAAATACTTCTTTTAAATGAAGCTTATGTTCGCTAATGTTGTTGGAATAGACTACTAAATCGTCTAGGTAGTTATAAACGAATTTATATTGAATATCACCAAATATTATGTTCATAAGTCTGGTTAAAACTCCTGACCCGATTGATAAGCCAAACGGGAGGTAATTATATTCAAACAATCCTGTTTGCGTAACAAATGCCGTATATTGCTTGCATTGTTCTTTTAAAGGAACTTGGTGAAATGACTTATTTAAATCCAACAAAGTAAATATTCTAGCTTTACCTAAATATTGGAACGCCATTTCTTGCGTGGGTAAGGGAGTAGCCTCAAAACGTATATTTTTATTTAATTTTCGATAATCCACGACTAAACGGGGTGATTTTCCTTGTTTGGAAACTAAAAATGCAGGTGAAGCAAATGGGCTATTGGAAGGTCTTATTATGTCTTTATCTAAAAGTTCAGTTATATGATTGCGCAGCACATTTAACTTAGGAGGGGCAAAATAATATGGGCGTGATCTGACAGGGGTTTTGTCCAACATGACAATCTCATATGTCATCACGTTAGTCTTACCGATCTTATCCGTGATGACGTCATCGAACTCACTTAATAGGTCTTTTAATAATTCATTACTCTCGGCATCCTGGTTGATTGTATAAATATATGGAAGATTGGACAATTCTTTCAGCTCTACGGTAACAATTCCTTTTTTATTATGAGGAAAGATAACCTGTTTATCACTCACGGATATTATCATTTTAGAATTTTTAATAAATTCCTCGCCCAAGAGCAAGCTTACCGTAAGCTTAGGTGCCACAAGAAACCATACTGGCCACGACAAGCCGCTAATTTTAACAAAAACTTTGATCTTTTTGTTAACCTCAAATACACTATTATCTGCCGTGATACATTTTATATAGCAATCTTGTTCCTTTTTTATGCATTTGTTAACGCGTAACTCTTCATATAACTGTCTGGAACATACGTTATTGATAGATCCAGTATCAAGTAATGGGTATACTTTATACTTTCCTATGTAAATTTCTAAACACAACAATGATACAGGGGTATTATTGGAGCGTGCTAAGTATCTTTGAAAACTTATCTTAGCGTTTTGCGCGGACCTAGGTGTTTTTCCACGCAAAGCTAGTTTTTTTTGTTATGTTCGGGGCCCTTACTTCTGATAGGGCAGTTAGATATTAAGTGTTCTGGAGAATTACAAGAGTAACACCTTTTTGTTTTAGATTTAGATTGGTCCATATAATTCTTATTGCTATGTCCCACAGTACTGTTAGGAACGTACTGTCTAGTACTGTACTTGCGGTAGCTGTCAGTATTGTATCGCGGAGGGATATAATTTTGATTGGGCTCTGCTCGTATGGATTGTTGTATGGGAACAACACTATTGGGTATGGAATTTTGTGTTTCGTATGATTCTATTTCAGTGATGGCATTTTCAAAATGACACGCTAACCTTTGTAGCTCCCACAAACTCTTAATCTTATCAAGACATATTTTTATTTTGATAGCGGGCTTGAGATTAGTATAAATTTTATGTAACTGCTCTTTATCTGAATATCCTCCGTGTCTTCTAAATAATGTTTGAATCCTTATGAAGTAATTAGTGACTGATTCTGTGGGGGTTTGTTTTGTCATTCTAATCTCGTTTTCTAGGCTTTCAACATAATCAACACAAAAGAAGGTTTGTCTAAAGCAATCTAGAAAGGTATCCCAGGAATTCCAAAGATTAGAGTTGTTTCTAAACCATTGTCTTTTATTGCCTTCAAAAAGCTCAGGAAGGGCTCTTAAAAGTTCTAGGTCCTCTAATCTATACAGTTCCTTTAATTCTATTAATTGTTCTAGAAAGATCACAGGATCCGAATTGTTCCCTAATTTTAAGTTCCATTTCTGGACTATTTTGAGAATGGTAACATCTCTCTCCCTAGAACTAGGAATAGTATGTACTATGTTCATCTTGGGCGAAGGTGCTATTTGATTTTCGGGATTTATACTTAAATTTTCGAGCGACATAACAGTTTGTTCGTTTTCAGCTGTTTTAGGTTTATTCTTTTTTTCTCTAATCTCTTGGTGTATTAACGTATTTATTTTAAGACAAAGGGCCTTTAATTGTTCTGTTTTAAGTTTAACTTCCTCATTGTCACAACTCAAACGTACTATCCTATCTTCAATATGTTTAGATTTAGTAACAAATTTCTTTGTTTGAGAATAACTGGGGGATTTAGTTTCCTTAACCTGGGTTAGCAAATTATTTAACTTCTGTTCTATAATGGGGATCTCGATGGAATCTTTAGGTATTAATTCAACGAGTACTTGTGATTTTCCCTCATCCTGTTCTTGATCTACTATTTCTCTCAATTGCGACCGCATTTTATCTGTGGTCGACCCTGGGTTAACACCTCTAATACGCAATTCGTATTGGAGTTCATCGGATTCAAGTCTGTAAACATCCATGTTTATTTTAGTTTGAAGTGAGCATGCTGTAGTAATTAATAAGCCTTCTAATTGTTGTTCTAAACTAAACCACCCTGGCCCATTTGACATGTACTCTCCTGTTTGGTTTTGTATTACTACTTGAAAATTTATAACGAAACAGACATATAAGTACAAACCTACTATTAACTCTTTTGACATGATATGAATATTATATGTGTGTGATTTTTATTGCTATTTACGTGTTGTTTTAAGTAAGAAATTAGTAATGCCAGTAATCTTGGCTGGCTGGTTCCTCGCGTCCCTAAACATCAATTAAATTACCACATCACTTTAAAATGTTATTGAATGCATAAAATAGTCAGCTTTAACACTTAGCTGTTTTAACTGTAGTGAGGCATCTTGAAGGATGTCGCTAACGGTCCCTGTAGAATTCCATTATGATTTCTGCTGGACGTTTCTAGTAGAGGTGAATGGTGGCTGTTTGGGGTTGTTGGAGACAGGAATCCCCATGTATGGTGAAGATCTGTGGTGAAAGTTGCTATCGTTGGGACGACTTTTTTGTAGACAAGGCTCGGACGGTTGATTCGACTCTATGTTGCAGCGTTGACTATCAAGAGTTGTTTGTTTAGTATTTTGTCCCAGTTGACAAAAGTGTTTAACTAGATTCAATATCATGGAACGCTTGTTTGCTCTGCTACCATGTAACTCTATGAATAAAGTTGTAACTCTTTAATGATGTTGAAACTCTTTATTGATGTTGAAACTCTTTAATAATGTTGAAACTCATGGTTGTTAACTCTTCGTGTCCGCTCGCGGACCGAGCAAAGAGAAGAACTCATGTGCCTGGAGTTGAACTGTTCTGCCTCGAGTTGAACTGAGGTCCCGCCGCGCGCAGGCCAGAGAGGAAGGCGGCCGACCCACCCTCTAGCGTCACACGCGACCAACACACAGTTCAACCAGCGCAACTCCTGATACGTGGAGTGTGACGTCACACTCCACAGAACTCAAATCACTTTTTAGTAATTAGAATTCAATCAAATATTTTATTTTCGACTCTATTTTTAAACATAAATATGCCCTAAAGATTTTTATTATTAGAATAATAATTAGCTTGCTTAGCCTTATTTTAAAATGTGTTCATTTTTACGTCATAAAACCCATTAATTTAATTTTAAATAATCACCTACAAACAAAATTTCAAAATTAATGTATATCTTAGACTCTGATGTGGGCCTACCGTTTTTAATTTACTACCTTTTTAAATTATTGTTAAGGACTATTATGTTAGTCTACGCAGGCTCAAATACCTTGTATACTTCTATAAAAAATATTTAAAACAAATTATATGCTTACTAATACGATACTTTAAAATTAAAGTTTAAAGTCCCATAAATAAAAATAAAGAGTTGGGGTTGACAGGATTTGAACACGCTAACTCAAGATTATGAGACGGTCACTTTACCGAGTCAGCCAAATTGACATCTAAACAAAGTTAAAAAAATTTGAATATATAATTATATTTTCACCCAAACAAATCTTTTTATTGAAGGATAGTATAAAGTGTACAAAGCAATCATATTTTTTCCTTTTGTAAACCCATTTTGTACAGTGGTAGGTTTATTTCGACAAAATCACTCTCAGAAAGCTGCAACCGAAAGAGGGGATGGCATCCATTTTGTTATTTTATTGTCAACTCGATAGACAAAGGGCCAGTTTCATAGTCAAACTTAGCATGCCTAAAGTGCGAGTCGATACTAAATACAGGACGACACCTACCCTGACGAAAATGGAATGGGCCAGTTTCGCATATGAAACTGGCCCATTCCATTCAATTTCAGGTAGGTGACGTCTTGTATTTAGAATAGCGCCGCACTTGAGGCGTACTAAATCTGACTATGAAACTGGGCCAAAGCCTCTCTCGCACGGTGTTTGGCTGGCGAGTAGAATCCACTCGCTATTCGATCGTGTGACGTCAGTTTTCGCAGCGCAGAAGTTTCAAAATTAGGGGTTTGCGAGATTGTGTGCGAGATGAGAGAAATACGCTAGCGAATCGCTACTAGCACGTTTCAAAATTAGAGGCCCAGCTCTGCGCAACTCTCAAGTGGGGCAATATTTGAGTGTTCCCTTGCGAGTAGAAGCTTGGAGATAGAGGTGTCTTGTCTTGAGTAGGAGATGCACGTCACTGAAGGGCAAGGGCTCGCTGGGAGAGCGGTATTACACGGTCACATTTCTTTGTTAAAGAAATGTTATGTAACTTTAACAAATCGTCCAATATCTTTTATCAAAGGAAATATTTGTTCAAAGATTTACGCTATAGAACATACTTTAGGCTTTTATCAAAGAAAATGGCAACTGAAAGATTAACCTGGGCGCGAGACAGTTAATAATACAAGTGAATTTAGGGCGCAAATATCCTAGGGGCACTTTTCAACAAAATGTATTTTTAGTGTTTAAAAATGTAATAGTTCAAATGAAATATTTAATAATTATTTATAAATAAAAAAATAGCACCTAAATATAAAATTCAATATTAAGAATTAAAAAAATAGACTAACAACATAATCACTTTAATGATTTAGAAAAATTTGGGGTAGCTTTCTCAATGGATAGCTTTGTAATTTGTTTAAATGCTTAAAAATTACTAAGAGAAAAGAGAGAGGAAGATTGGATAATATTTTTGTACAAATTGATTAAGCGGGTGTGTGGGTGATGGACGTAAATGCTTATTTTTTATTAATTCTTTTTTATGTTTCGCAGGTTTTCTTTTCACTTTAACAGCAAAGAAATTATCACATTCTCACTCACAGCCACTGCACATAAAATTAAACCATTTGAGCTCATTTTAGAATTAACACAATACTGTAATTGTAGAAACTTTGAAAGAAATGTGATGTGTGATAACACATCTTTTATCAAAGATGGCATCAAATATTTTATCATAAATTATATTTGATCAAAGAAATGTGTTATGTCTTTGATCGAAGAAAAATAGGATAGTGTAGAAAGGACACATTTTTTCTCTTGCTGCTCGCATCCCCATCTATTGTAAAGTAGCCGAATACTTGTCAGTCCGTTCAAGGTCAAGCTTCACATTTCACTCCATCACTGAAGAACAGTTAACCAACGTATTTTGTCACTAGTCAATCGCGCGCGAATGTTTATAACTGTTGATTAATTTATTATAGTTCTTCGTTCAACGGTTCAAGTGTTTAAAAAATGAATTCCGAAATTAATTCTGTGCAGTACATTATTCATAATAACATTAGTTTTGATGAAAAGCTTTTAATTAAGAATAAAGGCAGGCCGATGCCAGTTTTAAATATAGACTGTTCTTCCTCGAATAAATCACGTACCTATCATAGACATTTTAATAAAAACATTTATGATAAATATAAGTGGATGTGCGGGTGTGAAGTGACCAACAAATTATTTTGTTTCTTTTGTTTGCTTTCAAAGGAAGAATCTTCTACGTGGATTAAAGGTGGTTTTTCTGATTTAAAACATTTATCAGAAAGAGCTAAGAAGCATGAGCTATCATTAAATCATTTAAATGCAGCAGTGGACTACAATGTGTTGGGAAAAATAGATATTCGGGAGCAATTAAGTAGTGCGTATGTTCAACAAAAACAAAATCACAATGAAAACGTTGACAACAACAGATACATTTTACGTCGCTTAATAATGTGTATTAAATTCTGTGGGGCTTTTGAATTAGCTTTACGTGGTCATGATGAGAGGGTTACTTCTGATAATCGTGGTATTTACTTAGGTTTAATTGATTTTGCAACCGAGCTAGACTCTGCTCTTGCATTGCATTTGAAAGAATCAAATGTATTTAAAGGTACTTCCAAAACCATCCAAAATGAACTTTTGGATTCAATGTTTCAAGTTTATCAAACTGAAGTAAAGACCCAGATAAATTCAGCAAATTTTATTGCAGTCGAAGCTGATGAAACTACTGATTTTTACAATCAACAACAAATGGTAATTATAATTAGATACGTTTTTGATGGGCAAATTTGTGAACGATTTTGGTCTTTTATTAAACCATCTGGATATACAGCACAAATTTTATACAAAGTCATACTAGAAGAACTTCAAACTAAATTAAATATTCCATCACACAAATTAATTGCACAAAGTTATGATGGTGCAGCCGTTATGAGTGGAAAAAATAATGGTGTTCAATCATTAATAAAACAAATATATCCAAATGGCTATTTTGTTACATTGCTATGCACATCAATTTAACCTAATTATGGAACGAGCAGCGCAATGTAACAAAAAAGTGAAGATCTTTTTCGCTAATTTACAAGCGTTCTCTTCATTTTTTTCCCGTTCACCTAAAAGAACAGCGTTCCTTGACGAAATTGTTAAGAAAAGGTTACCACGAGCGGTTCCTACTCGCTGGAATTTTAAAAGCAGAACAGTCAATACTTTATTTGACTACAAAGACTCATTTAAAGAATGCTTAGAAAAAATCATAGACTCTGATGAAGTAGATTCGAAAACCCTAAATGAAGCAAGTGGCCTACTGAACCATTTAAATAGTTCAGAATTCATGTATTGGTTGAAACAATTTCATTTAATTATGCCACACGTGGATATTTTTTTTAATCAAACTCAAGTACGTGGCATTGATAGCTTATATTTGGAGAAAGCTATAGAACAATTTGAGATACAAATTAAAAAAATTAGAAATGGTACCGACGAGGTTGAAGAACCCGAAGAAAAAAGAAAGAAAACTTCATCCACCGGCGGAGATAGTAGAAATACTGCTGCAAAAGAAGTTTGTGACACTATTCTAACCCAAATTAAGGATAGATTTGATTTTAAAAGTCACCTAAGTGCAGCAAAATTATTCAATTCATTTTTTTTTAAAAACTATCAAAAATATTTTCCTCAAAATGTGTTTAACGAAACTGTTGCATCCTATTCCATGTTAAACGCTATAAAATTAAAGAGTGAATTGAATGTAATTTACAGTCGTGATGATATGTGCGAAGTTGAGGGTGTGCTATCTTTATTAGTGTTTATTTCACAAAATAACCTGTGTGAGATTTTATCTGAAAGTTTCAAACTATTGGACATTATTTGTACTACACCAATGTCCACAAGTGAATGTGAAAGGTGTTTTTCTACCTTAAAACGGATTAAGACTTTCTTGAGGAGTACAATGACGGAAAACAGACTAAATGCTCTAGCAGTTCTATCAGTCGAAAATAAATTTATTAATTCAATTTCTGATTTCGACAACAAAGTTATTGAGGTATTCTCAAATATCAAGGAAAGGAGGATGGACTTCCATTACAAAATATAGTAAATAAGAGGTGAGTTTATATTTTTATTAATTATTATTTATTTTCAATTTTGTGCCCTCCCATGAAAAAAAGTCACGAGCCGCCACTGATACGGTGTTATTAATAATGTAAAACACTCCCTAGCTGTCCATTTTGCATAAAATAACTAAAGCCGTTTTCGAAATCCTTCAAATGTTCAAACATCATTCATTAAAAGCTACCCTTATGAAAGTGTTATACAACCCCCATTAGTGCATAGCGTCCTATAAATCGGACGCGAGGGGAAAAATAAAATGTGAGAGGAATTTCGAGCTTTATCATAATGTGTTGGCTTTTTACATTATACAAAATTTATTTATATATCAATCACCAGGAAAAAAAATATGTTGGCTTTGTCCACGAGGGTGCAAACTTTGGCGTCTGATTTATCTGACCCAGACAACAATGACAGCTATTCCTTATCATGCTTTATTCGTTAGTACACCCACATTCTTGTATATAGGCAACTACAGCACACTATACATAAATACACAATATTTACATGTTTTTGTGCGAGTTGCAAGTCACGTTATGTGTATGTAAACAAAGACAGTGCTATTATTTTCCTGGTGTCTAAATTGAGTTGTCGAGTAATATTGTTATTTATTGTGTTACAGGTTGATTGTGAAATTGAGGGCATACAAAGGCTTGTGTGTGCTGTTCCACCTGAGGATGAAGCAGAAACGGATGCTGATTTCTGACAATGATAATCAAATGTCAGAAATGAGGCTAATTATAATCATTTGACCACAAGTTACTAAGGATAACTTGTGAGACTCAGGCTGCAACTAGTAGAAATGAAAATCTGCTGGTCTCTCGATTGAGTACAAGTAATGTATCTACTGTATTTACCAAGTACAAACATTTCTCCAAGTTCTGGTGAGTCTAGTAATTTACATAAGCGTTCAAAGCGGAACGTACATAAAATAATCGAGTCGACCAGATGAGAGTGACGATGAAGGTCCTCCATTACAAAAACAAAAAAATAAATACAAACGTCAAAAGTTAAAGTAAGTTTACTGGGAAATCAAAACAAGATCCCATGGAACAGTGGAAAACTGCAGTGCCTAAATTTACAACGGACATGAGCTGTGAGCCTATGCCTTGTTCAGATGAAGGTATGGAGTGTGAGTCACCATTTGATTTTTCATTATTTTAATTATGAATTAATTGAATTAATTTGTAATCAACGCAATCTTTACGCTTCGCAACAAAAAAAAGTTGATTTCTAATATGTGGTTAAGCAAAATACACAAACAATTGAATGTATTGGTCCAGAGAAGATGATGTCCCAAAATTACGAAGTCAAAGTATTAGATTTGAGCAAATCCTCCGTTTTTTACATTTAAATGGCAATGGTTCATACAACCATACTGATATATTATACAAATTGAGAACTTATCTAGAATATTTGAGTTTTGCTTTCAAAATCCATGTTGGTATGAATGAACATCTTTCAGTTGATGAAATATGGTTCCGTATTTCGAC
Organism: Timema podura; assembly: GCA_033556935.1. Taxonomy (NCBI): domain Eukaryota; kingdom Metazoa; phylum Arthropoda; class Insecta; order Phasmatodea; family Timematidae; genus Timema; species Timema podura. The sequence goes on along the minus strand of JAVRXN010000013.1, from coordinate 50,710,060 downwards.
GAGCATTATTTTAAGCAATTCATAAAGGGAAAACCAATACGATTTGGTTATAAAATTGGGCCTTATGTTCCTCTAGTGGCCTATGGTATGCCGGTAGAGATTAAATAAAGAAAGCAAGCTTGGTCTAGGTGTGTTGCAATGCACTATCTTGAAAAAGCTAATGTCATAGTGGACATAAAGTTTATATTGATAATCATTTCCCTTCGATGGCCTTGTTAAAACACCTTTTTGAGATTGGACTTTGTGTTAAGGTAAGTCCACAATCATATACAAAATCGTGCAGCTCGTGTTTATAGACAATGTTCCACGATTGCCTATGGATTAAAGGGGTGTCCTGCAACTCCCTATGGACCAGAATCGCAGGTTTAAGTTCTCCCATCCAAGATGGAAAACTTGAGACAAGTTGCACAACATTTCGTAGTGTGGACGTGCGATGGACAGAAACCATTCAGTCTCAATCCAGCCTGGGCCGTCTTCACTTCGTTGGCGTTTTCGTCGATAATAATTTATTTAGTGTTTTGAAATATGGTCTACAGAGAAGACTTTGCTTTTAATCGAGGACCTTCACAGTGCATCTGGTTTATGGGATGTCACATCGTTGGATTATAAAAACGTACCCTAAATAAAGTGAATGTGGAAAACATTGCAAGAAAACTGGATATCTTTTTTATGAGGTAGAAAAAAAAGCTCCACAATTTAAATACACAGTTTTATCATGATAATTGGAAGGTAAAACAGGCAAAAAAATAGTGGTAGCTCTCCTTTAAAATCCGGTTGGTTTACTTATAAAAACTTATTGTTTCTCCTTCGAGGAAGTGACTCAAGCGGCAGCTGGAACACGGACAGCGAGAACACAAATGAAAACAGAGACGTAGGTACAATTTTCTAACTATTACTTATTTGTTATAAAAAATCTACGTATGTTTCAAAAAATTATACGAACATGTGTATGGAAAAAAAACAAATTCTTATTGTAAATGGCATTTTTATTTTTATATTATTACGTTGTCACCTTAAAACTTATGTTTTTTCACAAATATTCAAATTTAACTATTGTTATATTAAAATGTATTAATAAAATAGTGAGGAAAGTCAAAATATTGGCTAAGTTAGTTTTAGTTCCCAGCAAAGCATGCCTTGGAGATAGAATTTAATTCGAGTTGGATAACATATGAGATTTTTTTTAAAAGCGAATCCTACTAAATTTCGAATCGCATAGCCTAAGGGATATAGTTTTTGAAAAGGTAACAGAGATAGAATTCAACTTTAAGCGATAAAATTCAATTCAAAGCGCGTTTTGAGGTAGTGTAGGAGGTTGGGGTAGGCTATAGGTAACCAGGTTATATTGACTTTCCAAGCCTTTTGCGACTTCCCGACCAATTTATTCATTCAAAATTTAGCAAAACTCACTTTAATTTGAATTATATCTCTCTAGTATTTAAAAAAAGTCCCTTTGGCTATCCCACTCGAAATTACCGAAATTCACTTTAAATTGAATTCCATTCCCGCAGATTATTTTGCGGGGAACTTAAAATAACTTAGCTAAATTTAGACTTTACGCACCTTTTTACTATTATATTTTAGGATTAGTAATAGTAAACATTTACCAAAACTTTGTTTATTTAACACTTATCACTTTGCCATGAAACTGCTCCTTCAGTGCAAACAAAATAATCTCGGAGTTCATTTCGAATTGCATGCAAATTCACGCTTGTTTTCCTGGGAATGTTTTGGAGATTTATCAAAAATTGATGGTCGTCCAGTTCCCTTTTCTAAGATCCCATCATCTTCGTATGAATCAAATGTATCAGGTGGAGCATAGTTTCTTCCCCTCCGTCAAAAATTGTGCAGATAGATGCCCGACCAAAGTCACAAAAGTAGCACTCTGAATTTTGATGACAATATCCCGAAGATATTCTAAATCACCCTTCGTGCTCTACTCAATCCACAGTTGTATATAATTTCTTTGGACAATACTCCCGGCAGATGTCCTGAATATGGTTTCATCATATGAGTCGATAGCGCAAAAGCGTCATCAGTCATGAAAACAAAAGGAACCTGTTTTGATCTTCCTGGTAATGGCTCTTCTCCTGGTAGATGCAACTTTTTTCTTTCCAAGTCTGCATATAATGAGGTTTACTTGAACACACCGCCATCGGAAATCCGACCTTGGAATCTGTGACTCCAAGCAACACTTTACTAAATGCCCCTTTGTGGTTGAAATACAAGCTCCCGCTGTGTTCTGGTGCCACTATTTGCACATGTTCCCCGTCAATTGAGCCCAGGTAATGATGGAAGTTCAATTTCCTGTTAAACTCTTCACCTATAGCCCTCCACACAGTTTCTGAATTCGGCTTCTGTGAACAGACTAAACAAGAAAACTGGTAGTATTTATGGTATTAGATATTTTTCATTTGTTATGTACTTCTATTTTATGGGGGCAATAAAATCGGCCGGATAATTCAACTACTGATGAAGGGCCACAGAATGCGATGACCTCAACCACATAAAACCCCTAAAAATCCAAAGCACCCTCGAAAAAATGAGGATACATTAGTGCAACAAGCAGTGAAATGCATACAGTCACTGTCGGAAGTAGTTTCTGCAAGATATGAATATGCAGTGTTTGGAGAACATATATCGAATAAAATGAGAAACCCAAAGAGGCCTCATATAGAAATATCTATAACCCAGCACTACATTCATGATATTCTTTTGCGTTTGGAAATGGGAATGTATGGTGACCAAAGTCCAACCTCAATCCCTCCACCATTTTCCTTTAATTTATTGCGCACCACAAATTCCCCCAGTCCTTCGGTATTTCACACTTCTACTTCAAATGATAGCGATTTTGTGATGACCCCTATTTTAAGCCCCCCAAACAATCCCAGAACCAGCGAGGAAAGTTATATTGAGTCTGAAGAAATTTGTTATTTCGTAAATACATTCACCCCCTTGCAAGATGTGCATAGAAACACCCATTCAATGTAATTGCTTATCAAGATTTTTTTATTCCTTACTATGTGCTATAACTACGTTGAATAATATTTACTTTGTATGTTTTTGAGTTAAATAAATTCAATTAAATAAATTAGTTTTAATAAATACTTCTTAATTCAAATGTTATTGGTGTTATATGGTTTGTACATACCTGCACAAGTTGTTTTAAAGATGTTATGATGGCTTCAAACACATCAGGAACAAACTGTGAGATAACTTGTTTCAATATTCTGAAAGTACACATGAGGCTGGTAAATGAATCCCCACTCGCCAGGAAACGAAGTGTGACTGCCAACCTGAGAGAAGCTGGTATGGTTTCTCAAAATCTCGTTTCCTCTTTTGATATTTTGCTTCCAACCATATGAAGCAATTCTTTGAGGTCTGAGGTAGTTAAACGAGTAAAACTTCTAAAACCTGAACCATCTTCTAGTTTCAATCTTTCTAGAAGATTTATCCCAAATTTAGGTCCATCATAAAAAATGTTCCGTGTCCACCAACATTTTCTTTTGACCTTTTTTTTGGCGATCATTTAATATGATTGCCGCACAAGCAGCGATGCCACAGGCAGCAACGTAGGTCATGGTGTTGCGGAGACTAAATGAAGGTGCGGACAAAGTCGATAGACCTCCTTGAGATTTGTTCGCGATTTTCTATGAGTGTGGACAAGCCATAAATAGGCACAATCCAAGCGAATAAAACTGATCTATGTCCGCTGAAAAATAATAATAAATAGCTACAGAATGAAGGGAAAGGATCATTTGATTTTCGTGCAACAGAAAATATTACGCTGGTACGGCAACAGCGTAGTGACAGTTGCTGAAAATTTGTCGCTCAGAACAAGTTGATGGTCAAGACAATACAAAGCTAAAATGCAAGCTCATCAGTTGACAGGTTTTTCAAGGTACAACAAAGGAATGGGAAGTGTCGACTTACTGGACCAAAGCACAGCCACATAATAGAACACGCTTGAGACAGCGCAAATACTGTTGGTCAATATTAATTTATTTATTTGACGCCATTGTAGTCAATGCGTGGATTATCAAATATAGAAAACTGCTCTCTGTGGATAATGCAACTCACCAGCTTCTCAAGTTTAGTCGAAATGTATGTCTCACCTTGCTGAGAAGATTTGGAACACCATCCCATCAAGGACAATCTGTGTCACAGCCACTTCAAGATGTTCGTTACGATAAAACTAATCACTGGCTGATCCTGAACTCAACTGAACGTAGATGTGCTCACTGCTCAGGCAAAGCAACATTTATTTTGCTCGAAGTGTCAAATCGGATTGCATTCCAAGTGTTTAATGCAATACCACAAGAAGGAGTCCAGTTATAGAATGGTGATGTATGACTCATGTATCCATTAAGTTTTATTCTCAGTATACAAGAAAATATAGTTGTTTGGATACTAGATTATTTTTTAAATTCTTGCGAAGTGGCCACTTTACCCGATGTAGGAGTATACATAAATATTTATGGTTAAATAAACCAACACGTATTAACTATTCCTTGCTTAATTATTACGCTTCCACAAAATGGGCTATATTCAGAATTCCGTAACCAAACTCAAATTTATTTTGATATTTTCTCGATACAGTATTTATCGGCAAAAGTCACAAATAAAATTAAAATCCTCTTCATCACACCCTGCGCAAGCTTCATGAGCCCACTTCTAGCGCAAATTGAACCCAATTGTCATTTGCTGCTGAATTTGAAAAAAAAAAATTCACTGCAGAACAAACACTCAACATCACTATCATCATCATCACCATCCCTTGTCTTTTTTCTTTTATTTGATTTTAAGTTTAGATCCCTTAGAAAATAGCCTTCTACTTTAAGAAGTTTGTATTTGTTCTGCGTTCTTTCTTCCAGTGGCCTTTGAAGCAAACAATTCATTTTTTATATGGGCTGCTTGTAAGAATAGTTGAAGATCCCTTCTTTCTGGTCAGTTTGCGAAATTGTTGTTGACCCTTCGGAATAGGGTGCAGCTCTAGTGGACTTAGGTTGAAGGAAGTTCCTGGCTGTGATTCATTTTGTGGGTCAGAAATCTCCTGTTATTTTACGTATCTTGATAATTCAAGAGAACTCAAATCATCTACAGGCATAGACAAATTTTTAATTTCAGCAGAAGCTTAATCTACATCTTCATATATATCAGGGTCCATTGAAACAATCCCACATTTTCTGAAACCATTAGTAGCTGCAGTTGGGCTAGCTGCACGAAAATATGCTTCACCAAAAAGTTTTTGCTTATTTGAAACTGAGTGACCACACGACCTGGATGGTTGCGAGGACATTTTTCAATAGATTGCACATAATAAGTATTCAAAGGACCCATAAAAGCAACGTCCAAAGGTTGTATCTTGTGGCTGCAGTGAGGAGGTAAACATAACACAGTCACATGTGTCCGTCTAAAATTAAAAGGACAAGATCATTAGCACTTGGTTTGGTGTGGTACAGAAAGTGTTAGACCCACCCTGGGAAAATGTCAAGCTGTATCCAGCCAGAACTGTGATAAGGGAATACTGTCCCTGGTGGTGCACTGTCCTGAAGTTCTGCTTTCATCCGGACTCAGGGAAATTTAATCATAGGGATTGGGAAATTTCCTCCTGCCAACATGAAGATTACAACTGTTGATATAACGCCTCTCTCAGCTAATGACAACGAGCCAACCTGTCTTCTGCCTTTGAGTGCTAGCACCTTCGAACATTTTGATCGAACTTTGGTTAACCCTGTTTTATCAACATTATAAATTCGATGAGGCCCAAAATATTTATTTTCTTTAATGTCTTTCAGAAGATTGAAGAACTTGCTAACATTTGGGTGGTTAAAGCTTTGTGCCCGGGCGGACAATGTAGCTTCTGGAGATCTTAAAGTTATTTCAGGGTGACTTTTTTGGAAGCAAGCCAACCAATCCTTTCCTGCCATTTTGTTTTTTTATTAAAATTGTATTTAAGTTTGTTCTTTTCCACTAACTGGTAGGCAAAGCATCTACAATCGAATTGTGTCAGTCCAAAAAATCTTTGTTCCATTTCAATGAAATAATTCGCCATTTCTTTTTCTTGTTCTTTTGAAAAAATAGAATGAAAAAAACCTAAAACCTTTTTGGTTTCTAATGCATCAATGTTTTTATTTTTTACTATGCTTCTCAACGTTGTTCTTGGGACACCGAAATATTTACTTGCAGTAAAAAAACATATTTTTCCACTTCTAACAGCTTCAATAGTTTCATTATTTCTTTAGAGTCCTATCTTTGCTGACAAGATGTTCTGGTGTAATTTGACGGCCTTACTGTATCTGAAATAGTCAAGGGGTCGTCCATAAACCACGTAACGCTGTTTTCTAACCTGTTTAGCCCCCTACCCCATGTAACACCATGTAACACCATGTAACACCATGTAGACATTTAGCCTCCACCCAAACCTGTGTTACGTATCTTTTCTCAGCAAGAATGGATGTCTTTTTTCATAAGGAAGTTTTGTGATACTAAAGGAGGGATTCAGATTTAATACTTCTTAAAATCCATTTTTAATTCTGAACATAAATTATTTCAGAGAATATTATTATTTATACAGATATAAAGACGTCGAGCTCAAATTCATCAGGTTCATGAGGAAAATCTCTGTTATATTTATGTTATGGATGTCAGGTTTGTGATCTGAGTAAGAGCCAGACGGCACTACTATGTGCTGATTAGGATGGCCCCTTTCTGTAGTAGCGCTCACTAGATGATGATGTTGAAGTGTCCACCTCAGATGCTTGACGCTGGGGGAAGATATCTTTCTTAATATTGTGCACATTTTTTTATAGTCATACTAACATCATAAACAATTCTAGGCATACTACTTTTCTAAATTATATTTTGGATTAATCTATAATTTTACTTTACTTAACTTATCTATACCTAGACTCATGTTTCGTTCCAACATCGATCCTGGATCCTGGCTTCACTCTCGAAAAAGACTAGATGGCCAAGGAAGTGGAGATCGGGTCTCGAATACCTGTCAGGTATACTCAAAGTGGCTTTTCCTAAATGGTTTTATAAATTCTCTCTCGCTCTCTCCACGTTAATGAGGGTAGATTACCTCTAAAATTCTATCTTCCTCATTTCACTCCATTAGATAACTATAAAAAAAACACTAGAATAACTACAATTAGACCATACCACCCTACAAAATGTAACTTATACTAAACAGATAGAATTTTTAGTAAAATCTACCAGGATTTGCATGGAGGGAGAGCAGGAAACCATTTAGGAAAAGCAACCCTCAGTAGATCTGACTGGTAATCGAATTCCATCTCCCCAACATCAGCCGTCTAGTCTACTGAGAGAATGACAATTTAGACAGTTCGGCAACCGTAGCGGGTGTATAATAGTTGCATTTATATTATATGTATACACACTAATTTATCAAAAGGGAAAAGGTATAGACTTACCTACCTACCTACCTACCTACCTACATTTTGAAAATAATTAATGATATTTGAAGCTCTACTTTTCATAACATGCTGGTGGTACGAATAAATAACTCTATTGATGGACTCCTCAAACTTGCCTTGAGATAAATTCTGTATTTTTGCTTCGTTCCATTTCACTACAACATCTTTTTGAGACTCTTCCACTATTTTTTCTGAATATCGCTTTTTATACGCAAGCAATGAACAAGTCTCCTCTTTTTGAAGAAATTATTTATGTTTCCGTACAAACACAAGCGATTATTCACGGCCTATGTAAAAGAATGTGCAGTAGGAATCTAAATTATACTTAAACTCAGCTATACTTATAAATTAAGGCCGCTTCAACTGACAGCTGCTATCCAACGTGAGGGGCTCAGTAGTTTGGACAAATCTAACAAGTGCCTATGATTATAAACATGTCACTGTCATGCGCATGAAAATATGTGTTTTAGAATGTGCTTGGCGTTCATAGTCTTGGGCAGACAATAACACCTAAGAGCATTCGAAATATTGATAGACAAAAAGTAAGTGGTAATATCAAAGATGAAAACATGAACAATAATATTATTTTTGAACATTAGAATTTGAGTATAAGATCTGTGATGCGTAGCACTTTGATGTACCCCGCCCTCCCCCCATGTAACAGCATATAAACATTAGATCTCCCCCCCCCCCCCTCAAAGCATTACGTGGTTTATGGACGACCCCAAAGGAGTGCGGTAGCCAGAAATATCACAAAACTACAGTAGCCTAGTAATAATATTAATAGACTAATAAATAAGGCAAATAAAATCGTTGCAAATATTCTAACTACTGTACTATTAAATCTCCATCCTCCAACAATTATTATTTATGTTGTCAATGAAATTACGTCTCCTAACACCCCCAGCAGTCATCAATGTTGATAGGGGGGTATCAACAATGATGACTGCTCTAATCACACCTTTCTCATGTGAGCAACTAATTTTTAGCAGGGGAGTTGATTTTAAAATAAAAAATCAACTCTTAAATATCAATATTTTAGTGTGATCCACGCAATAATGTTGAACTGACATTCAAGTGAAACTGTCTGGCAAAGTATCCCAGTGCGACGCCATATTGTAAAATCACTTTTACATGACATGGGTCTAAGCTAATCGTCGATCCATTCACTCTGAAATAAAGAGTACTTGATGGCAATCCCATTTACTACTAAATATAATTGCATTATAATTTAAATCATTATTTGTGCTTACCTTACATTGAAGCACGACAAAAACACTTTATTAATCAGTAGGCCTATTACCAGAACAAATACACAACACGTCTTTCACTTCTGGAGGTAATGGCCGTACTGATGGTCTATAATTTACTAACATTTCCAACAGATTTCAGCAGTAGCCAAGAAGGAAATCATCGTAGGGCCACTTTGCCCATCTGGGCCGCCTTACCCACCCTTCCCCTAATATTCAATAAAGTGGTCAAATAATATTTTTTATTAAGTTTCTTGAAAAAGTGTTTATCGAAACTTAAAAAATTAGGGGAAGTGATGTGTCTAGTAACATTTAGGCAATATCAATGTAATTTAACAGACACGTGATTCTTCTTTGTGTTGCAAGTTTGAGTCGAACAGCCAAACACAAACAGTTCGTAATAATATAGCAAAGATGTTATTACTATAAGTTCAATTTATTATAAAGTCACACAACATTGTCGTGGAACTAAACAAAAATAATTGGAACTAAGACGTACTTTTAAAACCTTAAGAAGGATTGAAACTAGTTCAGTAGAGGCTGGGGGCATCTTGCTCCAGTCCGATTTCAGTTTAGATTCACCGATGAAAGCAAACAGAACGACTTTTGGGAAATGGTTGACTTGGGCTAATTACTTTTTAAGAGGTAACCAATTATGACATACTAGATTACATCATGTACTATAGTTTACAGTAAATTCAATAAAACTCCAGGTTTACTATTTTTCAACGGTCTCTTCGACAATTTCTCCCTGCTCAAAGACCATCCTGACAAATTGTCCACGGGGTAAGGACTGGGGCAGCGACAAAATTCAAATAAACAAAAACATATTTAAATAATATGAGTTTAAAATGTTAGTAATGAGTAAGTTAGATCATTCACAAACCTCAGCCGGAAAGTACCAAAAAACATGTTGGAGTCATATTTTTTGTCCACAGTGAAAAATCCTGAGTAGCTCTCTAGATCTAGAGTTTGATCTAGGGATCCTACACGTGATGCATCCCTAGCTTGTTGGATGTCCCCGGCTTCTATGAGTGGAGTCAGGATTAGCGGCTGTCCCGGTTCCCCAACTGCAGGGACTTGACGGATCTTGGGATTATCATGGTAGTAATTGCCTCTCACGATACACAAGTATGAGTACGTGAGGGTCACAGTCAACAAAACTTTCAACATTGTTTGCTTTTTCTTAACCAGACGAAATTTGTGTTACTTTAGACTCGCACTCGAACCAATATTTTAACTCCAACTCGACTCGATTGATTTCCTGAAACAAAAAAATGCGTGTGGTATCAGGAAGAATCTTTAAAATGTACCAATATAATATTATGCAGGTATAAGCTATCATTAAAAGGGAGAATAAACGATTGTCACTAAAACAGAAACTAAGTCAATCATTTGTCAGAACTTTTGTTTCAAGGGAAACCTTGGGCACTTTACAATGGCGACTGCTATATCTCTCTTCACCAAGTTATTTTGGAATTGGCGTTCAAATGCAGGGACGTCCAGATCAGAATTATAATTCTTTATTAGGCCTGCCAACTGATCTTATTTAAAAAATATTTTATTTTTTGTAAATCTACACATACAAAGATTCCCAGCCTCAAAAGGTATGCACCGCGTGTTGACCCCTGTTTTGACGGTGAAGAGGTTTTCCATAAATTCTTAAGTTAATTTAATATACAATAGTCTTACAGCTATGTGCTAAGCCGCTAACTGCATTCAAATAAAAGAAAACATAAAATATATATTTATTTCACTATTGAATCGTTAAGGAAGAAATTAAATTTATCGTCGACACACAATTTTGATTTAATTACTACAGGGATGCTAAGATTAGAGCTAGGTTTTCTCCATTCTTTGTCAAAGACAAGCAATGCTGGCTAGATGATGGTCGATGATAATCTCTGAGTCTTGGTAATTAGTGGTGGCAGTGGTGATAGTGTAGAAATATCGCCAAGGACGAGAACTCACTCTAGGGACATAAATAAAACATGCTTACAAGACTGTGAAAACATTCCCAATGTACTTCTTGATCGCTCTCGATACTCGTTAGCACTATATTTTACCGTCTTGAACTCGGTTACCAGGTAGTACGTCTCATAGCAATGTTTATAATGAGTTTATTGTGGCATTTGAATGGATATTAATATTAAACGAGAATTACATTTATTAATAACTTGATTTATTGAGATACATGGAATAATTGTGATTTACATGTTAACTATTGCTTTTAGATCGTTTCTGCTAAACATATAATTGGTTTGTCTGCCGCGGGATTAAGTCACCTCCGTATTGATCGACTGCCAAAAAGCGAGTGCCAATCCCAGATTGGAAGGTGGCACCAATAGCATCTCAGTCCTGGACGATTTCTATTTTAACAGAATTGTGACAAGGGCTACACTTTCACTTTAAAAAACTAGCTAATCCCAAGAATGGGGAAGTTTTTTTTAACTGTAATTTCCTTTAAAAATATTTTAAGTTTTTTATATGTCAGGATGTTAGTCCATCAACCAAACAAACACATTGTTCTCCTGTCCAGTCATAAAGTGAGAAAAACTGGCTAAAATATATTTCTCTGGGAAGGAGTGCTTGGAGAAGTTGCAATTCAATATATTACACTAGCAATCCCCTTAGAAAAATTGTTAAAAATAGCCTAATTAAAAAACATACTAAACATTTAAAAATATGACTTTGAGGTGCATTCGGACACCCTTTCGTCCATCTATGTTAAAAATGTCAGATCTCTGCGTGCCGTAGATTTGGCTGGGCATCGCACACAAACAAACAACACACACAGACAAACACTTCCTTTTATTATTATAGATTACATGATACGAAGAATCAACGTTCAACAAACATGTTTAACTCTACGTTGTGATTAGATAATACAGTGAATACATTTCACTAATGTAGTTCTATAGTAGGCTAATGTTGATTCCATTATCTAACTAGAATAGATTACCATCTTGGGATCAAAGTTATATCCACACCAGTTTTTATTTAAGTTGCTTTCGAGTTCATTTTTGAGTATAAGCTTTTCTTTACATCGATTACCGTTTCCAGCCTGTGGCCTGGGCCCAGTTTTTATTCAAGCCATATATTTTCCACTACCGGCTTGTTAGGCCTGTCATAGCTTCATATGCCTTATAAATTATAATACAACCTAGGACTGGGACAGGCACAACATCCAGTCCCCATCCGTTAATTCATCACTGTGTAAGAGTAATCCCACATTTCACCAATGAAAAGTTTTTTTGACTATGCCAGGAATTGAACCCGAGACCCTTAGCTCAGTGGACAGACACGCTACCGACCGAGCTAAGGTGTTGAACTTTGAGTATATGCTATATGTTGAATTTAAAAATGCGTTATTTCAAGGTTATCTTGATACTTTAAGTCAGCGTATTTTTGCTAATCAAATTTAAAGATGTTGGGTTGAAATAACGCTGGTATAACATGGGAATTGGACGTCGTTTCTACGTCGCAACGTTGCTTTGTGTACATCCAATCTACGTGGATATTGTCATCACTACAATAATACTTCACCGGAGTTATTGTCGAAGCTACGTATCAATTAAGACTCAATCAACCTAATTAATACGCAAGTGAGTTGATGGGGTAAGCACACACTGTTCTCGTAAATGGTTTCACATAGTTCCTATATAAATTAAAAAAACTTAGCAAACCAAAAGTGCAATCTCTTTTAGTTTCTTTTTTTTATATATAATCCATAAAAAGCTTTTTTTATTTCTAGCTAAATGATAAACTTTATTTTTTACAAGATATATAAAAAAATCGGGATAAAGAAACTTGATCTAAAAGCCAATGAAATCTAAATTTTATGAAACAAAATTTTAATTTGATGAGAAACTATTATTTTTGTGAACCGATAAACAAAAAATAAGTTAAATAAAAAATAATATTCTTGTAATGAATGGTCGTAGATTAAAAAATAAAAATAAACAGAAAATCCCCTAAAGATTATATTAAAAATGAAGTTTTGAATTTTTGTTTACAAAATAGATTTTGAATTTAAACTAGTATGATGCCAACAATGATTGCAATAGAGTTCTCTTTGGTAAGAGACGAAGCTAAGGATAAATGAACTGAGGTTGAAAGTGAACAGACTTGGAATATTTGGTCCACTCCGTGTGAAAGAGACGCTAAAGAATTGGAGAGTTACAATAACAACTTTGGAGTCACAGTACAACCCATGCGGTAGAATGGAACCTTTCACACTGGGGCTTGGGGGATGAGGGGAATACGCACCCTACAAATTTCCCCCCTAATATTTCACTATGAAATACCGTGTTCATTTGAATCCAAGCCGTACCCTGTTTTTGGAAAGGGATTTTTTTTAAATAAAATGTAACTTGATATAAATTTGGTTTAAATTAATTTATCGAAGAACGTTAAAGTGTCCCAGTCAAATATTAAAAAATAAACTTTCGGACAGACAAAATAATGCTTAACTCTTGCTTGCAATCTTCCTTTTAGAAAGAATAGATAGTTTGAATTGTGAGTTAAATACTCGTGATTTGTTTTAGGAACTAAATTTTTATTATATTTTTACACACGAATGTGTACACAAAATGACAAACACCTCAGAGAGTTCTACCCAGAGACAAACACTTCCCCCTCCTCAATACCTCAAGAGTTTTATCCAGAGACAAACAGTTCCCCTCTCCTCAATACCTCAGAGACAAACACTTCCCCCTCCTCAATACCTCAGAGATTTATACCCAGAGAAAAACAGTCCCCTTCCTCAACAGCTAAGAGAGTTCTACCCAGAGACAAACACTTCCCCCTCCTCAATATCTCAGAGAGTTATATCCAGAGACAAACACTCCCCCCTTCTCAACACCCCAGAGAGTTCTACCCAGAGACAAACACTTCCCCCTCCTCAATACCTCAAAGAGTTTTATCCAGAGACAAACACTTCCCCCTCCTCAATACCTCAGAGACAAACACTTCCCCTCCTCATACCTCAGAGACAAACACTCCCCCTCCTCAATACCCAGAGATAAGACTTCCCCCTCCTCAATCAATACCTCAGAGAGTTCTACCCAGAGACAAACACTTCCCCCTCCTCAATACCTCAAAGAGTTCTATCCAGAGACAAACACTCCCCCTCCTCAATACCTCAGAGACAAACACTCCCCCCTCCTCAATACCACAGAGACAAAGAATTCCCCCTCCTCAATACCTCAGAGAGTTCTACCCAGAAACAAACACTTCCCCCTCCTCAACACCTCAGAAAGTTCTACCAAGAGACAAACACTTCCCCCTCCTCAATACCTCAGAGAGTTCTACCCAGAGACAAACACTTCCCCTCCTCAATACCTCAGAGAGTTATACCCAGAGACAAACACTTCCCCCTCCTCAATACCTCAGAACGTTCTACCCAGAGACAAACACTTCCCCCTCCTCAATACCTCAAAGAGTTCTATCCAGAGACAAACACTTCCCCCTCCTCAACCTCAGAAGTTCTACCAAGAGACAAACACTTCCCCCCTCCTACATACCTCAGAGAGTTCTACCCAGAGACAAACACTCCCCCTCCTCAATACCTCAGAGAGTTCTACCAGAGACAAACACTTCCCCCTCCTCAATACCTCAAGAGTTCTATCCAGAGACAAACACTTCCCCCTCCTCAAATCCCCAGAGACAAACACTTCCCCTCCTCAATACCTCAAAGAGTTCTATCCAGAGACAAACACTTCCCCCTCCTCAATACCTCAGAGACAACACTCACCTCCTCAATACCACAGAGATAAAGACTTCCCCCTGCTCAATCAATACCTCAGAGAGTTATACCAGAGACAAACACTTCCCCCTCCTCAATACCTCAAAGAGTTCTATCCAGAGACAAACACTCCCCCCTCCTCAATACCTCAGAGACAAACACTCCCCCCTCCTCAATACCTAAGAGACAAACACTCCCCCTCCTCAATACCACAGAGACAAAGAATTCCCCCTCCTCAATACCTCAGAGAGTTCTACCCAAAGACAAACACTTCCCCGTCCTCAATACCTCAAAGAGTTCTATCCAGAGACAAACACTTCCCCCTCCTCAATACCTCAGAGACAAACACTTCCCCCTCCTCAATACCTCAAAGAGTTCTATCCAGAGACAAACACTTCTCCCTCCTCAATACCTCAGAGACAAACACTCCCCCTCCTCAATACCACAGAGATAAAGACTACCCCCTCCTCAATCAATACCTCAGAGAGTTCTACCCAGAGACAAACACTTACCCCTCCTCAATACCTCAAAGAGTTCTATCCAGAGACAAACACTCCCCCCTCCTCAATACCTCAGAGACAAACACTCCCCCTCCTCAATACCACAGAGACAAAGAATTCCCCCTCCTCAATACCTCAGAGAGTTCTACCCAGAAACAAACACTTCCCCCTCCTCAACACCTCAGAAAGTTCTACCCAGAGACAAACACTTCCCCCTCCTCAATACCTCAGAGAGTTATACCCAGAGACAAATATTTCCCCTCCTCAATACCTCAGAACGTTCTACCCAGAGACAAACACTTCCCCCTCCTCAATACCTCAGAGAGTTCTACCCAGAGACAAACACTTCCCCCACCTCAATACCTCAGAGAGTTCTACCCAGACACAAACACTTCACCCTCCTCAATACCTCAGAGAGTTCTATCCAGAGACAAACACTTCCCCCTCCTCAATACCTCAGAGACAAACACTCCCCTCCTCAATACCTCAGAGACAAACACTCCCCCTCCTCAATACCTCAGAGACAAAGACTTCCTCCTTCTCAACACCTCAGAAAGTTCTACCCAGAGACAAACACTTCCCCCTCCTCAATACCTCAGAAAGTTCTACCAAGAGACAAACACTCCCACTTCCTTAACACCTCAGAGAGTTATACCCAGAGACAAACACTTCCCCCTCCTCAATACCTTAGAGAGTTCTACCCAGAGACAAACACTTCCGCCTCCTCAATACCTCAGAGAGTTCTACCCAGAGACAAACACTTCCGCCTCCTCAATACCTCAGAGACAAACACTCCCCCTCCTCAATACCTAAGAGACATAGACTTCCACCTCCTCAATACCTCAGAGACAAAGACTTCTCCCACCTCAATACCTCAGAGACAAAGACTTCCCCCTCCTTAACATCTCAAAGTGTTCTACCCAGAGACAAAGACTTCCCCCTCCTCAATACCTCAGAGAGTTCTACCCAGAGACAAAGACTTCCCCCTCCTCAATACCTCAGAGAGTTATACACAGAGACAAACACTCCCCTTTCCTCAACACCTCAGGAACAAACACTTCCCCCTCCTTAATACCTCAGAGACAAAGACTTCCCCTCCTCAATACCTCAGAGACAAACACTCCCCCTCCTCAATACCTAAGAGACATAGACTTCCCCCTCCTCAATACCTCAGAGACAAACACTCCCCCTCCTCAATACCTAAGAGACATAGACTTCCCCCTCCTCAATACCTCAGAGACAAAGACTTCCCCCTCCTCAATACCTCAGAGAGTTCTACCCAGAGACAAACACTCCCCCCTCCTCAATACCTCAGAGAGTTATACCCAGAGACAAACACTCCCCCTCCTCAACACCTCTGAGACAAACAATACCCCTCCTCAATATCTCAGTGACAAAGACTTCCCCCTCCTCAATGCCTCAGAGAGTTCTACCCAGAGACAAACACTCCCCCCTTCTCAATACCTCAGAGAGTTCTACCCAGACACAATCACTTCCCCCACCTCAATACCAGAGAGAGTTCTTCCAAACATGTAATCAATTTGGGAATGTATTTCTTTGAACAGAGTACCTACAAATTTGGACTATGTGGATGGGGGAGGACTCAACCTTTAACACGAGCAAAAACTTTTAAACTTTATTAAACCCATCTCAGTTTGGTCAATGGTGGCGGAAACTTGTATAGAGGAGATTGGGGGAATAACGAAAAAAGGTTCTCTCCTGGAATTCATTTTGAAACTATACTCCTCTAGAATCTATTTGGAGTGGTCTTCCTTTAGCTACTTCTATTATTTTGTTAATGTAATGACGGTCTATTTTGCGAGTTTTAAAGATTCAACGTTGAAAACTAAACCATATATTTTTAATAACTATATAAAAAATAGGCTCACATTTTACAAAAAAAAAAATTATTCATTCGATCTATTTAAAAAGTCGATGGAAACATATATATATATTATATATATATATATAATAATATGGAACCAGAAAAAAGTAATTTTGAAATACAAGTTAATGCTGTCCGACTGAAAAGAGAAGAGTAAGCGTGTATACTCGTCAATGTAAGAGGGGACGTGCTACCAGCAGGTAGACAAGAGGCCTCGCAGGGAGTTTTTCTCATCGTCTTCCCAGTCTTTCTATTTCGTACACTTCTGTAATAGTGTTTGGAGTGATTACGTACGACAAGCTAAGATGCAACCCGCCTCGTAAAATAGCCTCGAATTCACCAAGCAGCCAACGTCGTTAAGGTCATTCGACGATAAAAATTCTATTGCACTGTTTTAACAAATGTTATGAGCTCTAGAAAGTGATCCAATGATTTCAAAACACGAGCTAAAAGGGGTCAAACTTTCTGTGTTATGTACTAGTAAAGTAATCGATGCATTGGGCTGAAGGTGTACCCAATAATATATTTATATTATGATTATTATTTTAGCAAGATTGACCTCTTCTAACTCGTGAACTGTAATAATTTCAAATGATTAGATCGCTATTTATAGCTTATAATTATAATTCCCACTTATTAAAATTGTGCACTCAAATGTTAACTGTCGAATGACCTTAAGTGAAAAATGTAAACAAAAACTAATATGTATATACGTATATATTATTTCTCAATTTTTAAAACTTATAGCTCCTTGACAATGAAGTAATAATACTTTATACGTCACAGCATACTCTAACGATTGGCCTCGTATTTTATCTTGACGAGACAGTCTAGTTGAGCTTGTATCATCCTTAATTTATTGATATCGAGGACATATTGAAGAAATATATGTGAATGTGTTCTTACATTTATAGAATTCTGACAGTTGTGTATGAAATAATACAGTATTAAGGCTACCTACCTATGATTCCACTTGTTTTAATTCCATTCAGGAGCACATGACCATCTGAAGAGATTGATAAACACACTTATATTAGCTAATGGTAAATATCAGACAGACTCTCTGAGTAAACTTGCTACAGTTCGAAGTATCTTGACAATATTTGTTTCAAATAGGTTAAATAACTAAAGTTATCAATATGTTACTGATAAGAGCAGTGGCCGCCTAGAGATGATGGGACAGCCTTAGTCCAGCTAGTTCAAAATTTGGCGCTGTTCAGCTCTGTTATATTCAATGATTTATAATGGGCTTTCATTGGGATTTTGTATCCACAATTTTATTTCTTTATTCGTATAGCTCGGCTATACGTTTTGACCTATCTTCTAAATAAGTACATTTACCATTAGCACACAAATACATAAAACTACTTACGTCACCAATATATTTCAACACATTCTGTGAGTTCTGTTTGTATTGGCTGTTCGTTTATTTTTATGTATCAACTGTTTTATAGTCATGCCATTTTTAAATCTACATATTTTTATCTTACTGGTTTCTTTGGACATACATCGTTTTTGGTTGTTAGTGTTTTTTACCTATAGCTCGGTTTCCTTTTCTGCGCGTTTTATATTTTATTTCATTGCAATTATATTTTTAATATGTTTTAAACTAAATTTAATCTTGTATACAAATTTTAAGTGCTTATAACATTCTTATTCAAATTCCTTATTAATAATAATATTAAATTGGACACTAATAGTTTCGTTAACTTTAAAGTAATAGAATTGAACTATTTTCATTTTTAGAAGAAAAAAAAAATGGGGTGTGGCTGTGTCATGGACACGGCCGTGTGTGGTACGTGAATACGTTTATGTAACGGGTTATATTTTTTAAATAAAATATTTTTATTTATGTATTTAGGATAAAGGCAAGGAAACAAATAATTATTGTGTTACAATATAACTTTACTAATGTTTTATATACAATCGATAGATTGACGACAGCTGACGATTATAACTTAAACGAACATCGTAGCTTCTCCGAGTCAAAATTTATACTAATTGCAAATCTCGATACGCAGCAAAATAACCTCAAAATGGCGGCGCTTCCCTCTCCACCTCGCGCGATGCGCCATTGTTCTCGCTTATCGTAATGAATTATTTGATCCTTTAGCTATCCAGTGGTATAATTTAATTTTGGGTGTAGAGGAAAGATTCGAAACTACAACACCAAACTGTATCCCTCGATTTTGTTATCATTAGGTTTTTTGGATTACCCCCGTATGGTAGCAAATTTAAAGACGTATTCACGTCAAAATAAAAAGTACAAGAGATTTAGTAAAGGCGTTGAAGCTTAATTTGAATTTATCAACGAATAATATTGCAGAAACAAGGTGTACCAACACAAACTCAAGGAAAGATGAAATCATATCAAGAATTAAAGGATACAATTTAATAAGAACCAGAAACATGACATACATATTACAAAATTTATTTGATCAGATTGCATTGAAGTGGCTTCCTCGTACATATAAATTTGTTGCAAAAAATGCAACAACAAAATGACATTTATCTTAGAAATCATTCGTTAGATTAATATTAGCATTTGAAGCTGGATATGATTGTGATTATTACCGTTTATTCGTGCCCTTGTAGTCTTTCTTTTCCTCTATTAATCAATTATACTGACGTCATTTTTTTATTTTACTGCAGGTCAGGTTTAAAACACACATATATGTGTGTGTGTGTGTGTGTGTGTGTGTGTGTGTGTCACCACCCCCTAACATTCAACTGTGAGCCTATGTGTTGATGTGTTGTGGCCGAGGATGGGGGTGGAGGGAGTGGATATATGATTGTGTGGGCTCGTGATTGACGTTCGACTTGGGTTTTTGTGGTTTTTATATGTACTACTATGTATATTAAAAACGTGATAGTTATGAGAAATATTGAAAGATATGAAAGCATTTACTATTAGCACCGCGTCTTACTACCCGTTCGGGTTATACGCACTTACGCTAATGTGTAATGGTAGGGTGATTGTGAGATGAAATGGAGGAACTACAGTTTAACGTGGAATCCGAACCACGGTGAAGGCCTGGCATTCCTCACATTCACAAGTTGTGATTAATACACGTCTTGTCAGAGGTGAAGGAAGGGTTTGGCAATCAGATAAATTTGTGCCGTACCGAGGATTGAACCCCGGACCCTCAGCCCAGAAGTCTGACACCTTACCCCTAGACCACCAGGTCACCTATGAAAGCATTTAAAAGACTATTTAGAAGCTTGGGGCAGAACGAAGCATTGCAAGGAATAACCAATGGCCTGACACCTCTAGGTGATCCTACACGGTTGATGAACCCCGGTACCCTGGGCTCGAATGGTAGCCCTCCAATACAGGTACTGTTGTGCCGGTGTCCTAACCCGCGTAGCCCCAAAAACGGGCAGAGTGACCCGCCTAGACTCGATTATGATTAGTCAGCCATGATAGCTTGATACACCACTTTTCATTCTACCTTCTGGTCTGGTTTACGTGAGGAACGCTGACACTCTGTTTATGTTGTCAGCGTATATGTTATATTTGTTTCCAAGCTAATCACAACACCTTGCAATACTCGTTTTATCATTCACAAACCAGAGCACAACAATATTAAACACGCACACCTCTCAATTAAGGCCGTGTGATTACACTACCGGGGTTTTTCTTAAAAATATTCGAACACATTCTGAATATCTTAACTCCCTCCCACTATTTGGAAAAATTTCATTTTTTCTCCTGCTTATTTACATTCTGCTTTCATAAACTTCATAAACTTCACTGCCCAAGTGTCAAATAAACTGGTTGGCAATGTCACACTGACACTGGACAAAGTTGTTGGATTCGCTTCCTGCCCCTTGCACTGTTTGTTTACTTTCATAAATACATTCAATGAGGTTATAACAACACACAAAGTTAATACACTTGGAATGACATCATTGCGAACAAGTAACTTATTAGAATGTCTTTCTTCAACTTTTGTTTTAGCTTGGCTAATCAATTTATCAAAGTCCACTGTTGATCCACTAGAAATTATGTAATTGTCCAATTCCTCCTATTAATGTGTAGAATCATCCAAACAAGTAAAATTACTACCCTCTCTACCCATATTTTTTAACTCTGGGACTCGCATAGCGTTCCACTGGCTCTTAACCTGCCTTGATGAATGGCAAGAAAATTAAAATATATTCCCGTTAAATCACAATCTGAGACATTTACAATTCTACCGGTATGAGTTAAAGTTTTAGTTATTGAAGGAGTCGGACTTATGCGTTCTTTACCAACAAAAGCATCACTTCTAGACATAAATAGATTGAAAACACAATTCTCCACATTGCTATCTAACAACATTAAGTTTTTCGGACAAATAACCAAATTATGGCCTTTACACTCTAAAATAACTCTGATAGCGCGATCCGAAATAATTTCTTTCTTTAATAATTAAAAAAATATGTCATCTAGCTCAAATTATATCAAGGTTACTGTCTTATTCCAAGCTACTGGAATGGTATGAATTTTATATTGTTCAAAAATTATTTTGCTCTCTGACAGTGGTACATTAACAATTAATTATTGCAAATTATCTCCTATAAAAATGACATTAACAGAACTCATTCTGTAAAAATCATGTAAATATATTGCTTTTATGGGGTGGATCAATAAGAGTGGTGGTCGAATGTTCTCACTTATTAGGGTAGGTAATTTTAAAAACAGCCCAGGTTCAATATGCATGCTGCTTAACTGATTACACGAACTAATCTCCTAAGCATAAGAGAAATTACTCAATTCCAACCGAACATTTGTTAACCCTTCCGAGACTCTTAACACTAGACCATTCAAATCTACACGAGAGGTGAGGATGTGCATTCCCCTCAACAAAGATTATATAATGGCATTATACTAGAAATAAAACTTTTGATAATGTTCAATATAATTTGGCGCTAACCTGGACGAATCAGATATGGTTTAATATTTTTCTCCTGTAAACCTTTCATAAGTGTTGATTGGTTCTTATGATCTACTAATAAGCCATATTTTTCCTGATCTAACTGATCTAACTTTTCCTGTAACAAGGACAAATCTTCGTAATCTAAATTTCCGAACAAAGTTTTGAGGGCTTTCCCTCCTAAATCAAATAAAGGTATTTCTCTACAATGCGTCATGGTCGGTACCAAGTTGGCTAGGCTACTTAATTCTGCGCTAAATTTCTGGAAAACTTCGCTTAGCTGCCCTATATAATTTTGAAAATTACTCGGCCAAGTATTATTTTCATTATTTCAGAAAAATAATCCTGTTGTTAAATTTTGAACAGTTTTTATTGAATCTCTTAACTGCTTGTGCTTGTATAGCAAATACTTTATGCTAAAATCTAAAACGATTTGATAAATATTTTCTGATAGTACTACTTCCCTTATGTATTCAAACGCCATCCCTGTATCTGAGGTTTGAAAAATAGCTGGCTCCTGTTGGGATCCAATGACCCTTTCAATAAAATTACTATAATTAATCCTTCTTGAAACATATTTAATGTACACAATAACACAACAATAACATATGAGAGATTACACCAAAGATGTTTTTTCTTGTACAACCAATAACAAAGAATTGCAATTGACTTTATTTTTTCTTTTCTGTCCCCCCTTCTTTACATTCTTGCGCTCGGTGAGCTACGAACAAGACACGTGGTTTCACTGAACTTGCACATTTTTAACCTCTCTAACACTTGCACTTGTTGATAATCTTCCTACCGCAGCCTCAGCGCATACCGATGGGAAGGCGTCTTAGGGTGGGTTCCCATTCTATGGGTTGATAGTGTTGCCTCCAAGGTTTGAAGACCTGACCCCTTCCATCTCTTATAAACCTCCTGGCTGATAGGTGTCTTCCTCGGTCTAACTCGTGGTTGAACCTCTGGACCTTTGGACAGAACGGGGATTAGATTCCTAGACACAAAAGATTTCAGCCTCCCTACATTAACTACCATTGAGCGATAAGGAAGCTGGATACGTACAATACCTTACTCAGAACCTCTAAAATCTGATCAGGACCTGTGAATTCTGTCAGGTATTTCCTAACTTGGTTATTTCTCAAAGTGTTATTCGTCAAATAGACCCAATCTCCAACATTGTATATAGTTGGTTGCGCCCCATTATCGTGTTGTTTGGCCTGATTCATAAATGCATCTTGGCTATTTTATATACCTTCCTACATAGTTATTGTAGTTTAGCACTTATAGTTCGGTCTGGTCAAATGTGAACCCTCCTTGATAGTTCGATTGGAAGCGTTGCAACTCTTTCATTTCTTCCTTGCACGTCTATAGTAAGCTATTTACGTCATAAGATTGAACTTTTCTAGTTGAATCGTGTGTTCGATGAAGGTCGTCAATATATTATTTTTCTTTGTCTCTGGGAAATGGTTTGTTCTTTTCCTAAAATTGCCCCAATTTTCTTCTTTTGTGTAGCGGTACGATATTATTATTATTCGAACAAAATAATATCTTCCCTCGCGGTTTTCTTGATACATATACTGATTATTTTATTTGGTTTCTCGTGTATTTCTTTGGAACTGCGAGTCTTTGGTTCACTCTCCACTCGTTCCCTTCCAAAGTCGACTCCCCGTCGGCTTCTCTGATGTCGCTCTCCTTAAACAAATCAAACTGGGCTATAAGCCCAAAATTTCAAATATCGGCTTTGACACCTTCATGGACTCTACACTCTTTTGCCACATTATAGAAATTTGTTTGCCGCTATCTACAAGATAACTATATTTTTTCTCCTTGAAAAATACACGCTTTTACCAATTCACTAGTGCATTCATCTTCTTTTACTGACACCATGGGGACAATTCTCGTTGAGGACCGTAGTTTATGGATTCCACGAGTCCTTTCTCGTTTTGGTGATGGCTCACTTCCCCAAAACACTGTCTCGCCAGATGCCCCTTTTTACCGCATCTAAAGCACTGCCTTCTCTCCATTATGGATGACTGCTTTCTCCCCTTACACGATCTGCAATCCTTCATTACATGAACTTGCTTTTTACACTTGAGTAAAAATTCTTCTACGACTGCTTTCCTCCCTCTCTTGGGGTTGATGATCGACTTCCACAACGTCTATCGCCCTTTCTACTGCCTCTATGAAGGTCTTAGGTTTTGCCAACATAGTAAATTTACCTTTTTCTCCTAAAAGTCAATTTAAAAAAGAATCTGGGGCTCTCTGGTTAGCCTTTAATTTAATTAATTCATCCCAGACTGTATCATTCCCTAATTAGTATGTATTGACGTTAATTCTCTTAATCCTGTCCGCAAAACATTCTACACTTTGTGCCTTAAGATGCCTAATTTTGGTCAACTGTGCCCTAAAAACTCGGCTTGTCTGCTTCTTTCTGAACCTACCCAGTAAGGCTCTCTTCAATACCTCAACATTGTCATTTTCTAAACATCTTGGATCTGAAATTGCAAACTCTAACGCCTTTCCTCCCAAACGTAGTTTAGTTACAGCCCTTAGTTCTACATCCGACCAACCAGATATTATTGATGCTTGACTTATTTTCTCAAAAAACACTAAGATGTTGTCTTCTGCTCTCCCATGGAACACTGTAATAGTCTGTAACAATGTGTCAGTATCAGTTCATTAACATTATTATTCTTCTGAGCCGCTTCTAGTCTAACATTCTCTGCCTTTACTCTATTCAGCTCCCCTCTTAGTTGATTAATATCAGTTTGTAGGTCAACCTTCACCCTCATAACTTCAACTAAAGCCATGGTAATTGTGTCTAAGAATTCCTACCTTTGTTCTCCACACCTCCTCTATACAACTGGTGAGGCACCATTGATGGTTTGGACCTCCTCTCCTCTGAGTCCTGGTACAAACGTAATAGTGACCTAAAACGTCACTAAATCTCGCTTTTGTCACCAAATTTCACCACCCATATTGGGGTTCAAATTTTAGCTACAATTAATAATTATATACATTTAATTCTGTCCTTTTAGGTATATATATATATATATATATATATATATATATATATATAATCTACTATCGCCACATGTCCTTCATACGTTGAGCCATGTGATCTACAGTTGCTATTTGTTCTATAAATTTCACGTGTCCATACGTCAAGCTATGTGAAATGCATTCGCCAATTGTTCTTAATCTGTTAAAACGTTATGTGATTAGAAATATAACTAGAGATATGTTGATGTATTCATAAATGAAACTATATTATCTGTTGTTAGATCTTCTGGTTCTATTTTCATTAGCTAGATCAGTACCTTCAAATATTGCAGGTATACTTTGATGCGGCAGAAACCTGTCCAGACCACATGTCCATGTTTCAAGGCTAGATGTATCTTACCTATCAATGTTCCTGCATTTATTAGAAGAGGTGGGTGTGGGAGCCATACTTAGTAAATTCGGGTAAGATTCGAGCCAGGATTTCTGTGACATCATCAGACCAGTTATTCGTATGGATTGAACGGGAGTTAAAGTGATCTGCTAATTTGTTTTGTAGTTCAAAGTTATTATAATTTTTTTTATCTATAGTTGTCACTGGCGAATGAAGCGATGGTTTACGATTTCTTACAATCAAAATTGATAACACCTTTTAGTCTTACAGTCTAAGGCATAAAGTTTTTTTGTAATGGACTAGGGGTGTAGTTCGAACCTTAACCTGTTTGTACAGAACCTTTGGTTATACAGTCTTTAGGAATGTGGGGCTGTAGTTCAAACCTAGCCTGCTCATACAGAATCTTTCACCAAACAGTATGTAGGAATGTGGGGCTGTAGTTCAAACATAGCCTGCTCATACAGAATCTTTCACCAAACAGTCTGTAGGAATGTGGGGCTGTAGTTCAAACCTAGCCTGCTCATACAGAATCTTTTATCAAACAGTCTGTAGGAATGTGGGGCTGTAGTTCAAACATAGCCTGCTCATACAGAATCTTTCACCAAACAGTCTGTAGGAATGTGGGGCTGTAGTTCAAACCTAGCCTGCTCATACAGAATCTTTCACCAAACAGTCTGTAGGAATGTGGGGCTGTAGTTCAAACCTAGCCTGCTCATACAGAATCTTTCACCAAACAGTCTGTAGGAATGTGGGGCTGTAGTTCAAACCTAGCCTGCTCATACAGAATCTTTTACCCCCCTCCTCTTTGTCAAGGGTTAGGGTCTTGCGAACCACTGTTTATTTTTACACGACTCTCCAACCTCATCTGTACGATTCAAGTCTAGCTGACTGACTAATTATGGTATTATTATGGTTATAATAGAAGTTTGTAGGCCCGTCGACACATTGAGGTCATTAGGGCATAAACAACATTGAAAACATTATAAAAATCCCCATAGGGGAAACTAATAAAAAATAATTCACTCACCGAAATCATAAGATGAAAGCTCTAAAATAAAATAACATATATAAAATTTGTACTAAAGTGTTAAAAATAATTCTCAATATGAAACAAAGTCCATTTGAGTCACTCCAGAGGAGACACACCGTCCCTGATGGACCACAGCTCGTTCTGAGCAGGGGTCGAAACCCACACCGAACATAACCCTTCAGGTCTAAAAACATGACACCCAAACTAGCCTCAGAAGGGAGATGAACTGTCTAGTAATAACGGTGTGAATCTATTTCTATTCATTAGAAACCTACCCCCTAGTTGTTATAACCTGCATGTGTAACGTTAACTTACAGTTAGTTACAATTGGATCCATCCCGTTATAATGTTGATACGTAACTATCAAGAATTCATACCACCCGCTCAATAATTCCGACCTAAATAGAATCCTTACAATGGTACTATTCTCTGTTGTAGTCCCTGTAGGCTAATACGGAAAGATAATACGACACAGTATATTTCATACAGTACA